>CM046872.1:16624729-16954729 GCA_025617745.1 Heliocidaris erythrogramma | reverse complement strand
TAAATTTCATCATTTCCTGATGAAGGCCTATGGCCGAAAATTCGAATCTTTTCATCGTATACGGCCTTTTCATTCCTATTTTATATATATATATATCTGCCCCCGACAAGGGGAATTAATTAATAAGGTTGAGGATTTGTCAATCTGTCGGTCAATTGAATCTGGTGTCGCCGAAACCACTAACACGTCTCCGCGGTCTAGTGGTTAAGGCACTGGCGTTCTAAGCCAACGACCCGGGTTCGATTCCCGGCGGAGACATTTTTTTCAGCCTTTGCAAAAATTTCAAAAAGGGAGGACAGCTCTGGGGAACTTTGATTGAGCTACGCAACGTTATTCTCGCAATTTCTTTCACATATATATATATCTCTGTGTTTGTTTGTTTTTGTTTTTTTAAGTAGGAAACACCTCGCAAAAATCCTTCGCCTAATCGAAATGGGCATCGAATCGTTGCAAGAAGTCGTCGAGGGGCTCAACGTCCGAATTGGGAAGCTTAACCACAGCAATACTCAACTCGATGGTATCGATCACAATCGGGTCCAAATCCAGGACGACGATATTGACCAACTGACGGGTGACGTCACAAAGCTACAGCGGTGCGTGCGGCGTGCGATGGCTCGTCTGCAGGAGACCAGCCTGATTACGCATATGGCAGAGATGTACAGCGAGGGACGTACCGTCGTGAATGACGAGAAAGTGAGGGGCAAGTTGGATTCCTATCGCAAGGATTTCGACAACTACGAAACAAATCTTTATGCGTGATCACTCCGAAATAAACTCGAGGTATATTACCATGTCTTGACCAGCTTGAAAACATGGGCATTGTATAATGATTTTTTTTAAATTCCACCCCCCATGAAATTTTTGGTTTACTCCAACCCCGGTGGACGATAAGTTCTTGATTTGTATCCTGGTTGGGATAAGTTCTTCTGCCCCCACCACCGGCAAGACATTTTTTAGCCCTCCCGTAACACTGATGAAGATACATATTTTTGTTTTTGTCCTACTTTCTCTTTCATTTTGTGATGGTATTGAGTATTAAGTCATACAATTTGCAGGAGCACTTTTGTACCCCCTCCTAAAACCACTTGAATGGCGTGCATCCCCATGACGCCCCCGTCTCTATTCAAATGTTGTTTACAAGCCTGTATCCGACTCAAGCCAACATGGTGGTGAATATTTCGAGCCCTTGTGCGGCACTAATGTTCTTTGGCAAAAGATTCATCTGTAGTTTCCACTCTCCACCCAAATTTTGAATGGGTACCTTGTTAGAGATAGTAATTCCTTGAATGACGTGAGCACAGAAATGGGGCACCTACAAAGGATAAACACGGAACGGAAAAACCCGACTACATTCTAATTAATACATTTTCTAGATAGGCCTAGTGCATGTAGTGATTGAACCGTTTCATAAATTGCAGTTGTATGTAATGGTCTGATAATTCATTTGCGAGCGAGCGCAGCGAGTTAGCAAAAATTTAAAACATTTCCTAATGCCGAAGTTCATGACTATTATAACCCCGTCCTTTTTCTTATCATTGTCAGCAATAATTTTCAATGCATTTGAGAGGTTGCATTGCCACCAATTATATTTTATCCCATAAAATAACCAAAGTTGATTGGGTTTTAAGCACAATCTCATAAATTTCATGCCTTAGAATTGTGGGAGGGGGGCATTGTACCCCTCCTGCCCCAGCTCTAGTGGTAGTAACAGGGGTGACTGTTACCATATAAAACCGCATCGATTTTTGAAGCCAGATATTGTTTTTTGAGAATTAAGGTCATATTTTGTAAACGACAGTTGGAAACAAAGGTAAAAGGGAGCACTTAAATATCAGAAGGGGAAAACACTCACCAGAGAAGAAAAGGAGCACTTTGGGGATACTTTTCGGGGTGGGGGTACTGTGCCCCTCCCCCCCCCCCCCGAGCACCCCCTCTGATTGGAGGGCCTTGAGCACCTTGCACAGTGGATAATTTTATGAGCGCTATAGAAGTATACTATTAATCAGTGTTGGCACAGCTAAAAATCGGAATTATGCCAAGTCTCGCCCCAAATTATGCTAAATTGAGAAAAATTATGCTAGATCCATTTGAAGCGTAACTCAGGCCTGGGAACGTTTTTCAGTCCCAAATTCTCTGACAAGCAAAAAAAAAAAAAAAAAAGCATATTCTCTATTACAGTACGAAATTCAGAATTATGCTAGATCCTAGTGAAAATGTGCTAGATTTGGCCAAATTATGCCAGGAATAATGCTAGATTCCAAGAGGGTCAAAATTATGCTAAAAAGCATAATTATGCTAGATGTGGCAACCTTGCTATTAATACATGGTTGGGAGTACGTTGGTGCGATCTGGCAACACAAAAGTTTTTATCGTGGTGTATTATACGTGGTGTATTATACGTGGTGTATTATACTATACGCACGAGGCGCAAGCCGAGTGTGTTTGACACCACGATAAAAACCTTGTGTTGCCAGATCGCACCAACGTACTCCCAACCATGTATTAATAGTATAATAGTATTATATTGTTATTGTATATAATTTATATTCGATATTTAAAAAAAAATGAAAGCTATAGGGCAAATGCAATATGAGAATAGGGGAAGGAGGAAGGAAGTCTCGAAACCTGAGAAATATCACGATCTTTTCAAAACAAAGGCAGAAAGGCGGGGATAAATAGGCTTATGAACATCATATTTCATTCCAGTTTGCAATTTGTTTTAACCTGTTCAACGCTACATTTGTGTATTATACAGTGCGTCCCAATAAAAAGGAAACCGGAGTTGTCAGTTATTTTCCCAGTAAAATAGAACGATTCATGTCATATAATATATATCATCATAAAGTTTAGCTCTTCCTCTTTCTTTTGACACCTAATATGACACTTAATGTTTATGCATTGATGAGTACGGAGAGTTTAAAATTTGAATGTCAAAATCAAGTTGCACAGAATAAGTGGTCAAGATTGGAAAGGATGCAGCAACGTTGGTTAACAAAGGGAGGGCTCATTAGCAGTTCTTTGGTGTTCTTTTTTTATGTTTCTTTCACCAAATTTCTCAATGAGAATGAATACGGTTTTAAGAACAAGCTTTTCACTTGCTTGCCTGACCATGCAGCTGACAACACAGCAAAGAGTTTTCCTAGTAACCGAATGGAACCGGACTGGAAGCCTTCAGGAAGTTGCACAAGCTTTCCGTCGTCGGTTTCCTGATCGGAATGTTCCGTCAAAGTCAACGATCTGGAAGAACGTTCGAAAATACCAGAATGAAGGTACAAGTTTGAACCTCACCAAAGGCCGATCTGGGAGGCCAAGGTCAGTCCGAACAGAGGACAACATTGCCGCAGTTCAGCAGGAAGTAGCTGCAAATCCCCATGTCTCGACGAAAAGAAACGGCTTGGCATGTCAAGGTCTTCCTACCTCAGGATCATCCGACTGGACGTACAATGGTATCCTTACAGGATACCCATTCGGCACCAACTACTAGAAGCAGACATGCCCAGACGACTCCGATATTCCCCGTGGTTGCTGGATCGTTTGTTGAAAACCTCATCATTGGAGATGAAGCGCCCTTCTTCATGAACGGCAAGGTCAATAACCACAACGTCCGGCAGTATGCTCCAATCCACAACCCACCACCGTTCCACTACGATGTCAACATCTGTCGCGAGAAGGTTTCCGTCTGGGTAGGACTCTGCGGTAATGGATCGTTGGATCTTCAACGGAAATCTCGATGGAGAACGCTACATACATCTTATCAACGAAGACATCGTTCCAGAACTTCGTTCGCCAGCCTGATGGAAGCTTCGAAAGAGTCTGGTGGGTACAAGATTGAGCACCACCTCATCGAAGATTAGTCGTCAGGGAGAGACTGCAGGAACTCTTCAACAACAAAGTCATCGCGTTGAATCATGATGTCGAATGGCCTCCCAGGTCACCAGATCTCACCCCGTGTGACTTCTTTCTTTGGGGCTTTCTGAAGAGTAGGGTCTACACCTCCCCACCACGAGAAACTAATGACCTGCGTAACAGGATCGTGAGAGAGTGTGAGGCACTGCGGCACCAAGAACCCGTGATTCGCCAGGCAGTAGGAGCCATGAGGGGCAGAGCACAGGTGTGCGTGGACAGGCATGGTGGACATGTTGAGGGACGTTGGGGATAGCGTTACACGGTCCAAGATTTATGAGTTGCTCTTGTAAAGGATGAAATAAAAAGAAATAAAACTTAGTTTCATCGTTTGTTTGTGTGTCGTTATTCGGTGTCACAATTAGGCATCACAATTCTTTTAAGTGGAAAACAAGAGAAGACAGCAAGAGAGAAAGTTGAGATATGCAAGAGATTGAAAAGATTGAGGTTAGAATATCACTGAAATGAAATAAGAAGGTTGAAATGAATTGCAGATAACTTCGTTAAAGAATGTTAAGGATTGAATAGAAATCGGGAATGAAAAACGGGGATGCATGGAGACTGTGAAAATGTAAAAAGCGAAAAGATGCAAATAGCCAGAAATGATTCATAAAGTGAAACAAAATGTATCACATTAAAAGCAAGGAGTGAGCGAAAAGGGGAAATGAAAAGAAAAACCTGAATTAACAGAAACATGAAAACTGTAACAGAAACAGAAAACCAAACACAAGAAAGAAGATACTGAAGACAAAACAGAAAACGTGATAACAACATGAAGGGAATTGAAAACAAACTCGAATAATCTGCATTAAAACGTTCGCACCAATATTCTGTGCAAATCAATTCTTACATTAAGCTGGTAAAATTGTTCTAAGTCGGTCAAGCATAAACAAATCTTCGTGTATTTGGTATCAAATAAAAGAAGAGACTTTATTCTTACTAAAAGTGTCCATGTTTTATTCCAATCCTATTTCATTATCAAGATATCTCTCTCCAAAAACGGGTTTCCTTTTTTTCTGGGACGCACTGTATAATCAAACTTGATTTTTCGTTACTTCATATGCTTGAACTAGGTTCAGGAAATATCTTCAATTTTTATAATTTCATTTTTAGGCGTTATGCAATGACATTTAAACACGTTTAAAGGTACATCCGATATGTTTGTACTTTTTATTCTTACATCACCGTGGATACAAATCTGACACAGAGATGATAATAATGATTCCATGTGGGAAAAGAAGGAAGTCTTGCAAAATAGGACTAATCACGATCTTTTCGAGAACACAGAAGAAAATGCGGGATTAAGGTGTTTACTAGCATCACATTTCATTTCATCTGTACGTGTTTGTATCCGTTATACATCGGTAAACATAACATGTGAACATGATTCAGTTTCAGTTTCAGTTTTATTTTCATTTCCAACAGATCAGTGATTTTGACAAGAAATATATTCAGATCTTCCTGATTGTAGTGGATTTATATAGCTCGACAAAAATAATATCCTCTCGGTATTACTTCATTTTCAGACGTTAATCAGACATCATGGCGTTGAATCTTTGCCCTGTTCTTTCATCTTTGGTTGTAGCTTTTCTCTTCGTATTCCTGTGTATACAAACTTTATACGGAGATGCGGTGTCGACTCCTTCCTCAGCATTAAAGGTGGAGAGTTCTCATACAGAATGCGATGTTTCGCTGCAGAAAGCTAAATGTCAGAACAGAAGACTTGATTCAGTTCCTCAAAATCTCCCCGATGATATTGAGGTACTTGACATGTTCAACAATAATGTCACTTCTCTCTTGAACTCCTCATTTAAACGGTACCCTCTTATCACAACCCTTGATCTTTCTTACAACGACATCAGAGTAGTACACAACATGACTTTCTATCCTCTGAAGAATTTGATGGAGCTTCATATGCGTTCCAACCCCCATCTTGTGCTTCCAGATACAGGCTTGTTCAGGTTGGCAAGTAAGCTGTCCATTCTGGATTTGTCGAGATCAAACATGACATCGCTTCCTAATGACACTCTAAAATGGAGCGGAAAGTTGGAGAGATTGGATCTGTCTAATAACCAGTTTTCTTTCATTAATATTAGTTCATGTGGCACAGTAAAGTGGGTACGATTGGGGGGAAATATACTTGAACATCTCACAACAGAAAATTTCAATTTAGTGTGTCATACTGATACTTTGATACTGCTTGTAAACCCCATCAAATCAATCGATCCCAATGTGATTGCATCGCTACACGTCCGGATGTTGAGGATCGGATATTACCCATTGACTTTGGAGGTCTTCAGAAACCTATTTAGCGGGATCTCACGTTCTGAAATAAAAGCTCTTTCAATCACAGGGACCTATTTAACTGCTATTCCAACAGAATTCTTTGACCCTCTAAGCAATTGTTCTCTGTCTCATCTCGACTTCTCTGTCAACCATGTGAAGGCCCTCTCTCCATATGTCTTCTCAAATTTGACACAAGTCAATCAACTTGACCTCCATGGGAACGACATAGTCATGATCAAACCTGACTTCTTCGAAGGAATGCAAGGTTTGCGAATACTGAAACTGCAATCCAACAACATACAACACATAAACCCATACAATCATACATGGACTATAAAAGTATTCGAGCTGCACTTGCATAACAATTTACTTACAGAAATTTCACAATCTGCATTTCTCGGGTTGAAATATTTAACCCTCTTGGATTTGAGTTGGAACAAACGCCTCACTTTCATAGAACTCACAGCCTTTACGGAACTTGATAACATTCAGGAGATAAAATTGTCTGAATGTAATATTCATCATTTGCAATTGGAAAATCCGACATTAAAATCACTTGTACTGCACCATTTGGTAGCAGACGGAGTATGGCCTTCTTGGGACCTCGCAAAATCCCTTGAACATTTAAGTTCTCTTGTGAATTTAGAATTGACCTGGACATCTCTCTATACTTCCGCTTTGTGGAATACAGATAAGGATGTTTTTGTTTTCAGTGGATTGCATAACCTAACGAATTTGGATCTGAGAGAAAATCACAATTTTGGAAGCAGCCCAGCCGGCTTGGAACCCGGTACTTTAAAGCAACTTACTGCTTTGCAAGCGCTCAATTTAGACAACTGTGGCTTCATGAGTCTTCATCCACTTCTCTTTCAGGATTTGATATCGCTTCGGTGGCTTAGTTTAAGAGGAAATAGATTTCAACAACTTCATTACAATATACTGACAGAGATGAGGCAATTAAGGGGCTTTTACATCGACACTAACATTTTAGCGTACCTCGATGAAGAAATATTTTCAAACAACTTAAGGCTCGAAGTTCTTTCATTAGCAGGCAACAAACTAACTCGTCTCAACCAAAGTACTTTTAAACCGATTAAGGTTTCTCTGACGTCTTTAGATCTATCAAACAACCCAATTGTTTGTAATTGTGACCTAACTTGGCTTCTCGATTGGCTTAGGAGATCATCACTGGAGCTTACCTACCAGGACTTGACTATTTGTTCGTCGGCATCATTTACTCCTCTTCGCGAAAAACCTCTGCTTGATTTTAATCCAAATGATCTCTGTAGGTTCAACATTTTCCTTGCTTCTTTGATTCCTCTCGCAGTCATTTGCTTGATTGTCATTGCCGTACTTGTGCATCACAACCGATGGCAGTTGAGGTATAAACTCTTCCTCTTGAAACTGGCGGCCCTTGGCTTTAAAGAATTCCAAGACGCTCGGGATCACAATGACTACGAGTTTGACCTGAACATCATCTTCTATGACGATGACCAAGAGTGGATTCGTGATCATCTTCGACCGGCTCTTGAAGAACGGCTTCCGCAGTTCCAGAGAAACGTCTTTGGTGACGAAGGCCTCGTGCTGGGCATGCATTACCTGGATGCAGTCGAAGACGTGGTGACTCGGAGTTACAAGACGCTCCTAGTGCTTAGCAGAGCCGCCGTGCGTGACCGCTGGTACATGCTCAAGCTCCGTATTGCCATGGATCACGTAAGTGACACCCAGACAGAATTCGTAGTCGTCGTCTTCCTTGAAGACATCCCAGGTAATGAGATGCCTTTCCTGGCGAGGTTGTATCTCAGTGATGGCAGACCGTATATTCACTGGACTGATGACGCGAGAGGACAAGAATATTTCTGGAATGAATTGGCCAAAAATCTTACCATTAATCTTAAGACCAATGATTTGATCCCAAACGAGTAGGACGGATCTCATAATTTATGTCCCTAAAACGTTTCATCGTGCAGTCTTTAAACGTTGGGCAACCACTAGTTGGTTAAAATTTTACCAATTTCTGATCTATTTTTAAACAGTTAAGCTAAAGCAAGCTTGACCAATTTGTAGCAATTATCTTAATTGGCCATATATTTACCAACAGCACTTGATGAATAAGGGTTGGGGAAAAAATTGCCCAATTTTTAAACTTTTTTGTCGGGTTAGGTAAAGTTTGTTGGGCAAGTAATGGTCGGGGTGACGGTTGGTCAAAAAATTGACCAAACGATGAAGAACATTTTTTTACCCAATGTGATGTCAAAAAATACCCAAATATTGGATGAAGAGAAGTCGGTCGGTCTGTCGTCGGTCGGACATTTTATACCAGTATCAGCACTCTAAAATATTGGGTAAATTAAGGTGGGTATTGAACTACTCGTTGGTTAAAGAATTGTATAATTCTAGGCTGTTTTAACCAGTAATCTTCCCGTTTAAAGGCCTTGGGGAAAAAACAATACAAGTGAGTCTACAACACGCGAGGCTGCTCAGCATACTTATACTCAGAATATACATTCCACCCTTCCCCGTCTAGTAAGCCGAGGATTACGCCCCGTTTATAAAATTCTTGATACGCCACTGTGCTGGGGGGGGGGGGGGGGGGGTTAAACCACGATTTACTGGAACGAGGCCCCAAAGAGCAATCCGCGGCCCGTGATAGGGGCCCGTGATGCAAAACATAAAAATCCCAAGACGCCGGGATTTGAGGTGCCAATGGAGAGGCGTTTTGCTTTTTGGAAGAATATCTGTTCAGTTCAGTTCAGGTTTATTTATTTCACATTTTACGTTACACGTTCTAAGTTTCGCTTACAAGAAATACTAGATGTAAAAAAAAAAATGACACTTTTGATCGTTAAAGGGAATCTTGAGTTCTGGGGAAAATGAAAAATAATTTGTTAGCTTTCTCATTCCTCAGTCAGTTTGGAAGAACATCATAGTAGAAACATCCCCTGGCAGGGATTGCTCTTCAAATGCTCTTATATTCGAAATATGACTACATATAGCTGAAATGTTCGGGCAGAACATTCGTGTCACTTGTGTGTGTAGTCCCACAAACCCATTTCTGTGTAGTACAGTACATGTGCTTTTCAGCGAGATTGGGTCAATTTCTTATCTAATTTGATGATTCCAAAACAACGCAGTATAAAACAATTCTTATGTAGACATGGTCAACCTTTCCATTTCCTTTGAAACAGTTTCTTTCACAATATAATTGCATGACCAGAACTCTACTTTATCTTTAATAACTCAAAAGTTATAACTCCTATGCAACTGAGGTTTTGACATTGTAAAGTTCAAGGATGTCAAATTTATTTGGAGTAAGTTTTGTGATATTTCTTGGAATACTATTCTTCAAACAATGCTCTGAATACTTAGTTAGATTATCATTATTTGAAAAATCAAAATCAAAATCTGTGTGTATCATCAGTCAATTTAGAGCAAACCAGTTGATTTGATACATTTTATCTACATATGTTGAAGGATGTCAAATTTATTTGGATTAAGTTTCATGAAATTTTCTTCAATAATTTTCTTGAAATAATGCTCTGAATATATAATTAGATTATCACTTGAAAATAAAGGCCACAACGTCTGTGTGTATATCGGTAATTATTCAGAACACAAGAATACCATTGTGCATCGCAGCTGAAATTCCAGAACACCTCTTTTAACCCAGAGCCATGAATCATTTATAATGACACTGGATAGCAGAAGTTTAGCAGAAATGACACGTGCGATACACAATGGTATTCTTGTGTTCTGAATAATTACCGATATACACACAGACGTTGTGGCCTTTATTTTCCATCAAGTGATAATCTAATTAAATATTCAGAGCATTATTTCAAGAAAATTACTGAAGAAAATTTCTTGAAACTTAATCCAAATAAATTTGACATCCTTCAACATAATTATGTACATAAAATGTATCAAATCAATTGGTTTGCTTGTAAATAAGGAATAAGTTAAATGGGGAATGAGGATATGATGGAGTCTAAAGTAAAAGCAACGCCTGTTGGTCGTAGGCTCCAAATGGTAATACATTAAAGTTTAACGAACAAAGCACAGTTTACAACAAAAAGGAAATAACTACAATTAAAGTGCGCATCAAACATAATTATATGAATAAAATCTTGTACAGAATATTTTTTTTTAAATCGTTATTCCGGCTTAGACAATCTAAGTTACACGAAAAGTGGCATGCTTGTAAAGCATCACCTTTTGTATGTGGTATCATTCAAGTAAATTTATAAACATCAAACCATCCTTGTACATCACGCCATCTAGCTGATCAACATAATTAACAAATACTAACTCCTTAGTATTAATATATCACCATGAATGTAAATTAGTATACAAATAATGAATGTTTATGAGTGCAATGGACAGAATATTTCATCTTTCACGGAATGAAATATTCTGTCCATTGCACGAATGAAAAAACATTCATTATTTGTTTTATATGACACCTAAAAATAGCTATCCTTCTCATGTGACATATTATGCATAAGAAACAAGAGTGAAGGGACTTACATTTTGTTGTTGAGCGCGCGGCCGCGGCGGTCCGTCAGTGTACTTGATAGTCGCATGCGCGCTGCAAAGGCAAGTCGTTTTTTGCGTATGTAGACGTGTCGGTGGTCGCGAGTGCAATGGACAATTTCGTATATGGATCCAAAATTGCACCGTGAATGGATCAAATTTGCACGATTGATGACGTCATTGTTAAGTGGGACAAATGATCAACATCAAACAACCAATCAAATGGCAAGGATCTAATTAGGTGTCATATAAAAATGTATATATGTATGTCATTTAGCAACAATTTGTACCTCATTTGTAAATCACAGACGGTTGAAACAAGCGTGACAAGCTTAAGTATAGTTGTAGAAGCAATCTTATTCATGATCTTACGGTAAAGAGTTTGTTAAATATAGCAGTAACTGGTATAACAATGTTTCAGTCGGCTGTGGAATTCCCGATGTATATAGTTATATATATATATGAAAGGCATTTTCGAGTGCAAATGTAAACTTACATTTTTATAATTAATGCATTTAATATTTTCTTTCTGAAATAAATAAACAATTGTATTTTCTTTATTATTTCTAATAAGAATAACTCTGGTTTAATTTACCTCAAACTACTATGCACAGCTTGAGAAAATAAAAATCATTGGATCTTATTATCAAAAATGTATTTTGATATGGCCGTTGGGGTAAGCCCAATTTTAATTAAGAAGAGGTGTAACAATATTTTACTTTTATACAACAGCTGCTCATATGACTGTCGCAGGTCTGTATATGTAGCGCTGTTTATACTTGCATCCAGATTTCTTCTAATCATATTAACATTACTTATTTTTGAGGTATTTCAAATAAAAATAAAAGAGGTTACATTGTGCTTCATTCATCGTAAATGCTACAAATATAACACTGTAAAAAATTACTGTAGGAAGTACAGTAAATTACTGGCAACCCGGCTGCACAGTAAAATACTGTATCATTTACAGTTAAATTTTTATTTTACAGTTATATACTGCATTTTACAGTTTAACTGTAGAATAAACAGTACAATACCGTGAAAAATACAGTAATTTACTGTAAATTCCTACAGCATTTTTTTAAAGTGAATTATATATTTCTAGAAAGTTACAATTTTCCATCAGAATTCATGATTGGTTATATTGATCGGAATTTCATTGGGGAAGCAACTTGTCAGTGATTACCTATCTACATGGCTGTGTAAAGTACAATTTGTAATTGGAATGTGCGCTATATGGCGAATTTATGATTATTGTAATATATTAACCTGCAAACAGCTTATCACGTTCTCATGTGTCCCTCCCTATGCTAAGCATGAGCGAGCGAGAGAGAGAGAGAGAGAGAGATAGACGGGTATAAAAAAGAAAACAACTCTAGAGGGTGAAATACAAGCAGAAAAATAACAGGGAAAAGAGAGAATTAAGGGAGAGAGAGAGGGGGGGGGGAGTGAGAGGGGAAGGAGAGTGAGAGAGAGAGGGAGCAATTAAGGAAGAGAGAAAGACAGAGTGAGCGAATAATTATGGTGAAGAAGAAGAACCGAAAGTTCAGAGTGAAATGGAAAGTGTATATAATGTCAGAGGGTGACTATGCACCGGAGATAGGGCGAGCTGAATTAAAGATAGAGAATGAAAAAGAATGGAAGAGGGGAAAAGAAACTATAGATGAAGACCAAAAGGGGAAAATAAAACTAGAAAAAGGAAAAGACGGAGGAGATGGAGAGGAAAATAGAGTTAGAGAGTGAAATTGAGAAAAGAGCATGGGTTGGTCAAGGGGCCAATGAGGCTTCTGTTAATTGAGAAAAATATACGAAATGCAAGCATATTCTGTAATGGTAAGAAAGGCCTGCGTCCACTCTAACGCATCGCTGGAAGGGCAGCCAGAAACACTAGGGATGAAAATGGGTCTTACATGGTGTTCAGACACTAAAAATCTATACCAAAACGGTATAGCTATACTAGAACGGTATAGCTATACAATGAAATTTTGCGTCTGAACGCTGACTAACGAAACGACGTATAGCGAAACGAGGGTCAGAGCATCGTTTCGAACTAGAACTCGATAAAGAATCACTGTTCCGTGTCCGTCTGAACGTATGGCGACCATAGAACGGTATAACTGGGCGGGGCTTAACGGGAGCGCGCGTTAATAAAGGTAACCTTTTACCTCTCTTCCGCGGATACCTCGTGATCATAACAACACGCGCAGTGGGAAACTGCGCATCTATACCACCTTTTTCACGACGGTCGCAATATGCGTCTGAACGACCCGTTAGCTATACGATGATTCTTTATACGTCGTTTCTTTATCGAGTTTCGGTATAAACTGAATAGCGTCTGAACAGGGGGTGAAACTTCAAAGTGATCTGCCGACCACTTTTTCGTAGTTGTCACTGTTTTGCTGTTGTTTCGTCTTGTGTTTTACTTTTCAGAGATTGTTCAGCCTTGTGTCCCTCTGGAGATCGTCAGCGAGATTCCTGAAATCGTGTTCTTTGGAAAAAAATACTGTGGGGAAAAACTGCTCTCCACCACCCCCGCCCCCCCCCCCCTGTTTTCCGACAGTCCTGCTTGAATGTTAGTAGTAGTATCACTTTTCATTTCTTCTTTGCTTGTTTGTAGCGATTATAGATTGGTATCATATTAAAGGGATACTCAATCGCCGATTGTGGACGTTTTTATGCCGCGAGAGGGCACCGTGTTCGTTACCTGATCATGCCGTTGCCCTGCGGGGCGCAAACCTCGGAGACAGGTCGCAGCACAAACATGCACGCTTCGCCTGAGCTCGAGCTCTCGTGCGAGATTCGGTCGGCTTCGTGCAGTCCGAAATATAATCCCAGTAGTCCAACGGACGCGTTCGACGCACAAACTTTGTGTACGAGTGAATGGGGCTTACGCGATCATGACTTTCCCCACAGCCGCCTGGTTGCGTATCACATTAATATCAAACTTAAATCTTACTGATTGCGGTGGTATTTATATAGCTCGACAAAAATATAGTTTCCTTATTACTTCATTTTCAGACGTTAATAAGACATCATGGCGTTGAATCTTTGCCCTGTTCTTTCATCTTTGGTTGTAAAATTGGAAATGAGGAAATGGAGGAGTCTAAAGTAAACATGGTAAAAGCAAAGCCTGTTGGTCGTATACGCTCCAATGGGTAATACAATAGTTATATAAGTCTAAATATTAACAAAGCACAGTTTATGGCAAATATAACTATACAGTTAAAGTGTGCATCGAACATAATATATAAATAAAATCTTGTACAGAAAAACAAAATCGTTATTCCGGCTTAGATAATCTAAGTTACACGAAAGGAAGTGTCATGTTTGTACAGATCACTTTTTGTAAATGATGTAAATGGTGTCATTAAAGTAAATTTATAAGCATCCTTGAATAGTCGATAATCATCATTCTAATTAACAAATATTAATTCGTTAATATTAAACCATGAATGTAAACTTGCTGTGTATATTCATTTTGCAACAATATGTATACCTCCGGTATAAATTACAGACGGTTGAAACAAGTGTAACAGTAACCGCTTTGAAGGGGAAGAACACCCTGATATTTAGTTAATTTGAATAAAAGCAGAAAATGTGAGAAACAGATCGGTGAAAGTTTGAGCAAAAAACGTTGAAGTTGTAATCAATCAAACACAAATTGGCAACTCCGTAACGTATCTTGCGGGCTCCTCTCCCATTTGCTCTGGACAGAAGGTTTTATCGATTTTCATTTACTCAGTTATCAATAAAGGAACAGATTTGTTTCATAATTTTTTGGTTGTGTGTGAGGACATAATGTGATTATATCCAGGGCGCATATATAATTAAATATTTCCTTTAAAAGAAAATGGAAATTAATGATTTTTTAGTACAGGGCAAATGGAAGAGGAGCTCGCAAGATACGTCACGGAGTTGCCAGTGTGTGTTTGATTGATTACAACCGAAATTTTATATAACTTTCTTATTTCTCATTGGATTTTGCTCAAATTTGCAATTATCCGTTTCTTAATTTTTTTTCAATTTCGTTTAAAACCAGCTTTATATGCGGTTGAACTTCCCCTTTAAATGTATAACTTGTATAACCACATTTCAGTCTGCTGTGGAATTTTATTTGTATAGGCCTACAGTTATATAAATGTAATAGGAAGTTTCGAATGCTATTACTTACCTTTAAAAAAAATTAATGCAGCATTTAATATTTTCATTCAGAGTACTATAGGCCCTACTCGTAAAATAAATTTTATTTTCTTTCTTTTTTTTCTATAGGTTTTTGCGGTCATGTTCGTAAGTTGGCCAGTCAAATTCCTACAGTGTGCATTCAATTTCGAGGATCTGGTTCATACACAGCCGTTTTGTCGTTCAAATTCATTTTCGAGCTTTCAAATTCGTTTTCATGGCACTCAGTTCTAAATTTTTATCATTCAAATTGGCCCAAAAATGCACCAATTCGCAAAACGGTCATTCAATTTAGCACGAGACGAAAATGTATTGCGCAATAACCTTATTCCAGCGTTCGAATTCATTTTGCGTCATTCCATTTAACACGTTAAGCGTTCAAATTAGCAACTGAATTTCATCTAATGGTCATAATGTTATGATAATTTAGTAATTTTAACATTTATTTTGCTTGGACAATTTCAGCACGCATGTACCAATTGTTTTCTAAATTCTCTTATCTTTGCATACTGTATGATTTTGAGTTTATTTTTGTAAGTTTCTTTTCAAATTGGATACAGGAGCTTCGCTATGAAGTTTTAACATACAACACAATATTTGGGATCTATTTGTGTTCAGATGCTTATTTTTCAGAGAGCAAATCAATTTTGCCTTTGAAAATTCATACACGTGCATTTTGTTTAATTTCTTTGTTTTTATAAATTGCTTATTTTCACATCCTGTGAATTTATTACATGAATACTCAAAGAATATAATTCTGTAGATATATATTTTGTTTTTTCATAATGTGCTTTACATTTGCTTTACATGTTAGGCAATGTATTTCTTTGATTTCACATTTGTTTTCATTGGGTAAGGGGAATTATGTTTGACATTTGCATTTGAGTCCGGATCATAAGGGTTCAGCCATCAATTTCCTGGCGGTCAAGACATCTGGGGATGTAAGTCTGGGTGTGTCTGTACCAGCGCATACACTTGTCTTGGGTGATGGCGTCGATGTTCCGCCTTGCCACTTGCTGCACAAGACGTGTTCGCCATTCCTGCATCGTCACGCCCGCTTCTTCTGCAGCTGCCCTGTCCCCTACCCGCTGCTGCCACTCAGCACGAGCCAAGTCTCGTTTGACGGCCGCCTTAAATGCGGAGTGTGCCATCTCGGTGCAGTTGAGAAACGGCGAGTACGGGGGCAGGAGTTTCAAGCTGATCCGGGGGTCAACGTCAGCTGGGAGCTGGGCACGAACGTGTGGCCGGGCATTGTCGTAAATCAAGAAGATGGCCTCGTCTGCCGGGAACATGTTGGCGCACTCTCGTGGTGTGTTGCAGCTAAGAAATCCTCGAACGATTCCCTCGTCGTCGTCTCGCTGGACACGGTGTGGTGGACGAGGCCCACCTCTCCAGATACTGCAAATGCGATGCTGCAGTTTTTTCCACGCTGACGGTTGACGACGCGACGAACAGGGGTGCCCCTGGCAGCTCTCCCAAAAGACCTCCTGGTCCAAATGTTATAGCCGCACTCATCGATGTATACACAATGACTGACGACCCCTTGGGCCATGAACCACTGTGCGTACTCTTGGCGCTTTTCCATAGTTATGGGGGCATTTCTGGCATCAGGAACGTCTTCGGCCAGTTTGAGGGTTATCAGCATCCCATCAAGTGCCCTGGAGATAGATGTCACGGAAACGGCGGGCTTCTGGGGCAGGGAGTCTCGCTTCATTCGCAAAAGAGTTGCTAAGGGATTGGCACCAATTATTTGCTGAAGACGGGCTAACATGTCCTCGTCAACTTTCACGTTGTTTGCTCCCCCTCTTTGCAATTTGTGACGTCTACCTACCTAGGTAGCTACTATGGAGCTTGCAGTGCTCCTGTTGATACCCAGTGTGTCCGCAAGTTGCAGGTAATCTGCCTGATGTCCTTCAAATGCGTCGATAAGTCTCTCCCTATCTTCGTTTGAAATTCGCCTATATCTGACGCGCGGCTCCATGATTATGCGACAAAGGTAGATAGAGATGTGAAACACAAGTGAACTGAACGATTACCTATGTTGCAATGGAAGACTTCTATATACTTGAACTCTATAGACTTGAAGAAGAAGACTTGCTTCATACTACCTGTAACAGCAGTTAATGTGCATCACAAAAGACGTTATTTTAAACAATTAATTTCTAAAACATAAGTTAGAATGCACATGCGTAATATGCACATGCGAATTTGAATGAACGCATTACGAATTCGAATGCCCACGTGCGAATTTGAATGATCGAAAAGGCGCTTCCCGGCGAGGTTGCGAATTTGAATGCCCTCGACGGGCATTTTAAATTGAAAGATGTTAATGCTAAATTACTTGACCGAAGTGCGAATTTGAACGACTAACTTCATGGTGCGGATTTATTTTTCGAATTTGAAAATGACCGCAAAAACCTATATTAAGAATAAATCTCATTTATTTCACCTCAAACTATGATATGTACATCTTAAGAAAAAAAATGGATCTCATTATTTTTTTTAATGGCCATATAGGAATCAGTCCAATATTGAATAAGAATAAATGTTACAATATTCTACTTGAACAACTGTTCATAAACGACTGTCGCAGGCCTGTACGTAGCGCTGTTTATACTTGCATTCAGATTTTTGTTCAAGTAAACATTACTTATTAGAGGTATATATACTATTAAAAATTATTTCAAATAAAAATAAGAGAGGTTGAATTCTGCTGCATTAATCGTAAAATGCCACAAATATAACAATCATTATATTTCTCAAAAAGTTACAATTTTCCATCAGAATTCAGGATTGGTTATTTAGTGATCGGAATTTTGAGATTTGTAAGAATACCTTCATCATCTACATATTTGGCACATACAAAACCTTTGTTCAAGAAGTTATTCATACTGAATATTTATAAATTGAATAATATTTTAATGCAATACTACTATTTAAACACAGACTTGGTCTATTACCCCAAAATTTATGCGATATGTTAACATTAAATTGTTCAGTTCATAGATATAATACTAGAAATAGAATGAAATATTATTTATCTGTTATTACCAAACAATATGAATTACACTCTTTCAGACATAAAGCTCCTTCTGTATGGAATTCTATCCCATCAGACATAACTTCAGTTCAAAGTTTGAATTTATTTAAAGAAAGCTTAAATTATATCTTATTTCCAATGATCTCGCGATGTAAACAAAACCAATATTATTCCACGATGCAATTTTGTTAGGGTTGTGCGGTAAACATTTTTGTTTTATTTTTTATTCATCATAAATCATTTTGTATGATTCCATTTGTAATTTTATTGTTTATGTGAATTTCTTGTCATGGGGGCTGTCAAGACAAACCCACTAGGGTTTTTATACAGCAACCAAATTCCTATTTTTATTGTCAATCTTTTAATATTTTAATAATTGCATGCAAAATGTAATGATTATGTCTTAGTATACAATTATTATATTGCATATTTCTTGCATGTAGATGTTAATTTTTTTAATGGAATTTAATAAAGCTGAATTGAATTGAATTGAATTTAATTTAATTTAATTATGCATGTGATTCTGTACGTAATTGTAATATATTAACCAGCAAACCAGCTCATTATGTTCTTCTGTGTCCCACTTTACAAGCATGAGAGAGAGAGGGGGGGGGGGGGGCGTCAAAAAGAAAATCATTCTAGCGGGTAAAATAGAAGCACAAAATAACAGAGAAAAAAGATAGGGGACAGAGAGAGTGGGTAAGAGGGAAAGAGAAATTAAGAAAGAAAGAGAGAGGGGAGAATATGGTGAAGAAGAACTGGAAAGTTAGGAGTAAAATTGAAAGCGTAAAAATATCAGATCTCACAGGGTGACTATGCACCAGAGATAGGGCGAGAGAGAGAGAGAGAGAGAGAGTGTGTGTGTGTGTGTGTGTGTGTGTGTGTGTGAAAAATAGACAAAGGGAGAAGACGGAGGTGATGGAAAGGAAATAGATTTAGAGAGTGAAAATGAGAAAAGAGAATGGGTTGGTCAAGTCGGGTCCATGAGGCTTCTATTGAGAAAAATAGGTACGAAATATTAACATTCTGTAACAGTGTAAGAAAGGCCTGCGTCCCCACTTTTGCATCGTTGGAAGGGCCGCCAGAAACATTAGGGATGAAAATGGGTCTAAAACTTTTGATCTGAGGACCCTTTTTTCGGTCTTGTTATTGTTTTGTGTTTTGATTTTCATAGAAATTTCTGTTCTTAACCCCTCCCCCCGCTATTTTTTCAGACAATCCTGCTTGAACTAGGTTCGGGAAAATCCTCTGTTTTTATATAATTTCATTTCCAGACGTTAAACCATGACATTTATATACACTGTTCCGTTCTATCCCATTAGGTTGTACCTCTTTTATTCTAATAATCACCATGCATACAAACTTGACACAGAGATGAGATAATGACTTCATGTGAGAAAAGGAGGAAAGAAATTTGAAAATCAAAACACTGAACTGAAACAGATCATAATCTTTCGCAAACACAGAAGAAAGGTTTTTATTAGTATCACTTTACATTTCATCTTTGCTTTTTTGTATCTGTTATACAGTGCGTCCCAGAAAAAAACCGATACTCTTAAAACAAAGGGTTATTGTGACCACACTATGTGCTCTATGACATTTTTTATTTATTTTATTTCTGATCTTTTGTCAGGGCAGCCCATTCACCATTAAGCAGTGGTCTTCCATGGGGCCCTGAATAATAATAAACATATTTACATCAAAATGCATAACGTATATACATAATAGTTCAAAATAAAAATCCTCAGTAAAATTAGAGAGTGCAAACGAAGCAATAATAGACGTGGCGCAAACGAATACTCATTTGAAAAATAAAGAAAAAAAAAATAACTAGCTCAACTGTAATGCCAATATGAAAATATTGATTCAGTCGCAAATATGTGCACAAATCATACTAATTATTACAGAATGAGCACTGAGTGTATGTTAGGCTGAGTTATTCATAAATTACAACTTTGTTTAAACATCCTCTTAAATGAACTGACAGAGGAAGCTGTTCTCATCGAATTATCGAGCTTATTCCATTCAAATATAGAAGATACAATTGGGCTACACTTATAACAATCAGTGTGAAATCTGGGCAAGCGTAAACATCCACTGTCTCTTTGTCTATAGTATGATGCTCATGTACATCGTTAGGATTGATTAAGCCTACCTGAAGGTAAGAAGGTGCTAAGTTATGAACACATTTATATATCATCATAACGCGACTTAGCTCAAACCGTTTGTCTAGTGTCATCCATTTAAGACTAGTGAACAAATCAGCCGACGGTGTGTCATATGTTTTGTTCAGTATTATTCTTGCGGCCCTCTTCTGAATTTTTTGCAGCTTATTTGTATGGGCTTGAAATCTGTTCGACCATACAACAGAGCAGTAATCAAATCGTGGCAACACTAGACTGTTATAAAGCAACTTTAAGGACTGCACAGGCAAAAAACTCTTTGCTCTCTTTATTATGCCTATGTTTTTCTGGGTAAGTTAACATACGTTTTCAATTTGTTTAGACCATTTCAATTCTTCATCTATCAAAACTCCTAAGCATTTGGTGAATTGAACTCTTTTTATCAAATTACCATTTAATGAAATGGTGAAAAATTCAATTTTCCTGAGATTAGCACGAGAGCCTATTACCATGACACAAGTTTTTTCAGTGTTAAGGACGAGACGATTTTCTTTAATCCATGCCAAGACTCTGTTTAACGCCATAGTTAATTTTTCTTCCAAAACTGTTGCATCATTTGCACTGACGGTAAGTGTCGTCTCGTCAGCATACATATCAATGATACCTTCATTAATTATCTATTAATACATTAATTATCTATTTTCCATAAATTAAAAAACCAAGCAGCAGCATTTTGAAAATGACACGTAAAAACTCAGTTGTGACAGATTTGGGTAAAACCGTTTTTTTTTTCCAAGTCATTTTCAAAATGCTGCCATCAAGGTATCATTGAAAAGCATAATACTGGAAATTAGATAATTATTGTCATAGAGCACATATAGTGTGGTCACAATAACCCTTTGTTTTATGGTTTCGTTTTTTTCTGGGACGCACTGTAGATTGGTATCATATTAACATGAAACTCAAATCTTACTGATTGTTATGGCTTTTATATAGCTCGGCAAAAACATCCTCTCATTAGTACATGTTCAGACATTAATAAAACATCATGGCCTTGAAACTTTGTCCCGTTCTTTCATCTTTGGTTGTAGCTTTTCTCTTATTATTGCTGTGTATACAAACCTTATACGGAGATGCGGTGACAATTCCTTCCTCAGCATTAAAGGTGTGGCGTTATAATACAGAATGCGATGTTTCGCTGAAGACAGTTGAATGCCAGAGCAGAGGACTTGATTCAATTCCTCAACATCTCCCTGAGGATATTGAAGTACTTGACATGGACAACAATAATGTCACTTCTCTCTTGAACTCCTCATTTAAACGGTACCCTCTCATCACAACCCTGGATCTTTCTTACAACGACATCAGAGTAGTACACAAAATGACTTTCTACCCTCTGAAGAATTTAATGACGCTGGTATGTCCTTCAACCCCCATCTTGTGCTTCCAGATACAGGCTTGTTCAGGTTGGCAAGTATGCTGTCCTCTCTGGATTTGTTGAAATCAAACATGATATCACTTCCTGATGACACTCTAAAATGGAGCCCAAATATGAAGAGTTTGGATCTGTTCGATAACCGGTTTTCTTTCATTAATATCAGTTCATGTGGCAAAGTAAAGTACGTCAGTTTGGAGAGTAATCTAATTGAACACCTCACGAAAGAAAATTTCAATTTCGTGTGTCATACTGATACTTTGATACTGGGTGGGAACCCCATCAAATCGATTGATCCCAATGTGATTGCATCGCTTCACGTCCATTTATTGATGATCGGGGACACCCCACTGACTTTGGAGGTCTTCAGAAACCTATTCATTGGGATATCACGTTCTGAAATAAAAACGCTTTTTATCTCAGAGACCGGTTTAACTGCTATTCCAACAGAATTCTTTGACCCTCTAAGCAATTGCTCTCTGTCTCATCTCGTACTCTCTTTCAACCATGTGAAGGCCCTCTCTCCATCTGCCTTCTCAAATTTGACACAGCTCGATGAACTTACTCTCAGCATTACCAATATAGTCATGATCGAACCTGACTTCTTTGAAGGAATGCAAGGCTTGCGAATACTGAACCTGGGGTACAACAACATACAACTCATAAACCCACACAACCATACATGGACTATAAAAGTATACAAACTGAGCTTGAAGAGTAATTCACTAACAATGATATCACAGTCTGCATTTCTCGGGTTGAAATATCTAACCTTTTTGGATTTAAGCTTTAACATACACCTTGCTGTCATTGAACTCACAGCCTTTACAGGTCTTGATAACATTCAAGTGATAGATTTATCGGAATGTTATATTAACAGTTTTCTTTTTATAACCCCAACGTTAAAATCACTTTCCCTGCAGCAGTTGAATAAACCCACTTTTGATGTGTTATGGATGGATCCAATAAAATCCCTTAAACATTTACCATCACTTGTGTTTCTAAACCTTCAAAAGTTAGGACTTCTAAATTATAATATATGGAATACAGTTATGAACGTTTCTCTTTTTGATGGACTGCATAACCTAACGACTTTGCATCTGAGTGAAAACCCTCATATTAGCAGCTGGGCAACACCCTTCTCACCACGGATCTTCCAGCAACTCACTGCTTTGCAAACGCTTTACTTAGACCACTGTGATATTGAACATCTTCACCCATTTATTTTCCGGGCATTGATATCGCTTCAGACGCTTAGTTTAAGAGGTAACAGAATTAATCAACTTTATAATATACCGACAGAGTTGAGGCAATTAAGAAGCTTTTACTTCGACATTAACCGTTTGGCGTACTTCGATGAAACAATATTTTCGAACAACTCAAGGCTCCGACATCTTTCATTAGCAGACAACAAACTAACTCGTCTAGACCAAAATACTTTTAAAGCAATTGAGGATTCTCTGTCGTCTCTAGATCTATCAAGCAACCCAATTGTTTGTAATTGTGATCTAACATGGCTTCTCGATTGGCTTAGTAGATCATCACTGAACCTCACCAGCCAGGACAAAACTATTTGTTCGTCAGCATCATTAAATCCTCTTCGCGAAAAACCTCTGCTTGATTTTAATCCAAATGATCTATGTAGGTTCAGCATTGTCCATGCTTGTTTGATTCCTGTCGCAGTCATTTGCTTGATTGTTATTGCTGTACTTGTGCGTCACAACCGATGGCAGTTGAGGTATAAACTCTTTCTCTTGAAACTGGCGGCCATTGGCTATAAAGAATTTCAAGACGCCCGGGATCACAATGACTACGAGTTTGACCTGAACATTATCTGCTATGACGATGACCAAGAATGGATTCGTGATCATCTTCGACCGGCTCTCGAAGAACGGCTTCCACAGTTTCAGAGAAACGTTTTTGGTGACGAAGGCCTCGTGCTGGGCATGCATTACCTGGATGCAGTTGACTACGTGGTGACTCGGAGTTACAAGACGGTCCTAGTGCTAAGCAGAGCCGCCGTGCATGACCGCTGGTTCATGCTTAAGCTACGAATTGCCATGGATCACGTAAGTGACACCCAGACAGAATTCGTAGTCGTCGTCTTCCTTGAAGACATCCCAGATGATGAGATACCTTTCCTGGCGAGGTTGTATCTCAGCGATGGCAGACCGTATATTCACTGGACTGATGACGTGAGAGGACAAGAATATTTCTGGAATGAATTGGCCAAAAATCTTACAATCAATCTTAAGACCAATGATTTGATCCCAAACGAATAGGACGGTTCTCAAAATGCATGTCCGTAAAACGGGTGATCGGGTATTTAATACTAAATACTTAGATGAAACCTCGACATAGCCCATTCCACATTATCCACCACTGGGTGGATCCGGTATGCCAACATCCCTGATGGCCTGGAGGAAAAATCAATACAACTTGCGGTGGGTCCACGGCTCGCCTGGCTACATAGAATACTCGAATATACTTTCTACCATGGGCGGCGATCCGGGGGGGGGGGGCGGAAATTTGAAGATTGTACAGCAACTAATGGTAAAGGCTAGTCGCCACCCCCCCCCCCCCCCGGCCGTGACAAGAAATCACCGTGCATGCTTTCCACCCTTCCTCGTCTAGTAAACCGAGGATTAAGCACCCGGTTATAAAATTATGGATACGGCATTGGGCTGGGGGAGAGGTTTAAACCACGATATACTAAAACAAAGCGCCGAATAGTAATTCGCGGTACGAAATAGGGCCCATGATACAGAACATTAAAATCCCAAGAGGCCGGGATTCGAGGAACCAGCGGAGAGGCGTTGTGCCTTTTGGAAGAGTAATCTGCTCAATTCAGTTCAGTTCGGTTTATTTTCATATTCAACATTTCACGTTACCATGGTTACACGTTGTCAGTTTTGTTTATATAAGAGATAGAACAGGGGCGGTGGAGCGTCGTTTAAATGGGGGGCACTAGCAAAAAAGGGCACTTTTGGGGGAAAGGGGCACTTGTAGACGGTGAACATAAAACATGAATTATTACCCTATAGTGTAATTAATATATTATCCAGCATCATCTTTATTTTCATTGTGGTTCTGGACACTGCTTAAGCTTCCTCAATCAGCAGTTGTGGTTAATGGTCTAATTATTCATGTGAGAGCGAGCGAAGCGTTTCAGACATTTTCCTAATGCTGAAGTCCTTGGGTTTTGCATTATTTACAAATATATAATGAAATGGCAATAGCAAATTCATTTGGGGTAATGTCGAATTATCTTTTAATTCGTACATAAACCGTGTCGTTTTTCTTTAGCACTACATCAATATCAACATACTTTATGTAATCTGCTTGATTTCATTGTGTACTATAGAGCGATCGATTTACTGGGAAATTTTTAGAAAATATTGTCCTTACTTGGTGTAAGTTATGGCCACATTCGAATTATGGCCACATAGTGGAATGAGAAATCCTTTGCTTGTGGGGATGGGCATTGTGCCCCTCTTGCCTCCAGCTCTACGGCTTTACATTGTAGTTGTATAATGCACCTGTTACTACATAAAGCGGCGCCGAGTCTTTGATGCTAGATATGACTCTTTTTGTTAAATACAGTTGGAAATATAGGTAAATGGGGGTACTTATCAGAAGAGGAAAGGGCGCTTATCATACATGTCATAGGTGAAAGGGGACACTTATCAGAAGAGGAAAAGGACACATATATTAGATAGTAAATATGGGAACTTATCAGAAGTAAAGAGGAGGCACTTATCAGATGTGAAAAGAGGCACTTATCAGAAGGAGAAAATGGGTGCTTATTAAAAGGAAAATGGAGTACCTATCAGAAGTAAAAATGCACATCTCAAAGGAAAAAGTTCACATATTAAAGAGAAAAGGGGGCAATATTTAGGCTTGAAAAGGAACACTTATCAGGAGAAAAAGGCACTTATTAGAAAGAAAAAGAGGCACTTATAGGAAGGAGGAAAGGGCACTTATTAGAGAGATAAGGAGGCAATTATCAGATTTAAAAAGGGGCACTTGTGAGAAGAGAAATGGGGAAATTTTTAGTAGCAAAAAGGACACTTATCAGAGAGAAAGGGGCATTTTTCTGGGCTACAAGGAATAATCCGAAGGTATTTTGAATAAACATACAGTCTGGTCGAAAGTTTCGGTACACCCTGGACTTTGAGATGGGTTACTACATCAATCTCTTATCCTCACATAATGAGCTTTTCTAGGCACTGACAAATTTGCTAAAGGTTTGGTTATACATTGCATGTTTTACATTATATGATAAGGTTTGAAACATTCAGGCGTGATTTACTTTAAATGTGCTTGCTGGACACCCACAAATGATGAAAATGGGATAACAATTTTTGCAATTTTAATTACTTTTCTGTTCAAAATCCAAATCAAAACAAAGTGTACAATGAATTTGTCCAAAGTAGCCATAGCTTTATTCGCTGACTTTAAGATGTTATATATTTATTCATTTAATGAATTTCAGAAGAATTATTATTTCAAATGTCCATTCAGTATTCTAGCACAAGTGTTCAGGAATGTTCCCTGTTCAACTCGCCCACGACATGCTGTTTAGGCTTAGGGTCCAGAGATAGCACATGTCAAACCACTGGAATTCTTATCCTTCTTTTTATATTTCTGCCAACAACACGTAGTATATTCCTGCTATTCCTATTTAATCTGCATGATCAGTAATTACATGAATAATGTGATATAACCTGAAATAAAATCCTTAGTGAACTTAGTTTCTGTACCTGTGGCGGTATTCAAATCAAAACACGCATCTTAGCATTTTACTTAGCATTTGGCTATAAGTAAACTGGCTTAACTGGTATTCAGATCATATGGCCTATGTGAGATTACTTGAAAAGAAGCGACAAATAGACATCTTTGGACTGTTAATGCAAGAATACTTGATGGATATTTATACTAAGGAAAGTAATCACGTGAACATAGAAAATATATATCGCTTAAAAGGCTGTAACCACCACAAGCTGTGGGAAATTTGGGGGATCTCTAATGTATGAGTCCATTTTCTATAAATATTTGACAAAAACCGTGTTAAACATGCCATTATGCTGCTTTTTGCCAGTTTCAATATTTAAATCAAAACGGAGAAAGAAGAATACATTTGCTGGTATCACATTATAAGCAGATTATCTTTATTATTGTTTTAGAGACCCTAGAGAAGATTATTTTACAGGAAATGAAAACTGGCGTAAAAACTCGTCACAAAATCGAGGGTGTACCGAAACATTTGACCAGCACTGTATATGTGCATAAAATATATTAACTCAAGTGGTTTGCTTGTAATTGCTTGTAAATATGGACTAAGTTACATTGGAAATGAGGATATGAAGGAGCCTATAAAGTAAAAGATCCAAAGAGTAATACAATAATTATAAGTCTAAAAATCAACAAAGCACATGCAGTTTACAGCAAATGCAAGTAAATAGTTACAGTTAAAGTGTGCATCGAACATAATATTAATAAAATCTTGTACAGAATAATCATAAAAATCGATATTCCGACTTGATAATCTCACGTGGTATTATGCATGTAAATATCACTTTTTGTAAATGTTGTCATTAAAGTAATTTATAAGCATCCTTGAACATTGCACCATCAATACAATCAACAAATGTTAACTCGTTAATATTAATATATCACCATGAATGTAAACTGGCAATGTATATTTATTTTGCAACAATATGTATACCCCTGCATGTCCAGTATAAATTACAGACGGTTGAAACAAGTGTAAGTATTTAGAAGCAAAACTTACGCATGATCTCACGGTAACCATTTAGTTAAAGGGGAAGAACACCGTGATATTTAGTTAATTGAATAAAAGCAGAAAAATGTGTGACATGTGCTGTAAAAATGCATGCTGTATGTAATTTTAGCATACATTTCAGATCTGTAATTGAGATAACAGGTTCTTGTGTAATTGCGTTTGAACCCGAGTCCTACAATACATTAAGGTAACAAAATTAAACTGTAAAATTACACAAAAAAACTGTATAAAAACCCTATTTTGCCGTAAAATCACAAGTTATTGATGTAACTCAGTTTCGCAATTACAAATGAGGTATTTTTACGGGAAAAATGTAAAAATAACATCACAACTGCTGTATTTATTAATAAACCGAACAAATCTGTATTTTTCCCCTGTAAAAATACATATATTTTTTACAGTGTAATAATGTCAGAGGGTGACTATGCACCAGAGATATCGGGCTATATGAATGAGAGAGAGAAAGAGAGAGAGTGGGAATGAAAGAGAATGGGAGAGAGGACGAGAAAATATAGAAAGAGAGAGAGAGAGAGAGAAAGGAAAAGAAAAATAGAGAAAGGGAGAAGACGGAGGAGATGGAGAGGGAAATAGAGGGATAGAGAGAGGGGAGAATATGGTGAAAAACTGGAAAGTTAAGTTAAGTGAAATCGCTAGCGTAATAATGTGAAAGGGTGACTGGTCAGATATAGGGTGAGGTGAATGAAAGAGAGAGAGAGAGAGAGAGAGATAGAAAGAAAATAAAAGAGCATGGGAGTGAGGAAGAGAAAACATAGATGGACAAGAAAAATAGAGAAAGGGAGAAGACGGAAGAGATGGAGAGGGAAATAGAGTTAGAGAGTGAAATTGAGAAGAGATCATCGGTTGGTCAAGGGGCCAATGAGGCTTCTGTTGAGAAAAATAGGAACGAAATATCAACATTCTGTAACGGTAAGAAAGGCCTGCGCCCCCTCTTTCGAAACGTTGGAAGGGCCGCCAGAAACTTTAGGGATAAAAATGGGTCTTAAACGGTTGATCCGAGGACCCTTTTTGTTCTTGTTATTGTTTTGCTGTTGTTTTGATTTGTGTTTTACTTTTCATAGATTTTTTCGTTTCGAGAAAGATCCTAGCTCCGCCCCCTCATTTTTCAGACAATCCTGCTTGAACTAGGTTCGGGAAAACCCTCTTCCTTGTAACTTTCAATTGCAACTTCTTGATTGTACTGATATTACTTTATATGCATGCAAATACTATTTGAATAGATGTTGAATGTTGTCAAAATCAATAGAAGAAAATAAATGTTAATTTGAATTGAATTGAATATCATTTCATTTCCAGACATTGAACAATGACATTTATACACGGTCCCGTTCTTTCCCATTAGGTTGCACCTCTTTCATTCTAACTAGCAACACTTACCCGTGGCACCATGGGGGGGGGGGGGGTGGTCTTCCCTATGTACAGCCCAAGTACTCATTCACACTGAAAAGGCAACTGGTTTGTTGATGAAACATATTCTCTTTAAATATAGATAGGAGGTTTACTTTAATTAGCATTAGGGGTTAAACTGGGGGGAAGAACTTGAATATCATTGAGGAGTGAAATCAAAATCTAACTATAGAATTAAAAAAAAACGTATTGTAACACGGTGTATTTAGTACGCAGTCAAGAGGCAATTATTGTAATATAACAATGTTATCATTACATGTATATTAAGTCGAAAATAAATGTGTAAGTATATGTACCCTACAATGTACAACAGATTGCATTTGTTAGTTGTTCTCCAATTAAAGGTTGCTCAATCATATAAAGTGGAATGTTGAAAGAAGCAAGTGAGAGAGAGAGAGTTAGTGAGAGAGTAATACAGTGGGAAACATTGGTGGGGAAAATTAGTGGGAGAGAGAGAGAGAGTGAGTGAGAAACAGCCAGTGGGAAAATGCGAGAAAGAGAGAAAACTAAAAAAAGACATGCAGGGGGATAGATAGAAATTACAGGGTTGGAAAAAAGTTTGGAATATTTTTATTCCAAGAATTATTTCTTGTCTTAAACATATCCCTCGTCATTTTAAGTTCTTCTTTGAGGTTCAAATAAAAGATATGTGTCCCTTTTTAACTTTAAAAGCACAACATTAAAAATCAGGCTTATCACACAGTGCAGAGGTCCACTTGGAATTCGGAAGCAATTATTTTAATATAAAAATATTATCATGACAAGTCATGTATTAAGTCGAAAATAAATGAGTAATTTACCCTACAATTTACAACAGATTGCATTTGTTTGTACTCCAATTAAAGGTTGTTCAGTCTATGTTGAAAGAAGCGAGAGAGAGTGATACACTGGGAAACAGTGGTGGGGAAATGAGTGAGAGAGAGAGAGGCATATAGTGGAAAATGAAAGAGAAAGAGAGAGAGAGAGAGAGAGACAGAGAGAGAGAGGAAATATGAGAGAGTTAGAAACAGCCAGTTGGAAAAATGAGAGAAAGACTCATAGACAGTGGGAAAATGATAGAGAAAGAGAGATACAGACAGTGGGGAAAATTAGAGCGAGAAAGAAAAAAATAGACACACACAGGAGAGAGAGAGAGAGAGAGAGAGGGGGGGGGGGGGGGGGTTAGGGGCTGTGATGAAAGTGATAAGATTTGTAGGTCTTCCACTGGCATGTTTAGGTTTCTGATATTTTTCCCCTGGTAGGTTAAAGGGAGCGACAAGTCGCAATCTATGGGCGGTTTTACAGTTGGCTGCTCCTTTCTCTGGATCAAAGTTCAAAGCGACTTCAATTTATCGCGCGCAGCTAATAAAAGTTCGCACATTGACCCAACATTTCAGTAAACAAAATCGCGCGTTCTTTATTCCAGTATTTGAATCTCATTGGTCGGTTACGTATGTAGGGATTCGAGTTAACGATAACGCGAGGAATTCGGCAATAACATTCCTTCGGTAGGGCACGATTGGACCTGATTGTATCCGAATTTCCCCGAGTCAGGCCAACTGGTCAGGTCCATGGATTACGACTTGCCACTCCCTTTAAGTAGTTATGCATTGAAGGAATTGATAAAAATCTCCGAACTTACACTAAAAATGTATATCTTATGGAACTCGTGCATCTATTAAATGTTATATGGGCATCTTCACTTATTAGAATACAATATTCATTTCCATTCAAATAAATAATATATTGCATTGGCGGATCCAAGGGGGGGGGGGGCACTTCCGGCCAGTGCCCTCCCCCTTTTGGAAGAAAAGTATGCATTTTGACCATAAGGGATTTTTTTGTCGACACACTCCCCCCCCCCCCCCCCCCCCCCCCACTGAGCGACTTTTCGAGAAGCTAGCAAGACCAAAAAAATACGGGTCTACCTTTTCCAAAAGTTGACAAGTGTGCCCCCCCCCCCCCTTATACTAAATCCTGGATCCGCCCCTGTTATATTGACAGGTGCATGTTAGATCAGTGGCGGCTTTAGGGGGCACATCCGGCCTGCCCCCCCCCCCCCCCCCCCCCCCCCCCCTGGAAGAAAAGTATGCATTGTGCCCCCCCCCCCCCTTAGAACGAAAAACTTGTTTTTGTCTTTCTTTATCGATTTCTTTGCTTGTCAGAGAATTATGGAGGGAAACTGGACCCAATACTCCCCCACCCCACCACATCCCACTCGACATCGAAGCCGAAATAGAGCCGTTCCCGATGTCCGATGTGACTGAAATTCAGGTGCTAGTTGTACTTGTATAGTTCTAGATTTAGGCGGGATGTGCATTAGCGCCGGCAATTTCTGAATGTTGGACAATTTTCAGATTAGATCTAACCATGAAGCTACAATAGCTCCATGATCTAACTTTACATGTACAACCATGACAACCATGCCACGCATGTATTCACTGGACGTGGAAGGAAACACACTGACTGAAGGCCGAGTGTGTAGATCTACGGTGGCACGTTTCATTCATCAGCATAGCCTTGCGTGTATAATGCCTCAGTCACAATAGGCTCCGATGTCATGTACGGGCCGCTAAAATTTTTTTCCCACGAACTTTTTGTCCCTGTCCTCCCTGGCGCATGCGCACCTGATCCTTTCCGATCTAAATCAATTTCGCAATCATAGGGTTTATTCCGTAAGCGATATAATGACGGTTGCTCCCAGCTTCTTGCTGTGGCGAGATGCGTCAGCCCTCGGACATTTAACCTGAGGTATGTGGGTTCGACTCTCAGTTTGGACATTTCAAAAATAACGTCTTGTATTTTTATTTTTACTAAAAGTAAGATGAAACTTTGAAACCCCATCCCCATCCAACTCCAAGCATTGTAGGGCTATTTCAAAGTTGCGCATGCGTCAAGGACGATAGTGACAAAAAGTTCGTGGGAAGAAAAGTTTCGCGTACGGGCCCCGTCCGATGAGTTTTTGGTCTAAAATCGGGCGGTCATCGGAGCATTCGTGCGGTGACCGGCAGACAACCGGACGCTAATCGGAGTCATCGTTGTGTTTTTTTGGGCATCGTTGGAGGCATCGTCAACTTTTAGCGCGGAGTTAAAAGCTAGCGATGGATTTCAGACATCGGCAGTGTCAACACATCGTTGACATAGCCGGCAGGTGGCCGCCCGGTGACAGTCAGATCTTCTGGGGGGGGGGGGTCCTGACAGGTGCCGCCAGGGCGTCTGGCATCTCGCCCGGTTCCCGTCAGATTGTTCCCACGATAAAATCTTCCCAGGCTCCTCCAAAAACAAACTTTTCCCGTCAGGGCGCCGCCCGGTCTGCCAGACACCCGTCAGATACCCGGCAGGCCATCGTCCGATAACCAAACGGCGCCCTGTAGGCGGCCCTCCGATTGTTTAAAATCGGACAGGCGCCGGCCGGTCTACGCCCGATGTTTGAACGATGTCTGGCGGCGCCCTGGCGGCACACTGCCGACTAGGTGAACGGGCGGGTCACTCGTCGGGAACACTAACGGTTACCCCCCGGAGACCGCAAGCCTCTCGCCAGGACACCTCCAGATGATCGCACGATGACCTACTATCGGCAGATGGCCGCAAGGTGACCGTCCTGCTTCCCTGCGGTCTCCTGCCGGCGCCCGGAAGATATCCTGCCGATCTCCGTCTGATGTCCGTCAGTTTTTCTCTCATAAGTGTCGGCCGGCATGCGTCCGGTGACTGCACGGGGAGCAATTTCTTGTGACTGCTAGACCGACGTCTTCCAAACATCGGCAAAACTCGCCGGTGACCCAACGATTTTGAAAATCGGGCGGTGACCTCCAGAGGCCATTATCGGACCGCCGCCGGCCCCAATTGTGACTGAGGCATAAAGCCCGGTCACACACCGCTTTACGGCTTAATCACGGCCAAAACCCGTCAAAAAGTGGTCTCCCGTGAAGCAGACGATGTTGTTCGCGTTGATGTCGAGTTTAAGACGAGCTACGGTCGATTTATAGACGTGGCAGGACGCGGGGAAAAATCGGAACGGCGTCGGACGCGGCAAAAAGTTTTGAACTGCTCAAAATTTTAGCCCGCGGACAACCACGGGCGGCACACGTGGTAAAGACGTGCAACACACGTGAAACACACGTGATAATCCGTGTTCCGGCAGTGATTAAAACTTGGGGAGACGCGGTAAGACGCGAAAGTTTAGCGGTCTGTCACGGGCAGAGCACGGTCATCGGACGGGTGTTACGCGTTGGTATCACGGGAAATAGCGTGTGTTTAGCGGCTTATCACTGACAAATGGATTTTTCCGCGTACTTTTTTTAGCCTTACACGTGGCTGGACGTGGCTGGACGTGGCTGGACGTGGTTAGCCGTGCTTAGGCAGTGCTTCAGCAGTGGAACAGCCGCCGACGGCCATACCCCGTACAAAGCACGGCCAAACCAAAATTGACCAAAAATTACCACTTACGACCACGTCCACCAGATTTTCATAACTTTTTGTACGTGATTTAGACGTGGAGTGCTGTGTGACCGGGGCTTTAGGCAGCTTCAAATAGACGGTGCACGGTGGGTGGAAGCGTACCGTATATACGTTAAACTTATGCCTATGTAATTTCGCTGACCGAAAAAGGTGGAAAGGACTGGGAACTTCGAAGCTTTAGTCGGGGCCTGCCAAAGAATGTTACGAATTGTAAAAAATCTTAAAATAATACGACCAAAATACCACAAACAACCCCTTATGACAATATGGGAACAATCTAACCACGTTTAAAGTAGATATTCAAAGAAAATCACAAATATGGCAATTAATGTATCACTAGAAACTGGGAAGCTTACAGATGGCAATCGTATAAGTTTTATGTCAACTGCGTATCTGGTGATTATAAAAACAACACAAATAAAAGCTCTTCTCAGCATCTGGAATATCCGAGGATTCGCCAGAAATATAGCGATGTTTTGATGTCGTCACACTCGGGATCGATCCTGCTTAAGCAGACGACGTCCTATAATGAATGAACGTAATTGCAATGCAATTATTTATCAAATTATAAAGAGTTTGGTGTATTTAAACATGACCTTATTTCACACCATTATAAAGGGAAAGTGAAACTGATTCTGATAGCTAAAACCGTTTGATTGTAAATACATAGGAGAAAGGTCAATGATCAATGAAATAAACCCCACTTTCAAATTGAAAAGCCCTCCGAATAATAGCAGGATGGTATTCGTTCCCTCTTGAAACGCCGAACATGCCGCGGTGCAAGCAGCTGAAAATACAATGGCGTCTTATTTTGTTTACAAGTGACTGATTCCTTTATTTTTTTAACGCTGCATTTTTCATCAAAATAATGCCATACACGAAGTTAAGAGTGAGGCAACAGACTAACATTAAGACTGACGCTAGTGAAGGAAGAGAAATAAGTGAAGACGAGGTGACAAAATAGGCTCTGAAAAATGTGTAAGATGTTATGGGACATCGTCTGCTTAGACAGGACTGGTCCAGGGTGTGTCGTCACATATCTCAGCAGCGTTCGAGGAGCTCTTCAGCTGCTATATCGGGGGCTGTATTTTACCGTTTTATAATTGATAATAATCATTACTTCAAATGTTTCCAAGCGTTGAATTTGGATAACCTTGTTTAATTTATGCCATCTATGCAATAATAAGTATTAAGCCAATATTTAAAATCATTAACGTTCTACTTTAAAAAAAACTCCCCAGCTCGATTGAGTGGAAAATCACGGAGAAAAGCGCTTTCAAACAAACGGACGGACAGACAGACACACATTAATCAAATTATAGTAAGGATTATAGTAAGGATATCACCATACATAGTTACATACACACTTGACACAGAGATGAGATAATGACTTCATGTGAGAAAAGAGGGAGGAAGGAAATTTGAAAACTGAGACAGGTCATGATCTTTCGCAAATACATCTTTGCTTGTTTGTATCCGTTATAGATTGGTATCATAATTATTAACATCAAACTCAAATCTTACTGATTGTGGTGGCTTTTATATAGCTTGACAAAAATATGCTTTCGTTAGTACTTCATTTTCAGACGTTAATAAGACATCATGGCGTTGAAACTTCGTCCCGTTCTTTCATCTTTGGTTGTAGCTTTTCTCTTCGTATTCTTGTGTATACAAACCATATACGGAGACGCGGTGATGACTTCTTCCTTAGCATTCAAGACAGACAGTTCAAATACAGAATGTGATGTTTGGCTGCAGAAAGCTGAATGCCAGAGCAGAAGACTTGATTCAATTCCTCAAGATCTCCCTGGGGATATTGAAGTACTTTACATGGGCAACAATAATGTCACTTCTCTCATGAACTCCTCATTTAAACGGTACCCTCTCATCACAACCCTGGATCTTTCTGACAACGACATTAGAGTAGTAGATCCAACAGCTTTCTATGCTCTAAAGAATTTGATGGCGCTTTACATGTCCTCCAACCCCAGTCTTGTGCTTCCAGATACAGGCTTGTTCAGGTTGGCAAGTCAACTGTCCATTCTAGCTTTGTCGAGATCAAACATGATATCGCTTCCTAATGACACTCTAAAATGGAGCCCAAAGTTGGAGAGCTTTGAGCTGTCAAATAACCAGCTTTCATTCATTAATATCAGTTCATGTGGCACAGTAAAGTACGTCCACTTGGGGAGAAATCTAATTGAACACCTCACGACAGAAAATTTCAATTTCGTGTGTCATACTGATAGTTTGATACTGCTTGAAAACCCTATCAAATCAGTCGATCCCAATGTGATTGCATCGCTACACGTCCAGTTATTGATGATCGGGGACACCCCACTGACTTTGGAGGTCTTCAGAAACCTATTTAGCGGGATCTCACGTTCTGAAATAAAAATTCTTTCAATCACAGGGACCTATTTGACTGCTATTCCAACAGAATTCTTTGACCCTCTAAGCAATTGTTCTCTCTCTCATCTCGACTTCTCTGCCAACCATGTGAAGACCCTCTCTCCATCCGTCTTCTCAAATTTGACGCGGCTCAATATACTTACTCTAAGCAGTAACGATTTAATCAAGATCGAACCTGACTTCTTTGAAGGAATGCAAGGCTTGCGAATACTGCACCTGCAGTACAACAACATACAACACATAAACCCATACAATCATACATGGAATATAAAAGTATTCGAGCTGCACTTGCATAACAATTTACTTACAGAAATTTCACAATCTGCATTTCTCGGGTTGAAATATTTAACCCTCTTGGATTTGAGTTGGAACAAACGCCTCACTTTGATAGAACTCACAGCCTTTACAGAACTTGATAACATTCAGGAGATAAAATTGTCTGAATGTAATATTCATAATTTACAATTGGAAACTCCGACATTAAAATCACTTTTACTGGACCATTTGGTAGCAGACGGACTGTGGCCTTCGTGGGGCCTCGCAGAATCCCTTCAACATTTAAGGTCTCTTGTGAATTTAGCCCTGACCATGACATTTCTCTCTACTTCCAATTTGTGGAATATAGATAAGGATGTTTCTATTTTCAATGGATTGCATAACCTAACGATTTTAGATCTGAGTGAAAATCACAACTTTCGACATAGTCAAGCCGGCTTAGAACCCGGTACTTTCCAGCAACTCACTGCTTTGCAAGTGCTTAATTTAAACAACTGTGGCATCTTAAGATTTCATCCACTTCTCTTTCAGGATTTGGTATCCCTTCAAATGCTTAGTTTAAGAGGAAATAGAGTTAAACAACTTCATTACAATATACTGACAGAGATGAGGCAATTAAGAACCCTCTACTTCGACACTAACCGTTTAACGTACCTCGATGAAGCAATATTTTCGAACAACTCAAGGCTCGAAGTTCTTTCATTAGCAGACAACAGACTAACTCGTCTCAACCAAAGTACTTTTAAACCGATTAAGGCTTCTCTGACGTCTCTAGATCTATCAAGCAACCCAATTGTTTGTACTTGTGACATAACATGGCTTCTCGATTGGCTTAGTAGATCATTACTAAACCTCACATATCAGGACTTAACTATTTGTTCGTCAGCATCATTAACTCCTCTTCGCGAAAAACCTCTGCTTGATTTTAATACAAACGATCTCTGTAGGTCCAACACTGGCCTTATTTGTTTGATTCCTCTCGCAGTCATTTGCTTGATTGTCATTAGTGTACTTGTGCGTCACAACCGGTGGCAGTTGAGGTATAAACTCTTTCTATTGAAACTGGCGGCCCTTGGCTATAAAGAATTTCAAGACGCTCGGAATCACAATGACTTCGAGTTTGACCTGAACATCATCTTCTATGAGGATGACGAAGAATGGATTCGTGATCACCTTCGACCGGCTCTTGAAGAACGGCTTCCGCAGTTCCAGAGAAACGTCTTTGGTGACGAAGGCCTCGTGCTGGGCATGCATTACCTGGATGCAGTTGACTACGTGGTGACTCGGAGTTACAAGACGCTCCTAGTGCTTAGCAGAGCCGCCGTGCGTGACCGCTGGTTCATGCTCAAGCTTCGTATTGCGATGGATCACGTAAGTGACACCCAGACAGAATTCGTAGTCGTCGTCTTCCTTGAAGACATCCCAGATAATGAGATACCTTTCTTGGCGAGGTTGTATCTCAATGATGGCAGACCCTATATTCACTGGACGGATGACGTGAGAGGACAAGAATATTTCTGGAATGAATTGGCCAAAAATCTTACCATTAATCTAAAGACCAATGATTTGATCCCAAACGAGTAGGAAGGGTCTCAAAATGTATGTCCCTAAAACGGTTGATTGTACATTTATACTACATACTTATAGACGAAATCTCCACATAGCCTATTCCACATTATCCACCATTGGGTGGATCCGGTATGGCAACATCCCTGAAGGCCTGGGGACGCTACCAGTACACTCGATTATAACCCGTAGCTCACGAGAAGGCCATTCCGCTGCGATCCTCAAAAATCCACAAAGCGTGGTGGATCGTGGCGGCTCCTCTCGCCCGTGCTTTCGTGCTTCCCAAGACGATACTACCATGCTGCTTCTTCGTTTACAACGCGATCGACTCGCGCTCGGCACGCTTCAAACCGCTTCCGCCGGGACGCGACTTTATTTGCAAGGCGCGTGGAGCGAGCTCACATCACGCTGCAGTCGTTTGCGCTGCGCTGCTACCGATTGGGCTGAGATGGCGCAACGACCATCCGCGCTCCTATGAAAATACCGCGGCGATGGCGGTGCTTCATCACATTCTCAACATCTTGGTCGGAGTGTGGCAATCGACTGAAGAAATGTTGTTGTTGTTGTTGGTTTGATCGCGATTTCAATTGGTGATTGGATGATTTTCGCCAGGCAGTATGAGAGGGCGTTGTTTTCCTCTCCTCGATGTCACATATCGTGCATGGTATGTGGTACTTGAGATCGTTGAGACCACCGTATTTTTGCTCTGTGGGATCGACAATGGCCTTAGGTGGCGTTGTGCACTGAGGATTAATATTAGGTCGAGTGCAGTTACTTTATTATATTTGTTATTGACCATGTTATTATAAAGAATAATATAGGAAAGGATGAAGAAGACGAATATTAGATGGGTTCAGTCTTTTATGTTTAAAGGTTATAGTTTGAAGCCCATTTTCGTCATTACATCAGAAGAAAAGATCGGCGATTTGTCGCCAATAATGTATAAATCCGCATCAGTATAATGTTATCGTTTCCTCCAATTTATATGGCGATTGCTTGAAATCGTCGCAAGAGCCCAGCACGAGCGTATCACAGTCGCTTCTCTCGTAGTACCACAGTAGCGAGGTCGCGTATGAGCCTCTTAATACCATCGTCTTGATCGCAGAAGCAGCGCCTCTCATCGTCCTCGAAACGGGGCAAGAAGGCAGCAGCGAAGCTGCAGCGCAATCGTCGCGCAGGTCAAAAATGGAGTTGGAGGGCGATTCTGTCACGCTTTACAAAATTTTCACAGATCGCCATGGTCGTCATGATCGCCTTTCTCGTGAGATGGGGGCCGCGGAACGTCTTGGAAAGTGGAGGGGCTGGGGGGCTGCAGCCCCCCACTTTTTTCAGTAAACACGTGCAAACGTATGGCAGTGCAAAAATGTGGTTATACACGCAGCCCCCATTAAGCCCCTCCACTTTCCAAGACGAGTAGGAAGGGTCTCAAAATCTATGTCCCTAAAACGGTTGATTGTACATTTATACTACATACTTATAGACGAAATCTCGACATAGCCTATTCCACATTATCCACCATTGGGTGGATCCGGTATGGCAACATCCCTGAAGGCCTGGGGAGGCTACCAGAACACTCGATTATAACCCGTAGCTCACGAGAAGGCCATTCCGCTGCGATCCTCAAAAATCCACAAAGCGTGGTGGATCGTGGCGGCTCCTCTCGCCCGTGCTTTCGTGCTTCCCAAGACGATACTACCATGCTGCTTCTTCGTTTACAACGCGATCGACTCGCGCTCGGCACGCTTCAAACCGCTTCCGCCGCGGCGCGACTTTATTTGCAAGGCGCGTGGAGCGAGCTCACATCACGCTGCAGTCGTTTGCGCTGCGCTGCTACCGATTGGGCTGAGATGGCGCAACGACCATCCGCGCTCCTATGAAAATACCGCGGCGATGGCGGTGCTTCATCACATTCTCAACATCTTGGTCGGAGTGTGGCAATCGACTGAAGAAATGTTGTTGTTGTTGTTGGTTTGATCGCGATTTCAATTGGTGATTGGATGATTTTCGCCAGGCAGTATGAGAGGGCGTTGTTTTCCTCTCCTCGATGTCACATATCGTGCATGGTATGTGGTACTTGAGATCGTTGAGACCACCGTATTTTTGCTCTGTGGGATCGACAATGGCCTTAGGTGGCGTTGTGCACTGAGGATTAATATTAGGTCGAGTGCAGTTACTTTATTAGATTTGCTATTGACCATGTTATTATAAAGAATAATATAGGAAAGGATGAAGAAGACGAATATTAGATGGGTTCAGTCTTTTATGTTTAAAGGTTATAGTTTGAAGCCCATTTTCGTCATTACATCAGAAGAAAAGATCGGCGATTTGTCGCCAATAATGTATAAATCCGCATCAGTATAATGTTATCGTTTCCTCCAATTTATATGGCGATTGCTTGAAATCGTCGCAAGAGCCCAGCACGAGCGTATCACAGTCGCTCCTCTCGTAGTACCACAGTAGCGAGGTCGCGTATGAGCCTCTTAATACCATCGTCTTGATCGCAGAAGCAGCGCCTCTCATCGTCCTCGAAACGGGGCAAGAAGGCAGCAGCGAAGCTGCAGCGCAATCGTCGCGCAGGTCAAAAATGGAGTTGGAGGGCGATTCTGTCACGCTTTACAAAATTTTCACAGATCGCCATGGTCGTCATGATCGCCTTTCTCGTGAGATGGGGCCGCGGAACGTCTTGGAAAGTGGAGGGGCTTAATGGGGGCTGCGTGTATAACCACATTTTTGCACTGCCATACGTTTGCACGTGTTTACTGAAAAAAGTGGGGGGCTGCAGCCCCCCAGCCCCCCCCCCCCGGTTCCGCGGTCCCTGTACTTTCCACCATGGAAATTTTAAAGATTATGCAGCAACTGGCTTAATGACAAGAAATCTCTGCGCATGCTTTCCACCCTTCCCCGTCTAGTAAGACGAGGAACGGCTTACACTATGAACATGGCAAACAAAGAAGCGGACAAAATATACAGCTCCTCATTGTACCTTCCACAAATGCCCTGGTAGACAAAAGAACATCCCTTTCATTGCTATTATGTAAAAATATGTAGAACAGGTGTCACATGCATATTCACCTGTTCTGCTTATTTTACATAATAGTAATGAAGTGATGTTCTTTTGTCTACCAGAGCAATTGTGGAGGGTACAATGAGGAGCTGTATATTTTGTCCGCTCTCTTTGTCATCGTGTTCATAGTGTTATTACATTTATGGTTACGGCATTGGGCTGGGAGCCGGGGAGAGGTTTAAACCGCGATACACAAAAATGAGGCCCCGAATGGTAATCCGCGGCACGTGATAGGGGCCGTGATGCGAAGCATAAAAATCCCAGACGCCTGGATTTGAGGTGCCAGTGGCATGATTGGATAGGCGTCTTGCTTTTGCGAAGAATATCTGTGCAGTTCACTTCAGTTCGGTTTATTTTCATACTTTACATACATTGCACGTTATTGCACGTTGTAGCTTCGTTTACAAGATATACAAATAAAAATACAAAGGTATTTTGAATAAACATAATTATGTAAATAAAATGTATTGAATTATAAATCAATTGGTTTGATTGTTATTGCTTGTAAATAAGTTCAATTGGAAATGAGGATATGAAGGAGTCTAAAGTAAAAGCAATTAAGCCTGTTGGTCGTATGCTCCAAAGGGTAATACAGTGATTATAAGTCTAACAATGTTGTGGGAACGAATAGAGCACAGTTTACAGCAATTGTAAGTAAATATGTAGTTAGAGGTTGCATCGAACATAAATGAATAAAATCGTGTATAGAATAATCATAGAAATCGTTATTCCGGCTTAGATAATCTAAGTTACACGAAAGGTGCTATCATGCTTGTACTGTAAAGCAGCACTTTTTGTAAATTTATAAGCATCAAACCATCCTTGCACATTGATCATCCACATAATTAACAAATATTAACTCGTTAGTATTAATATATCACTATGAATGTAAATTAGAAATGTACATTTTCCGCATGTCATTTTGCAACAATCTGTATACCTATGCCCTATATGCCCTTAAGACAATAACCTATACAGGACCCTCCTTTTGGAACAGTTTAGACACTAAGATAATTCAATCCCCCTCGTTGTATTCATTCAAGCGTAGACTTAAAGATTTTCTTTTGCAGCCATATACATGAAAAAGATTGTTTTTGCTCTTTATATTGCTTCGCTCGAGTGACTTGTTTACCTTTACTTATGCGTATCATTAATTTTCCTAAGTTCGTTTCTCTTCATTGCGTTAGTAGTTTTATACAATCATTGGTATCTTGCCTGGGAACCTATGTTATACAAGCTTTGCTTTTTAATAGGTTCCTCATATTTCACGTTATTGCTTATCTCTTACTACCATTGTTGTTGTTTTTTGTCATTATGCCTTATCTTGTTGAACTTTTATATGAAAACTGTTATTGTTTGGAATGTGAAACAATAAATCAAATCAAATCAAATATAGACGGTTGACACAAGCGTGTGTATAGATTGAGATTCAAATAATAACTATTCTATCAATAATCTAATGATAACGATTTTGTTAAATATAAGCTGTAATAACATTTTTAACAATGTTTCAGATTGCTGTTGAATTTCATTTGTATAAAGTTTTATATGAATTGCATTTTCGAAAGATAATATATACATATTTTTTTAATTAATGCATTTAATACCTTCTTTCTGAGGACTATACTCTTTTTAAACAGTTGTGTTTTTTTCTGTTAAGAATAACTTAGATATATTTTACATCAAACTAATTAATGCACCTCTTGAGAACAAAAAAGCAACAATAACATTTGATCTAATTATCAAAAATGTGTTTTAATGGCCCTGGGAATCAGCCCAAGTTTGAATAAGAAGAAATGTTACAATAATACATTTATACTACTGTTCATATGGGGGTACCCTTTTTTTCCGAAGGTTCATAACTCCGAGACACAAAATCCCCATACCAGGGGGTTCATTATTTCTAAAATGAAATAGGGTTCATAAATCCGAACCTTTGTTGCATAACTCCTAAGGAAAGTTCCTTATTCGAAGGTTAATGTTTCCGAAAATGAAATATAGGTTTCTTAATTCCGAAAATGAAATAGCATTTGTATTTCCGAAAATGAAAAAGGGTTCATTATTCCCAAGGTTCTTAATTCCGAAAAAACATGAAAAATTATAATTTTCGGAAAAATGAACTCTATTTCATTTTCGGAATTAAGAAGCCTATTTCATTTTCTTAATTATATTTCATTTTCGAAATTATGAACCTTCGGAGTAACGAACCTTCCGGAGTAATGAACCTGAAAAATTATGAACCTTCGAAAAAACGACATGATTGTATAACCATTCAACTGTCGCAGGCCTGTGGCATGCAGCGCTGTTTATACCTGAATCCAGAGTTTTCCTAATCAAGTTAACATTACTTATTTGAGGTATGCTATTCAAAATTATTTCATATAAAAATAAAAGAGGTTGAATTGTGCTTCATTAATCTTAAAATGCTCCACATATAACAATCATAATTATATTCTTAAAAAGTTGCAATTTTCCATCAGAATTCAGGATTGGTTATAAAAGTGATCGGAATTTCATTTGGGAAGCAACTTGTCAGTGATTACATGACTGTGTAAAGTGCAATTTGTCATTGGAATGTGCGCCATATATACATGTATATTCATGATGATCATTGTAATATATTAACCAGCACACCCGCTGATCATGTTCTCTTGTGTCCCTCTCTATAAGCATGAGAGAGAGAGAGAGAGAGGGAGGGAGAGAGAGAAAGAGAGAGAGAGAGGGAGAGGGAAAGAGAGAGGGGGAGAGAGAGAAAGAGAGAGGGTGAGAATATGGTGAAAAACTGGAAAGTCAAAAGTAAAATTGAGAGCGTAATAATGTCAGAGGGTGACTATGCACCAGAGATAGGGCGAGATGAATGAGAGAGAGAGAGAGAGAGAGAGAGAATGAAAGAGCATGGGAGAGATGAAGAGAAAATATAGATAAAGAGGGAGAGAGAGAGGGGGAAAAGAAAAATAGAGAAAGGGAGAAGACGGAGGAGATGGAGAGGGAAACTGAGAAGAGAGCATGGGTTGGTCAAGTCGGGTCTGTAGCTGGACCACGTTTCGTAAAAACAACTCAAAAGGTAAAAAAAAAGTAGGCGATTCGTAAAACAGGGTGTCTGTAAAAAAAACCCCGAAGTGTCTTATGTTTTGTGTTGCATATGAAATCCGCAAAATGTAAATTGTAAATCGTAAATGGACGTGTTTTACGTTTTGCGTTTATAGTGATCTTCCATCTATACCCTTTCAATAGTTTTCTGTTATATTTTTCTTCATCACCTCCTTTTTAAAACCTTTTACATCAAGTGGACCTCTGCTGGTCTGTGTGTGTGTTAGGGGAGGAGGGGGTGGGGTCGTTGGAACCCTTAAACCCCCATAACATGCCTACCAATTACTGTCTTGAAATTATATGAAATGACTGTATTGTGAATATTTTGTGTGAAAGGGGCGATGGAGGGGAGCCTTTTTAGCTGATTTCTTTTAAGGTGTAACAGATTTCTTTTAATTGCAGCAGTGTGAAATTGAATAAGACTACTTCACTAGGAACAATGAAGTTGAAACCTATATATATTGCTAGATAAATTGCTATTATGATGTCAATCTACAACAACAACAGAAAAGGAAAAGGTGGAAGCATATATATTTTACTCCTCGATAAGCACAGGCGCCGGAAGTGGGGGGGGGGGGGGGGGTAATCAATGGCTTCCCTCGCAAGAATTTTTAAAGTCATCAATTTCCTTTAAAACGATGAATAATAAGCTTTCTAGTGCTCTAAACTGCAAATTTTCAGCATTTTCCAAAATCAATTTATTTTTCGCCAGGTCGCCACGCTCCCTCGAATAATAAGATACGCAGTGATCGTTTACATTGTACAAAACCCTGTCTTCCATGAAGTTCCGGAGGTGGCGAGTGTGAAGAAGGTGGGGCGAAATTATTTTTTAACATGTAGGATGGGCTTCCTCCAGGGGCGGATCCAGGATTTAGTATAAGGGGAGGGGGGGGGGGGGGCACACAAATGCAGGTTTGTCAACTTTTGGAAAAGGTAGACCCGTACTTTTTTAGTCTTTCCAAGCTTCTCGAAAATTCGCTCAGTGGGGGGAGGGGGGGGGGGGGGGTTATGGGGTCCAGTTTCCCTCAAAAAAAAAGTTTTCATTATAACAAGGGGGCACAATCGACAAAATGGCGGATCCTCTATGGTCAAAATGTATACTTTTCTTCCAAAGGGGGGGGGGCACGGGCCGGAAGTGCCCCCCTCCCCTCCCCTGGATCCGCCAATGCTCTAGTGGGATGACATATTGGCATAATTCTTTCTAAAGATATTTGAAAATATTTTCCCCATTATTATTTTATTCAAATCAATCAAGATTACATTATTTGGGGCACCTGGAAGGATATGGGAGCCCTGAATCTATTCATTACGGCCTAATTGAAAATGCATTTAAAAATTATATATTTCAGTGCATGTCTAACAATATCGAAATACATGCTACGTGATGTACCGATGTTATTGGTGATAGTCATGTATAATGAATTATACACTTCGGGAACCTACAGCCTCCAGGCCCATTTTCGTAAATAAGGGCCAGTCAAAGGGCCCATAGTCTTGCTTAAATAATACCGTGATCTTTAACAAGATTCTTCTCTAAACTGATCTCAGTACAAAGAAGTATGTAGAAACTATTATACTTCGAAATTTCAGGATTCTAGGGGAAATTTTTAGTGCTAAAATCAAAGTTTGAAAACACATTTCTGGCGAATATGACAGGATTTGCAAAACACTTCCATACGTAGCTTTCTGTGTACTCCCTCAAGATGAAAAAAGGCAAAGAATATAATGTTCAGTGGAAGTCGTTAGCTTTATGCTAACATCCTCGAGGCCAGGATTTTATTGTGGGAGGGGTGGTCGGATCGAGACCGGGGGGGGGGGGTGCGGGAGGGGCTTTGGCATCTGTTCATATTGAGACAAGGAGACACAGTGCTCCCACAAATCTAAATTCCAGTACCTTATAAAATGAGGGGCCAGAGTTTCCTTAGATTATGTTCAATTTCCTTAAATTCAGGTTTCAAGCTAAAATATACATTTTGCCCCGCCGCAGATCAGGCCAGCCCAGGCGGCCATTATATAAATCCCAAAGACTTACACAGCGGCGTAGGACCTTGGCGTCGGGGGGGGGGGGGGGGACGTCGAAGCCAATGGTGATCCATGTATTTCAGCAAGTAATCACTCAATGGGCCCTAATTTGTCTGGAGAGGTGGGATGGGAATAAATATTGTATTAAAATAAAATATTTGCAAGCGAGCGAAACAAGAGAGCAAAAACTCTGGCCTTGTCCCTTTCGAATTTGAACAGGTGCATTTTTATAATGCATGCGTAATCTAATACTTGTATATGAATGAATGAATGAATGAATGAGTGTATTACCAAATCACAATGATACATACATATGGTAAAAATCACAATAACGTCTTGGTAAAGGGAGCTAACAAATAGCATATGCTAATCGAGGTTAGCCCCGTAAAATTGATTACATAAATCAATAGCAAATTAATTGAAAATGTACATCTCATATATCTTCTTTTACACATATACATTATTTACAATCAATAAAAGTAGTAATAACAGTACAACAACAACAATAATAACAACAATAATAACGAATATCAAGTGAGCTTAAAATAAATAAAATGAATGATAATCATCTTCATGAACATTCTAAAATTGATTTTCAAGTTGGTATTCTCCAATTAAGTATTCTTGTAATGCCCGTCCAAAACTTCTGCGACCGGTTATATTCCTTAATTCTTTTGGCAAATTATTCCATATAACAGGTCCTGAATATGAAATCGATTGTTTACCCAGATTCGTATTACTGATTGAAAAATTCAAATTAGATTTCTCTATGTTTCTTGTATGATAAGGGTGATCTAGTACTGAAAAATAATCAGATAAAGTATGAGGCAGACGGTTATACATTATTATATCATGCATAAAAATACCAGTCACATAGCGATATTCTTTGAAAATATCTAGCACTTTAAGATCATAAAATAAAGGAGCAGAGTGATATCTCGAATCTTTGAAAGCAATTACTCTGGCCATTCGTTTCTGAAGCATTAGGACAGGATTCAGAGTTGTCTTACATGTAGCACCCCAAACTTCTAATCCATACGTTATATGGGGTAAAATAAAAGAATTTTATAACATGAGCATTATTTTTCTTGAATCTATACAATATTCCAATCTTTTTACTTAGTACATTGCATACATTATCAATGTGTTTCTTCCAGGTCAAATTTTTGTCTATACGAATTCCAAGGAACGATGTTGACTCAACTGACTCTAAAATGGTTTCATTAATGAGCAATTGACCTGAAATTGAGAAATGTCTTCGTCGATTTTTAAATAACATGTAATTATTTTTTTTTTCGTATTTACTGTAAGTTTGTTTGAGTTGCACCGATCTGTAACAGCTTTCAGGTTACGGTTAACTTCTGATTACGTTCATCATGCTTAAATGTATGAGATAGATTAGAATCATCGGCAAATAATGGAAAATTGAAGTAATTTGATGAATTTGGTAGGTCATTAATATAGACAAGAAATAATGTCGGGCCTAACACCGAGCCCTGGGGGACGCCGCATGAAATAGATTTATCATCAGATTTCACACAGTCGTAAGTTACAAATTGTCTGTTTTTTAAGTAATTCTTAAACCACTCTAACACTTAGTAAACGAAGAAGCTTGACTGGGGAGGAATTTTTAATTTTTAAACAAATCTTTAGGCATTTTACTCCCAGTGTTAAAGATCGTATGCTCGATCTGTAATGAAAAACACTGGGAGTAAAATGCCTAAAGATTTGTTTACAAATTAAAAATTCCTCCCCAGTCAAGCTTCTTCGTTTACTAACCATTGTCTACGGCGGACCGTTAAAAATGAATATTAATGAGTCGGAAAGAAGAGGATCTTGGGTATTTGATTCTAGTTCATCGTGACTTGGCCGTGAACCAGAATAGCCTGGTGGTTAAGTCGCTGCCCGGCAAGCAGTAGATGACAGGTTCGAATCCCGCTGGTTCCAATTTTTTCTGACTTGTGTTTTTCATTACAGATCGAGCATACGATCTTTAACACTGGGAGTAAAATGCCTAAAGATTTGTTTACACTCTAACACTATTCCCCGAATTCCGTAATGCTCCATTTTTTTTTAAAGAATAGAGTGATTAATTGTATCGAAGGCCTTAGCAAAATCGATAAATACTCCTACTGTCAAGCTTCCTTCATCAGTAGATTGAGTAATTTGATTGATCAAGTTTATAAGCGACAGTTTTGTACTATATCCATGTCTAAATCCATACTGATGATTGCATAATATTTCTTTTTTCTCTAAGAATTTCACCACTCGAATATTTACAAGTTTTTCAAACAATAATTTATCCACAACTGGTAAAATTGATATGGGCCTATAGTTACCCGCCAAACGTTTGTCTCCTTTTTTAAATACAGACACAACTCTCTTAATTTATCCAGGAAGATGCCCGTTGTGAATGATAGGTTTAATATATGCGCGAGTGGTTGGCAAACATAGTTCTGTGCATATACTAATAGCCGAACTGATAAATCATCATAACCACTGGTCTTAGACTGATCAAGGTTACTTATCACTTCTTTTACTTCATAACTTTTTACCGGAAGAAAAAAGAATGATTCGTTCTGGTAGGAACCTAAATACCTATTATAATCAATGTCTGTATATTCTATTTTACTTGCCAGATTTTTCCCAATATTTGCAAAAAAATCTTTGAAAACATTTGCAATATCTTCTGATGAAGAAACCTCAACAGTTGATCCATCAGATTTGTTTTTAACGAGTTTGTGAATTTTACCATCAGTTTTTGCTGAACTTTTCTTATTCAGGAGTTCATTAATGTGCTCCCATGTTTTTTCGAATTCTCTTTATGTCGTTCAAATTGTTCGATTATAATATGTTTGCTTTGCCGTTCTGAGAACTGTGGTTAGGACGTTTCTATATCTTTTATACTTTCCAAGAACCTCGTCATTATATTTAGTCTTGATTACTTGAGAAAAAAGTTTGTGTTTTCTTAATATTAAGCGCTTAATAGCACGTGTAATCCAAGGTTTATCTCTTTTCTTTAATTTAATATTTTTGGTTTCGATAGGTGCATGTTTGTCACATACATATGAAAACTGCCGAAGAAAAATATTGTACGCTTCATTTGGGTCAGAGCATATGAGCACATCCAGCCATTCTTTATTAATTAAATCATTACAAAAAGAATCTAATGAAAAATTGCGAAAGTTTCTGCATGTCACTTTCTTCATGGCCGGTTTACTACACTTCAAATTCTCAAAAACAGCGTACACCGGAAAATGATCAGAAACATCAACCTCAATACATCCCGCCCTAATAGGATAGGAGGAAATATTAGTGTAAAAGTGGTCAATTAGAGATGAACTTCTGTTGGTAATCCTTTTCGGATTTGTAATTAGTTGACGTAAACCATAACTTTGTGTCATGCGTAAAAATTCCCAGATTCTTTCATTATTAGCAAAGAGATTAATATTAAAATCTCCAATTACAACACAAGGGTTTCTGTCTATATTCATATTTTGTAAAAGACTATTTAACTTATCACTAAATTCTTCAAAGTTGCTTTCTGGTTTTCTATATATTACACCAAAAATAATGGGTATTTTCTGAATAAAAATCTTTAGCCACATGGATTCAGCGTTATGCAACGATAAACTAGGAATACGTGTATAGTTGAGCGATGAATGAATGTAAGCTCCCACTCCACCTCCCCTCTGATTCTTCCTACATTGCAGTTCTGATTAATGCTATGATAATGAAAGCTGGTCAACATCTCTGATGTTCCAGGTTTCTGATAATGCTATGACATTGAACACTGGATTAAAGTCGTTTGCGAACACTTCCTTCAATGCATCGAAATTGCAGTTTAGGGATCGAATATTAACATGAGAAACAGAAAGTGATGATCGAAACAAGTTTTCTGACGACGTATTAAATTCATTGGGGGCAAAAGATACAGATCTTACAGTAAATGGGTCATTTCCGGTTTCCAAAGAATTCTCATTATTCAGGTTGGAATGAGTCCAATCTTTACAATGAATCATTAAAATCTATCATTTTATACGAAAGACAATATAACAGTATGAATATTAATAATTACACCAGCTTTGCAAGATCTTCTTTGCTATGAACCGTGATTGGCGCCTCCCTCTCATTCTTCTTTACAAAGATTTTGCCGTTGTGAGTCCACAGGAACCTATATAGCCAGCCTTCCTCCTCGTCGCATTCACCATCCCCAGTAGCTCCTTCGTTGATCCCACCAGATTCTCGTTCAAAAATTTTCTAACTTAACTGAAAAGTCGCTTATTATTTTTCAGGGGGGGGGGGGGAACTTCCCCTTGCCTCCTTCAAATTATGATAGTGCTGTAAGTCTATACCATATGCCTATACACAGGATGAATAATTCTTCACAGGCCCTGTGACGTTTGAAACACAACAATTTTTAAAGTACTTGAAGGAAAAGTCAGGTCTTTCGCAAACTATACATTTACGCTACTTTTTTATATTTATGTGTTTTATTATTAGATCATCAGAATCATAAATTTACAGGCAATTTTTACAGTGATTGAAAAAAACCCATAAAAACATCGAATAAAAGAATTACGCTACTCTTTTGTCACAACCTCTTTGTGGTATTTCCTCAAACAAAATGCAGGGGAGCGTTTCATCAAGTGTTTGGTCAGTGATTTTTAGCGACAACTGTTATAATCTACTGAAATCCTTGCATCTGATTGGCTGAGAGCAAATTTGTCGGTAAAAATCACTGACAAAACGCTTGATGAAACGCTCCCCTGCTCTATGAGTTACAAAAAGATTAAATAAAGAACTTAGAAGAGATGGGATATAAGGTAACAATTAAAAAGAAACGTCTTTTATGATCTTCTTTTTTTTTATTAAATGGACAATGATTTTATATTCATGAGTCATTTTATGAGGAAAAGTCATGCACTTTCGCAAACTATAATACAGTACTCTACTCTTTTCTCATAACCTCAGTGTGATATTTGCTTAAGGGAAGTGCAGACCTATAAATTACCTTATTTACGAAAGTGAAACCTTTTAATGCAACATGAAGGTGTCCGCCGTGTATTATTTATTATACATGACTATATCATCATCACGTAGCATAATATTTTTCGATATTTCCGTAAGTGTAATATATGATTTTTCAATACATTTTCAAATGGGCTGTAATGAATAGATTCAGGGCTCCCATGTCCTTTCACGTGCCCCCAAACTTATGTAATCTTGATTGATTTGATAAATACTACTTGTGGAACACATTTTCAAATATTTTTATAAAGAAAATAAATGTCATCTCACTATAGTTTAATGCTCCATAATCAATTTTGTTCTTTTAAAATCAGAATTTGGGCACCTGACACATAATTTGGCCACCATATCATCATACCCACACTATATATTATTGTATTTCGATATCGAAATAGCGATTTATCATGTTTACTGAGCTTCTGTTACTTCGAGAAAAGCATTTAAAGCACTCTTTTCGACTCTAGGGAGTAGCTGGTCCTTTTGGGCCCTTTTGGAACAAACACCGGGCCTCTGTGGTCTTTGGTGGGTCTTAACCACTACCATAATTATTTTCATTTTACTGTTCATAGTGGGTTTTCAACACCAAACGAACGTTTCTAGCCCCAAGGTTGGCTCTGAAATGTATAAAAACAATGGCGGGCCACTAAAAGATTTGGGCACTTTGGGCACAATTTACCATAAATCACTCGATGCCATCGTTTTCAGCATTAAATTTTACATAGATATATCCATGTTTATTTCAATATACATGGGAGGGAAGTGAAGTCAGTGGCGTATCTAGGGATTATGAGGCTCGGGGGCAAACAAAGAAGTTACCCCCTCCCCCCCCCCCCCCCCCCCCTCAGAGTGCCCAAACCTACCTGCGTTATTGTACAAGCGAGGGAGCAAAGCGACCGAGCGAAAAATTTTCAGTTTTCAACCGTAAACAACGCAATTTCTTGTGCATTTTACCCAGGAAATTTTGCGATTGACCACCGCAATTGAGCGAAGCTCAAATTGTACACATTGATAAACGTTTTTCTATTCACTCACTTCTATAATCGGGAGCAAAACTAACAAAAACCCTAGCCTATAGGCTTGAGAAAGAGTCTAGAAAATCAGCAAGGCTACCTGAAGTTGAGATTCCTTGCAAAAGTTGAACCTTTGCAAATGCTGTTTTACACACTTTATCCTATATTGGGGGCGCAATATTTAGCAGGAGTCATATGATACTAACATGATATAGCGAGCAAAGCAATCACATCTTTATTATTTCAAATTTGGAACCCTTTAAGCTATTTAAGAACTATATACTGGGCAGTGGCGTATCTAAGGATTATGGCGCCCCGGGGCAAACAATGAAGTTGCGCCCCCCCCCCCCCCCCCCCCACCACCGCAATTGAGCAATCGAGAAGTTCGAATTTTGTACATTGATAAACGGTTTTCTATTCAGTCACTTGTGAAATTGGGAGAAACGAAAACTCTTGAGAAGTAGTCGAGAAATTCAGCAAGGCGACCGAAAGTTGGGATTTCATTCAAATGTTGAACCTTTGCAAATGCTGTTTTATACACTTTATGATATACATGTATTGCGGGCGCAATATTTCTACCAAAATTCAGATGAAACTTATTACTTGACAGCGAGCGAAACAACGACAATTACATCTATATTTTTCAAATTTTGAACCCTTTAAAGCTGTAGAAGAACTATACGGGGCGCAAAATTACGAGATCCTTAAAGCAAATAATTATGAGAGGGAGCAAGGCGACTGAGCTTTTAAAAATTTTCGCATTTCCAACCCTCAAAAACTGTATTTCTAATGCATTAACCGTACGGATTGGGGGGCGCATAATCCGTAAGAATTATGATTTTTCTTCATTTACCCCTCCCCCTTTTCCTTTCTCTCTTTTGCGTTTTTTGCGCTCCCTCCCTCCAATACGCCACTGATACTGGGGGCGCGAAATTACGAAATCCTGAGAGAAAATAAATGTACGAAGGAGCAAAGCGGCCGACCCTTGGTCAAAAGCTACACTGGGGCGCATAAGGATTAAGATTTTTCTTCATTTCCCCCTTTTTTTCTCTCCTTTGCTTTTTTGCGCCCCCTCCCAGTGCCGCCCTGCCCCCTAGGTACGTCACTGAGCGAAGCGACCTAGCCGGGAGGAGGGTGTGGTAGGGGGATATCCCCCTCCCACACCAGGGACTTTTTCTAAAATCTGTCTATAAAACTTGCATTTTAAAGCATCCCGAAATTGTTTTTAATGAAAAGAAGGAATGCATGGATCTACGCCAATGGACGGAACCCCTTAATTGAGAATAACAATGCAAGCGAACGAATTTTCTTCCATATTTTCGCATTGAAAGTATGGCATTTCTTATTTCCTTACTTCTAATCATAAATAATGTGATGGTATTTAAAGATCAAACATAATGAGTTTGAATAATCATAAGTTTTAGGTTAATGTATTATATTTCTTATTTATTTTTATCCAAAATATTGGGGGATGATAATACAGGTCACCCCCCCCCCCCATCTCAAATTTTTGGGGGATATATACCCCCCATCGCTAAATCCAACAAGGACAATTTATAATACGTTTAAATGTGTTCAATGTTATTAGTACACAAAGCTTAACGGGTTTTTTATTTTCAGATTAACGAATACCCTTTCTCTAAATTTTCGGATTAAAACAAAAACAAATATAGAACAACAAACGTTCAGAATAATGCAACAAGTGTAACGATCCTTATTTCGGATTTCTAATGAACCCTCTGATAAAGGAATGTCTCGTTTCTGATCAACGAGCCTTTGGGAGAAGGGTGCCCATTTTGGGTAATGGAAAACATGCAACTTGATATGATTGGAAGAGTATTTATGCCACATTTTGGACAAACTTGACGCAAATTCCTTAAGCAGATGTCAAAGGTCAAGGGCAGAGCTAGGTTATAATTTTTTTAACGAAGGAATATTTGTAGTACATCATATAGTTGATGTTATCTGTCAGCTTAAAATTTACGATTTACGTTTCATATGCACCGCAAAACGTAAAACATGTTTCGCGAGACCCCTGTTTTACGAATTCGTAAAAATATTTTTTACGAATCTTTTTACGTAAAAATATATTTTACCAATTACGTCCTTTTTTTTTTTTTACTTTTTACGTTATTTTTTTATACGATTTGCGTTGTTTTTACGAACTGTGGTCCTACAGGGTCAATGAGGCTTCTGTTGAGAAAAATAGGTACGAAATATTAACATTCTGTAACGGTAAGAAAGGCCTGCGCCCCCTCTTTCGCATCGTTGGAAGGGCCACCAGAAACTTTAAGCCCACCGTACACTATATACAATCGACTGCGATTCGATTTTGGAAATAAATCGCAATAGTGTTAAAGACCTCAGCCTGACCCAAAACAACCATATATTGACGTAAAGCTTAGTAAACAAAGAATATAATTACCCTGGTTATTCATAAATTTTCGTCTCCGTTTATCCATAAAAAATAAAAAAGATAATTTTTTTGGTCCGCCCCCTCCCTATGGCGTAACACTGCAGGGGGTCGCTAGACGTGTGACGACATGTCATGTTACAGCTCCGAGTGCGTCTACACGATATGTCGTCATCAAATTTTCACCCCCCGCAAAGTAGCGTTCCTCAGAGACGGGGCCCAAACCACCGGGGCTCAACATTCGGGACGCTGTTACTCATTCCACAGGAAACGGAATCTCATGAAGTTGGTTTCAATTTGTTCAGAAAATATATAGCTCCCCGTGGATGAATAAAGGGTATATTTCAAAATTCGGTCAGGCTGAGGTCTTTAAATGTGGGCATTTTAACAAATTAAATGTACCTGATTCAGGTTCTGAACAATAGTATGAATATTGGACACAGGGTTTGGTGCGCTGTCAGCCGTATATATACCCGGAATAAGAATCAGTTTCAAATCATAGACAGTCGTAGGACTGCTCTGACGTCACTACGACTCGAAGCCGATTTGGCTTTTCATGCGATAGGAAAGCTCGCAATAAGCCGTATTTTCGATTTTATTATATATAACAGGCCCGTAACTAGCAGAGGTCCGCTTAAAAAAAAAAAAAAAAAGGCGAGGGGAGAGATGATGCAAAGGGAAAAATAAAGTGATAAAATATCGGCCTTTCCATCTATTTAATACATTTTATTTTGATTTTGTCCCGTAACTTCTTAATCTGGCAAATCTATAAATCAATGTCGCCTTTCACCATTCATTTTCGAATTTTGTACATTATGCCATGTTGCAGTCGATTTTCTTTCAAAGCGTCATTCAAAGAATTATTCAAATTCGTTTGTAGTATCGCCCCCAAACTGGCGAGCAGAAATCTGCTTCAACAACAACAACAAAAAGAATCATTAGGCGAAAAAAATTATCCAAAGTGACATCAGAATAGTGATTTTTTTTAGGTTAAATTATTAAAAACATTTCCATACCAACTAGCTTCGATAGGGGAGAGGCGCACAAGGGGGTCATGTGAAAGGGGAGAGAGGAAGGAAAGTGGAAAATAATGTGAGATAATAACGTTTCCAGCCGGGTTTCCTTCAATTTGAACACTTGCTATTGTCCTGCATCTTAATAATAAGGCCTAGACAATATACGTCTTTGGCCATTCATTTTCGGAATTTATTGTTCATTTTGCTATCGATTTTGTCAAAGACTGAAAGAGTATAAAGAGTTATTCAAATCGTCACCCGCTCGTTGTAAGGTCTTGTCTATGTGACGAATTTGAATGACAATTTATTGAAATCGACTTCCCAAAGATGGATTTGATGATAAAATTGTGCATCGGATTGCCAGGTCGGACGAATTCGAATAAAATCTAACGAAAATGAATGAGATATGGAAAAAAGAGAGCGGTATTTAATGTCTCTGTTCACTTTAAAATGAAAAATTTTCCCGCTCTCAAATTGCATGGAGTACTCCTGGCGGACCCGGTCTAGTCATTCAGGCCCTTAAATTATGGCCCTCTAATACAGCCTGTTCAACCGGAGTGCCATGAGGGTACTTTATAAACATCGACTTCTTGGAAACTATAATCAGAAATAACAAGATGCCCCAATATAACACTTGGGGTGTTTTGGAAACATTTGGGAGATAGTAAAGTGCGTTTTCGTCGCTCGCTTCGCTCATTCACCAAACTCTGAAACGAGTTTCAGGCAGCGAGAATATTTCCATAGTACATGTATATGTTATTGTAATATGTCCATGAATATTCAATGTTATGACAATTTTCGGGCACGTCACTGCCTTATCGCTACCGCGCCCAGAAATTAGGGTTACCTTACTTTCTATATTGAAATGAGCAACAAATTAAAGTGCATTTTCTTCGCTCGCTTCGCTCGCTCGCAAATCTTAGAAATGAGATAGTTTCAGGCAGCGAGGTCCATGAATATTTCCATAGGATGTTATTGCAATATTCAGGCACGTCGTTGCCCTATCGCCATGACACCCAAATACTTGTTAGGTCCACTTTCTTTATTGAAATGCGCAACAGCAAAGTAAAGTGCATTTTTCCTCGCTCGCTTCGCTCGCTCGCAAACCTTATAAACGAGATGTTTCATGCAGCGAGGTCCATAAATATTCAATGTTATGACAATTTTCGGCACGTCACTGCCCTATCACCATAGCGCCCAGATATTAGGGTTGATTTTCTATATAAAAAGAACAACAACAAAGTGCCCCCCCCCCCCCCCCCGTTCGCTTCACTTCCTAAAACTTTATTAATATGAATGATTCCTACATGTGGCAGCTAGATGACCGGAGATATAGCTTTACATTTCACCTATTGGTGACTAATGAAATAAAATTTTGCCATTTAAAAGTACATGACTATTCAGAACTTCAATCTAAAATATTTTGTGTTTAAAAGTTTACATCAACTGCTATTAGTATTAGGTTTTATTCCGAAATCGGATCGCAGAAGGAACATAAAGTGTGCGGTGGGCATTAGGGGTGAAAATAGGTCTAAAACTTCTGATCTAAGGACGCTTTTTTCGTTCTTGTTATTGTTTTGCTGTTGTTTTGTTTTGTGTTTTACTTTTCAGAGATTGTTTCGCATTGTGTCCCTTTGCAGATCGTAAGGAGATTTCTGAAATTGCGTTCCTAGAAAACAAAAAAAAATACTGTCGATAAAAATTTCGCCCCCACCTCATTTTGCAGACAATCCTGAATCCGCCCCTGGAGAGATGAAGGAAATAAAAGATATTACCCCCAAAAAGAGAGAAAAGATTAACGAACAAATAGAGAAATATAGATAGGGTAGACAACTGGCCGAGTGTCGCTAGGGAATTTCAGACCAAATTTGCCGACGAAGTACCTGAATTTTTTTCTTTCTTTTTTAATTATGACTTTACATGATACCTAGGCGAATGATTTTATACTGTGTTACGTCAAGGCTGCTTTGCTCCAAAATAAATTGAGACAATCTAGGCCTAAATTTTCGAACCTGATCATTTAATTCCTGCAGAGTGGTCTATCGCCCTCTTTCATAAATCGTAAGTAAACTTTAGAAAACTTTCTTGGCGCTGGCAGAAGCCGCATCACCAAAAATAAACAACCTGTCGTGCGAAATGTGAACAAACTTCTTCCCCTCATCAACACACGAGCTTGACAAAGACATCCATGTATCGTCTGCCCGAGTTTTGGTAGAGTCTGTTCCCTCATTTTGACCGGCGTTTTCTCCTGAAAGCGTAGATGTTAGATATTTAACGGCAATGGCTCACCAAACCGACGACGCAATCTCCGAAATGAGTGATTTTGCGGAAGAAAACGAAGAATCTCCATCGATTATTGACGACCACTGTGGCTCCAACTCGGACGAGTCCGACAGCGGCCCCGGCCTGGAAGCCTCGCCCGGAGAGCAGGCGGAGGATTTGACAGAGATTGACCCCGACCGCGTGGAGGAGCGGTTTCGTGTGGATCGACGAAAGCTGGAGCAAATGCTTCAAGGTAAATAAAGTGTAATTATCTGTTCTTTAGTAATTTAGGGATCATTACAATGTACGTTTGTCAGTACCGTATAGACATTTTGGCCATATTCAATTCATGTCATTGACAGATGAATCATGAAAGTAGATCTATGAATTTCAGCCTAAGTACTTCAGGATCATTTTGTCAGTAGAGAGAGTATAGGCCTAGATATATTTTGTTTTTAAATTTCTAAATCCTAGAGTGTAAACTATTTGCGTCCCATCATTGAAGTTGGACCTCATTTTCTTATTGGATGGGCATTATTTAGATTCAGGAGAGTGACAAAATATTCTTAAAAATTAAAATCCATCCAACCAGACCTACAATACATACATGTATTGTTTCATCACTACTCCCATCAGCATGCTCTGTCCAACTCCAATACACCACCAACCATCATCATCAAATCCATCATCATGAGAATCATCATTATCAACATCAGAATCATCATACCATCATTAACATGTTCAGCATGATGATCATTATCATCATAATCAACATCGATCATCATCATCATCATCATCATCTTCCTTCTAAATCATTTTTTTCGTAAATCATAATCATCATCACTACTACCATTATCATCATCATAATCACTACCATTATCATCATCATCATCACTACCACTTCCACTACCACTGCCACCACCATCATCCTTGTATAATTAACCATTAATCATTGATACTCAATATAAATGAAATTGATCATCACCACTGCCATTCTCCTCCTCCTCCTCCTCCTCCTCTTCCTCTTCCTCTTCCTCCTCCTCTTCCTCTTCCTCTTCCTCTTCATCTCGTCATCACTTATCACCATCATCCCCAATTCAGTGCTTAGGCAAGGAAAGAACAAAAGTAGTGTAACTTTTCCTTATATACTGTACGTGAGGAAGGGTTACTTGGCCTGTTCTAGTAATAATGATATGGATTTTTAAAATGAAAATTGAAAATGATTAATAACATGAATACATGTAGGAAGACTAATAAATGTTTTGAATGGGTTTGCTGAGCATAAGGCATGAATTATCATAGTATAAAGTAGGTGAGATATGCTTAAAACTATTTTCGAATATAATAAAAGGAAAATAAAATATGAATATATGATAAATGAGAAAGAGATACAACATTGGATAGAAAGAAAGATTACAACACCACCAAATGCAAAGAGAGTGAATGAGAGAGACAGAGAAAGAAAGAGAGAGAAAGCAAAAGCAAAAAGGAAACAGATAAAAGACATTGATAAAGAAAGTGGTGGGGTTGATAACCTAATGTTACTGCAGACCATGTAGAATGTCCGCACCTTACTGGTGTACATTTATCTCATCCTGCAATGACCTGCTGCTTAGCGTGACCCATAGCAATCTATCAATGCCTGCTCTCCTAATGGCTTATTATACTCCACAGGTAATCATGCGTACTTTTCATTCATGCCAACCAAGTCTGGCTTCAAGGAGAAGTAATTAGCCCCCCTCCCTGTGAAAGTATGTTGTCTGAGTTTAAATATATAAATTTTAGATATCCCTCTCTCTCTCTCTCTCTCTCTCTCTCTCTCTCTCTCTCCCTCTCTCTCTCTTCTCTCTCCCTCTCTCTCTTCTCTCTCTCTTCCCTCCCTTAAAAAGGCAAGTGTATGTCTTAACACACAGAATATTAATAGTTTGCTTGAAATTTGAAATTCTAAATTTGAAATTCTAAGATTTATCAAGTATTTCAAATCATGTATATTTGACAATGTATCAAGCACTTTTAATACATTTTCCAAAGAATATTTTGATTGGTTCCATATTAGGGATAAAATGAACGTTAAGACTCGTATCTTTGGCAACATCTTTTCATTGAAATCAGTTGAAAATTGAGGATTAAAAATACAATAATCTTTATTGTCTACAAAGTCATGAAAGTGAATTCAAACTTTATGCTTGCATACCCTCTGCATTTAAACATCTGATTGCCAAAGAAATATGATATTTGAGTGGATGAATTAGTGAATAATGAAATACATGTAGAATTCCAATCTGGGACTTCAAGCTTCTAACCAGGAAATATTGTAGACTGAAAATGTCTTCCTTAACTAATGAGAAGCAAAATTTGAAATCAATTAAGTAAAATTGATTTCCATAATTTCAAAGTGGTTATTAACCGTACAAAAATATTTGTGAAGTTAAATTCCTCCCATGAATATTTTTTTTTCGCTCCCATATTTTGCTCACAATTCAGTGAATCTTGATTTTTTTTTTTTACAAAATTGGTCCACAGGGACATGGGCTTGACCTGTGAATTTACGAGAGGATAAACTGCAAGTGGAAATTGAGAGCCTACTGAGGAAAACAAATACAAACTTTGGAGGGGGGAAAAAGATAAAATAATTTGGTGCTGACAAGTGCATGTACATAGGGGATGCTTGAGTTGTGAAACAGAATACAAGTGTTGAGCAAAATGTTTAGAATAGGGAGGAAAATTGGCATGGCAAATTTTTGGACGTCTGCATCTGTGAAATTGATCGCATACATTTGTTGTTATGGTTGTGAAATTCCTAGAGAAAAAATGCCTGCCCTGTGGCTAATTTCGACACTGGTTGTGGAGATATTCTGTGAAGGGCGTAATTGTTGCTTTTTGAATGCTAACAGTTGGTGGAAAATGAAACATAGAAGTGTTTTTATGTACATGTGTATTCTGTTATTTTGACATGTTTATGACAGATATTCATATTTTAAGTGTAGAGTAATGGTTGAGTGTCACAAGTAAAGTAAGTAGAATATGATTTTGTAAAGTTTATGGATATAGACAACATTTAAACATGCATTTATCTGACATCCCTGAAATCCACTGTGAAAATATGTAAATCTACAGTATATAAAAATAAGAAAATAAGATTTTAGTGCCAGGTCTCTCATTTGTTTGATATTCCACTGTACCAAGGAACAAATATCAGTATCTGTAAAGTTAACATTATATTACTATTTATCAAGGAATATTAGTTATGAAGAGAAATTTGACAAATTCACTTTTGGAGCTTGCTAATACTGTACATATATGGAGGCTTAAGGGATGACTGATCATTTACTTTAAAAATTCAGGTGAAAGAGTTGAAAAAGGATCATAGAAAAATCCTGCAGTTTGTTTTTTAACGCATGTGTTTATATCCATTGATTCCTACCAGATCAGCTTTTTTTTTTTTTTTGTTTGGGGGGGGGGGGGGGTGGTGTTGGGGGGTAATTAGGTTTATATTGCCTTGTACATGCATGTAATGGAAAGCATACATGTAGATCTGGGGAGCGTTTCATCAAAAGTTTTGTCAGTAATTTTTACTGACAAATTGGCTCTCAGCCAATCAGATGCAAGGATTTCAGTAGCTTATAACAGTTGTCAGTAAAAATCACTGACAAAACGCTTGATGAAACGCTCCCCTGAAGTGAATAAGTTGAAATACTGTACATAGAAGACGTTAGCAGGATGACTGGAGATGTCTACATGCATGTGTACTTGTTCAGATGACTACACCTTCCTTTGGCAATGTATATATATTTTTCTGTAGGCCTATGCTTTTCCACAAGTACATGTATTACAAGGGGCATATTGCATTATGTTATTTCCAAGGGATTGGCCATCTAGAAACAATGCCTTGCACTTTTATTTTTTAAGGGTTTTGCACAATTACTTGGTTTTTGAAGATTATGCATTTCCCAGTTTGCAAGACCACTATACGTCTTAGCTAACTGTTTGTCCTGGCAGATACCAAAATATAATTTTCACTTCATGCCTTCTGATTTTTCTCTAAGAAAAGCACAGCACCTCTGAATAGGGATGGGAGCAAGAAATTTTCTGGGATTGGATTTCTAAATTGTAAGAACATAAAGGAACCTTGCATGTTAGATTGCATAGAAGGGGAACATTGGAGGATTAAATGGACGGCTGCATAACAACACTGCTGAAAGTATAGCTGGATTTCGAGTGTGATAAAATCTTGCGATAGCAAAGAGAAGCCTTCGACCATTATATTTGTAAAAATTTCCAAGTGGGTTTCTGCATTTCCTTTCAGAGTCCAACACAATCATTGTTATATGTAATTGTATAAGGACTGTTATTTTTATGAATACAGCAAATATAGTGGAAAAAATTTTTGTTTATTTTCTGTAATTTCATGTTTCGAAGTAATTCCCAAAATTCTATGGGATAAGAATGAGAGAGCATGTAGTCTTAACCCGTCAGACTCGGGTTTAAATGATAATGTGTGCTAAAAGAGAATTCATATTATTGTTTTTGTTATATATTAGTTTTAGTACATTTCTTATTATCATCATAAATTCATCATTCCACTGGGAACTTGCTGAGGTGGAATAAAGCATCTGTTTGGAGCCAGAGGGGCATTAATTCTTTACAAAAAGATGTGAGTTAATGCCCTTCTGGCTTCAAACAGACGAAATGCTTGTGTTATTATACAGTATACAAGTTTAAGTCTGAATTTATTCACATTTAGTGTGGACAGGACAAGTGTCTTTTGGGTGGAATACTGGCATGTTACTGAACCATTCTATAAACTTCATCACAGGGAGCCCCCTTGTATTCTAAACTAAAGTAGTTAATGCAAGGAGGTACTAGGTCTTCTACCTCCTTGGTTAATGTGCAATTCATGCATATTAAATTATCACTCTAGACAAAACAGGCACAAATACAGAGATGCAATCTGAGAATGAGATACTCGATTAAGAGGCATTCACACTAGGGGAATTTGTACGGTATATTTTGTTTAAAGTAATGTTGTATTGAGAAAACTAGTTTTTGAGAGGTCAGCTTACACTACATGTATGTATTTCATATCAGCTTTAATATGTCATGGGCTTTGATCGAGTATACAAAATTACAGCTGGCCATTCATTTTACAGGGATGCCACTTTTCAAACTAATTATAAATTCCTACTGTATCAACATATTTTTAGCCATAGAAAACCACTTTTTATGTACAAAAGGGCCCATTGTAGATGATTTTTCCTACTTTTTTATCAATTCTAAGTGAAATCCCTGATTTTAGCACACTCTGACATGAAGCATTACCCAGGTGTATGGTTTTCGTTCTGAATGACATTCACATGGGTGATGGCCGGAGCCTGATTCTTCATTGAATTTTCATTCAAAATGGCCAGTGCTCAAACATCTGTTTCACTGTACATTATTTTGCTGTTCGATGTTCTGTTACGTGACGTTCAGGCAAGAAAAAATTAATAGCCGTTACTTATCATATAGGTATTGGTTTTCGTGTAGTGAAGTTTTGTTTGTGTGCATGAGGTGCTAGAGGTTTATATAGGGGACAAGTCCAAGGTATATCCCATATGTTATGAGTGTTATGGTACTGTATTATGGAATCGTAGAAAGTAATCGATATGAAAATATCATTTCACATGATATTTTGTCTGTTTCAAGCTCTGTTAGAGCTATCATCTTGATACAATGTATGAGACACAAAATAGTTCGGACAGCAAGGACTTATCACAGTTCTGTGATAACTCCTTGCCCATACCAACTTGTAATCAAACTCCATCCCTGGGGATTGTGCATTTCTACAAGAAAGTCTTGAGCATCAGAATATGTGGGTATTATTCTAGGCCTGTCTACTGAACATAGAATACTGAATTAGTTGAGAGTTTAAGACCACTGAATTATATTAGGAACAGGGCTTTGTCACAAATCTTTGTATAATTTTGATTATAGATCTATTTAAGCCTCCCTATAAAATTCAGCCCTCATTTTTTTGGCTTGTTTAATATAGGATAAAACAAGATTCTTCTTTTTATTTCTCCATTTGGCTTTATCTCCAAAACAAATCCACATTTCATATGCTAGTGCATAGTGCCTCCTGCCTTTATAGACTGTTTCAAAAATGTTTGTGCTTTTTCGTCTTTCCTATCTTGCCCCAGTAATTAAGCGTCGTACGGACATGATGTTGTAACCAGGTCAAAAAAAGAAGTGCCACAGCAAACTAATTACCCATTTATGTGAAAGTGATTAGCAAATGAGGAAGAAATAAATAGTGGCTGTTCACAATATAAGCCCCTTATGTGTAATACATGTATAAGTTACAGAAATGTAAAGCGCACTGCACTTCATGTCATTCATTTAGCCCCAGAGTTTCTTTTTTTTAAGGCGGTTTACCATGTAACCTGTGAACGCTGCTTTAGGCAGGTGTCCCAGGGATATGTTTACAGACTTGAATCATTGCGATTGTCTCAGAGTTGACATTTTTATACCCATTTTGAAATTTTAAGATGGTGAACTTTTGTACCTCCTGCCACTCCAGGAGGAAGCAGTACCAGTGGATGGTATCGTTTCTTGACCTTCTCCAACTTCATTCCACATTCAGAATAGTTCGGGTATAAATTAAATCTTATAAATCTTCAGTGGCAGATTGGGGGGGAGGGGGGAGGGCACAGGGAGCATGTACCCCACCCCTTGACACACCCAATCTGGAATATGTTAAATACACATCAAGTACAAAAAGAAAATGTGCCTCCCTCCCATACTTTAGATGCCCAATGCATCCAGATTGACAAATTGTATAAATGTTATGTTATGAACTTTAGGGGAGTCATAACATGTAGATGAATTATTTGCTCTAGTCTACTACTTATAGACAGTTCAAAGTAAATATCCACATCACAAGAATCATGTGGTATGAAATAAAAGCTGATTATTTCTGGCAGTAGATATGTAGAATTTGAGCTAAATTTGCAAATTGTGTATCAAGATGTCATTTCAAGTAATTGTATATGTACATGTTGTTAGGTCCACGAATGGAAGTGCATGCACGAGTAAGGAAAAAATTAACATACTTGGTACAGAGCTAATGCCCTTCTTGCACTCACCATGCAGGATACATTATAAATGTTATGACCATATCTGTGCACATTCTTTTCTCTAATTAATGTCACTTAGAATTTTGGGGCTATTTTCTTATTTTATATCAGACAGAGTCTGCCAGGATCTAGTCTCCTGGGGAGCGTTTCATCACACGTTCTGTCGGTGATTTTTACCGACAAATTTGCTCTCAGCCAATCAGATGCAAGGATTTCAGTAGCTTATAACAGTTGTCGGTAAAAATCACTGACAAAACGCTTGATGAAACGCTCCCCTGATGTGCATACCTCACAGATCGCATGAGAGTCTTGTTTAGGAAGATCACTCGTTTACATAAATTTAAAGGGAAGGTTGAGTTCTGGGAAAGGTAAAAAATAATTTTTGAGCTTTCACATTCTTTTGATGTTAGTATGGAAGATTTTCATTGTAGAAAAGGATTGAACACTCTTCCACCGCCCTCACATTCAAAATATGACAAGAAACGGCTGAAATGTTCGGGCCGAACATCTGTGTGTAGTCCCATATACACATTTCTGTGTGCAGTCAATTTCTTATCATTTGGTGATTCCAAGACCTTACATCATACACCAATTTTTATGTGCTATTTATAATAAACCTTTCCCAATTGCTTTGAGAGTTTCTTTCACAATTTTATCTCGTTGCCATATAGTTGATTGTACAAAGGGGCCCCGACCACAAGCTGTGCATCACTGGGGTCCCAAACCTATCATTCTGATTTCTGCAGTTATTTCTTGTACTTGTTATGTTTCATTTGGTTTGAATAAACTAAACTAAACTAACTAAACTAAACTCATGACCAGTACTCAACTTTATCTTTAATTTAAGCACATAATCTTCTAATCATTTTGTCATCCTGTCACATTGTAGTATTCAATGGACTCGCAGCCTTTGATTGTGGCTCCAAGATACACTATGCTGTTTGCAGTGGATTTAGATGCACATTTTTCCAATAAAGTGTGAGAAAGAATTTTCCCTGTTGTGGATTGATAGTCAATAATACAATGCATTTTTACCCAAACTGAACATTCTAACTAAATGATGGCTTTTTGTTACACAGCTCGAAATCAAACTCATAATGGTTGCAAACCTTGATGCCTTGGAACATGGCAGTAGCATCAATGATTGGACATTTAGGCCTGAGAATTATATAAATTGTATGATTATAGCGATTCGGGTCAGTAATTGTGAACATTATTGTATGCTTTCCAAGGTTAGTGGTACAGTCGTCAAGCTGTGCTCATTCAAATTAGATGAAACATTGAGTGGTATAATCCCAAAAGTATGCATATATGTTCAGTAATTTGAGTGTCTCTTGTTCTCTCTCAATCCGCTATTAATGTTCCTTCAAATATTGATGAATGAAGAACTTTTGTTATCTAAGTCTGCGATGAAAAAGTGAATAATTCAGATGTGGAAGTATTTTGAACAAATCCTTGAAGTGGTGTGTATAGCAAGATCTTCTTTATTGACAGGAGGGTGAAATCTGTTCCATTTCCCAATCCAACTCTTATTAAAGGGTAATCCAACCGTGGTAATAAGATGATTTGTGTGAAAGCAGAAAATTAAGAAAAACAGGAAGGTGAAAGTTTGCATGAAATTGGACAAGGAATAAGAAAATTATGGATGTTTGAAAAATAAGATCACTAAATATATGTGAATTTCAAATTGGCAGTTTGCTGACTCGATTGTGATGTATTGGCGGTCAACTCTTCCGTTTGTCTGTTGTGTACATTAAAATGTCATATTTTGGAAAAAAATTACATTTTAGTCATTTTTTTAGTTGGAGTAAATGGGGAGTTTTCTGCCACTACATCATACTGACATTACCGATTTGGCCAATTTGAAGTTCCCATATGTATAGTGATTACAACTTTCCAAAAAATCATAACTTTATTATTCCTTGTCTGACTTCGTTCAAACTTTCAACTTCTGCTTCTCTGAATTTTCCTCTTTCTTTCAGAACAACTTGCCATTAAGGTTGGATTTCCCTTTAAATATCAGCTAGTGCTGCTGATATCCAAATTTATGAATTACGGCACAAGATAAATGATTTAATCTAGACAAAATCAAGTTTGGATAATAAATTTGGTCAAGCTCAAGGACATCGTTTGAATTTAGAAAATCCTGATTGAAATATATATGCACAGTATATGAACCACTATACCACAGTGGTCCTACATGAATCATCAGTAAAAAAAATATGTATATATAGATGCGCATAGAGCAATCTACTAGATCTGGAGAATCCAAGAGCTCAGGAAAGATTCAGAATCTGTGGTAAAAAAACCCAATAAAGTACAAAAAAATATCTGAGGAAATTTCACCTTTACGGGAGCAAATCTAACAGGACCACCAGTGAACAAAAAAGTATACATTACTCTGTACGATTTGGTATGTGCCACCCTAACTGTGTGTTTTCAGTTATGCTGGAATGATGAACTTATTTGCAGATATTTTGTAGTTTGCAGTATATTACAAACATGTCGTTAAAACTCTTTGAAAGAAAAATATTGCAAAAGATAAGTCGGCTCACCTTTCAAGAAACCTTCAAATGTCAAATTTATTACCAAATATTTACCAGGGTTTTAAAAGTCCATTTTTTGTAGACTGACATCACTGTCCTGAAGTGTCAAGAACAAGTGTGGTTCAGTTGAGAAACACAATTGATGGTAGAAAAAGCAGGTAATATCTATTGGTCTTTCTTGAATGCATTGTGTTGCTATGGCAACCCTAGCACATTGAATATTTGCCTTATATGTCCTTTTGCTATGCGTGGATGGCCTGAAAATTAAATACTGGTCAGTAGTCAACATGAAAACTTTGTTTTTGTTTTTTGTTTTTTAATTGTATGTTTTATTAAATCAAAAGACAAAAATCATAATATTTACATGTCATCAACAATGATTGGTAAAAAAAAAAAAAAAAAAAACCATGAAAACTTTGTTATGTCATGTTGTCCATGAAAACTACTTTCCATTTTTTTCAGGGCAACATGGAAGAAAGTTTTGCAATGTTTCCAAGTTAGCCAATCGTCAAATACCTACGAAAGATACAGAAAGGAATCGCTTTTATATTGTTTTCACACCTGCATGTACAAAATCATTTAACATGCTTAATTTGAAGATTGAGATATCAAAGATTTTGGGATTTTTAGATTTATTGTAAAGTGGAAAACTGTGTCTACATCCACATCAAAAGAGCTACAGTGTTGGCATACTAATTTCATTCTTACACATGTATATCTATGGAGCACCTACCCAAGTCAACCTGACTAACCTTCAGTTTTAAGGACATTAAATCTGAATACCTAAAGTTGGAAAGAATGAAGAAACTTGAAAAGAAATCCACGATTTGGGAGATAGTGTCTCGTTTTAATTCCCCCAGTCTATGATGAGTGGAAATGTTACTAACAGTAACCAATGATTTGTCATTGGATCCTTCAGTTTTAAGGACTTTTATATCTTCATGAAGAAGGATGAAGGAGTAAAGAAATTGAAATGGAAAATTTGTGATATGGGGAGCATTTCATCACGCGTTTTGTCAGTGATTTTTACCGACAAATTTGCTCTCAGCCATTCAGATGCAAAGATTTCAGTAGATTATAACAGTTGTCGGTAAAAATCACTGACAAAACGCTTGATGGAACGCTTCCCTGGAAGACATGGTTAACAAAATATGTTTGTTAGGAATACCCTGCCCAAAATAAAATAGCCTAAAAATATGGTGAAAATAGTGGAAAAATAGGGAAAATATATTTTTTGACTATTTTTTCATTGGAAAAATAGAGGAAAAATAGCTTGTAAAATAGTGTGAAAATATGGTGGAAAAATAGTAAAAAAATATATTTTTTTCATATATTATTGGAACCGAAATCTCTAGTTAAAAAATATATTTTTTTACTATTTTTTCATTTCTACTGAAAAAATATATATAGCATAAAATACCCCATTTCTACTGAAAAATATAAAAAATATTTGCAGTCTAAAAAGTATTGGAAGTACAAAAAATAGCATAAAAATAGTTAAGTAATTTGCAGTCTAAAAAGTATTAGAAGAACAAAAGATAGCTTAAGGATAGTACTGTAATTTGCAATATTAGAAGTACAAAAAATAGCATGAAAATAGTTAAGTAATTTGCAGTCTAAAAATCTATAGTAGACAATGTTTTAAAAATAGTTTTAAAATAGCCTATCATGTGTGCAGAAGAAAAAAATAGGTTAAAGATAGTTAAAAGTTGTCGAAGGTTAAAAAATAGTCCCAAAATAGTTCCGTAAAAATAATATTTTGAAAAAATAGCTTTAAAATAGTTATTAATAAGAAGCTGGCTGGGAAATAGTGAAAAAATAGTCTATTTATTTTCTAGTTTTCAAAAAATAGTATGGACATAGACTTTTTTTCCATTTTTCAGCGAAAATATGGAAAAAATAGAGCTATTTTTTTTTTTTAAATAGGAGAAAAATAGGGGGAAAATAAGGAAAAATAGAGAAAAATATATTTCTGTTAGCCGGAAAACGGGCAGGGTATGCTTGTAAAGTGCAGGGATTCTATACTAATGTTGTGACTGATTTGAGTTACTTTTATTATTTTTTTCAGTTTCAAGGCTTGTAGCCTATGGCATGCTTTTGGCTCGTGAATAACAAAACTATGATCCATTTACAGCCCTAAAATGAAACTTTCAGTTGTGAATTGGAAAAAGTGTTATAAAGAGAATTGTCATCGTTATCATTATATATTATACAAATATATACTGACATGAGAGGGTCTGGTTGGAAATATGGTCCCCGAGGTGACATGAAGCAAGACTATTTTTATGAGGGGCGCAGCCCCCGAAGGAAAATGGTCGTCTTCACGTCACCGAGGGTGCCATAGTTTAACCAGAGCCTCGAATGCAGGCAGTATATATTTGATTTATATCCGTCATCATGAACAAAAGCCTAATTCTAATCATCTATTTGATCATCTGCACGGTACCGTACATACACCAACAGTTTGAAGAAGTGATGAATTTCCGCGGATATCAAACGCGTAATGATGACATCATCATGCACTGGTGCATGCCTAAAACAATAGATACGCACAAATGAATGTCGTCACAATGTAGTACGCGCTCAGGCAGCGATGAGCAGCTGCTTTTTTTCCTTCGCGTACATTGCGAGTCGAAGGGGAGGGGCAGGAAAAACGAATAGTTCATTTTTTCCCGCTGACGTTATCGAATAGTTCACTTTTCCCTCTGGTGATGGGGGAAAAATAAACTATTCGATGACGTCAGCAGGAAAAATGAAGTAGACTTCAGGAAAACGGCTTTTCTAGTAAAACTATTCATTTTCTTGTTGTGTACACTCCTATAATGCAGCAATCTTACGATGAGGGATATAATAAAACTTAGCAGAAATCTAAATCTTGGCCTATAAAATTCTTTGGAAACTAACCTCTAATAGTACCAGAGGGTAAATTATTAAACAAAATATTGTTTGGTCGGAAAATATGTCCACTGTTCTGAATATGTCCCTGTACCCATAGGAAGTGATCAAATTCTGTAAAATCTAAGATCTGAAGCACTTCATGCAAATGTTGGTGTTGTTCTTCCTCTTCTTTCATATCATTTTACTTTTTATCCCTTTCTTTGATGTGTTTTAACCCTATCAGGACCAAAGTCAACAACACTATGTACAAAGTGAATAGTATTTTAGTCTTGTGGTAACGAGAGGGTTAATCTAATCTTGCAACTCCTGCTTCTCTGATTCGGCACACATGACGTAGTGGAGAATAGCCTTGGGTATATCAAGCTGTGGTCAGAGGGGGCTTCCGCCATCCATATTAGCCCCGAATAATTGCTCATTTCTAAGATTTCATATTCATCTGCATCCCATGAAAGGCCCACGCTTCATTGTCATTGAAAGGATTTGTTGGAGAAATAGCCTCCAGAGATATCAGAATAATTGAATTACACATATTTGTTTTATTTCTCTTTCACAGAATTGGTTAACAGCTATTTGCTTATCAAGGAACTCAGTTGAGAAGCAGAAATTGCTGCCATGATATTTATTATTTTTGTGGAACACCTTTTTAGGTGTGTCTGAAGATATTCCACATATTGAAAAACGGTAATACTGTTTTTACTACTTATTTTTCAATGTCTGGAAATCTTAGCGCATTATGGATGTTTACCTTTTTACAGATATCCGTGTAGTTTTCGATAAATAGTGGGTTTAGTGATTTTTGTAGGAATAGTACACATACGTGTTGTAGGCTATCAAAACTACTGATATTGTAGACTGCATTTTAAGAGAACTCACATTCTTTTTTCTCTCTTTTACATGGATAATTTTAATTAGCATCCTTCCAGAGATGTTAAAAATCTCTTTTAGCGTAGTATATAGGCCTGCAGTATGTATAATAACTACTTAAAAAGTAGCCTTTTTTTTCCTTTTATACTAGGAGCTAGAAAGATTATTTTCTACTGAAAAGGGTAAAATCCTTGTAGCAATCATAACCACATAATTGGAATCTAACAATTAAAGCAGTTGCCATGAAATCGTTTAGTTCCGGTTTAGCGAGTACAATGATCCATAGTGTGTGTGTGTGTGTGTGTGTGTGTGCGGCCCTTGAATTCAGATCTTACATACTGCATCAGTATAGCTTACAAGCCAATGTATTTTATTCCAGTTTATTGGTACTGTTTATGCTGCTCATATTCTTCATCATGAATAGATGCTTTCCCCTGGGCATTTTTTTTTTTTTTTTTGGGAGGGGGGTGGTATTTTGTCATTAAACATTAATTTTTTTTCTCTATCCTTGTCCTCCATTTAGAATACATGTACTTGTAGAACTATTTTATCTGGGAAACAAAAGATCACTTATTCACTTATTTAAGGTACTGTATACACATGCAATAATACAGGCTGCATTAGAAATTCATGTAACCTAAATTGCCGATATTTATACCCCAATCACTTGACAAGACGGACATCGTACCTACAACAAACGGAACAAAATTACATTTCCTCAAATGGCCAAAGATTTTGTCGATTATTGGTCAGTTTTGGAAGGTTTGGCACTTGGGAATGACCGGGACTCTTTAATGATGAGTTCAATCATATGATGTTTATATATGGTTGTCATTAAGCTTCTCGGGAATTCCACTTTGTCGATTATTGCGATAGAATCAGCTGACTACAAGAACTGGACCTAAATAACTAGGTCTCATGACTTCTGCGAAGATACAATGGAACCAATTTGTACTCCATATTCATGTTAGTTTTGTTGTTTATTTAACAAGTGGTGCTCTTTTTATTCTGATGCAACATACAAGAAAGGGGTGCGTATGTTATGTTTGGTTCAATAATGTATTGGATAATTGAGGTTACTTTGCCAAATACTTGTGCCATCACTTATCCAATGCACAAATCCTCTTTATAAGCTTTAATACTTTAAGCATAAAGTTAAGTGCTCAAATTCTGTTACAATCATTCTGTTTGCAAAGGTCAATTTTGGCATGAAGTGGATAATATATCTATTGGGAAAGAGCATTAACAATACAAGAATATTGAATAACTTGTTGTCATTAATTTTGCAGCTTTTCTTATGGCCTCTACGTTTCTCTGAAAGGTATGAAAAAGAATCATAACTTGTGGAAATAAATATGTTTAGCTTTTAAAGTGTGTGGTTTTAGTTTTTTTTTACTTAATAAAGAGTAGAAGATGGTTACAGATTGCCTTAAGTATAAAGATCGTATTGATTACAGAGAGTAATTGTCTAAAAATATCTTAACTATTAAGATATGATTTTGAACAGTATTTTTAGTTGGTCCTTTGAGCTAGGCCCACAGGGCCAGAAGTGAGGTTTTTTCTGTCAGAGAGTATTGTGAAGTACAATAATAATGTCTCAGTATGCTGTGCTGGTATGTTACTAACACATCTCGACATTCTGTGCCACGTGTCTGTAAGCAGTTATCAAAAATATAAATTCAAAAGTCATTTTAATTCCAATTTTTGTTCCTTCATTTTCTTTATATAGACTTGGTATCAAATGTATTTGTGAAATGGGAACCAATTAACTTCACAATATTTGTATCCATGTATGTCTCAGGATTTAAAAAAAACCCCAAGCAAATAGCCAGTCTTACGCCAAAAGAAAATAGCATTGGCTGCTCATTGCAAGTCTTTAGCAAGATTGTATATATGTAAAAGTTTTTCAAAGGTGATGGTGGATACGGAGATTTACTGAAAGGGAAAGGACGTAAAAGACAGAAGATTTCAAGGACCGAGAAAGTTGAAAGAGCAGGCCGCTGATGTGGTAGCGGTTTTTAGGAAGGCGAGTGACAGGGGAGACAAGGAGCAGGCTGATGGTGTTATTATGACCCTGCTGGCCCAAGCCCTCTCTCAAATCGAAAAAATAGAAATCAGTAATAGAATAATTACTCACAACAACAATGAATTTTAGAAAAATACATGACTTTTAGGATTTTTTACAAGAACATGGGACACAAAGAAGCTTGACTGGGGAGGAATTTTTAATTTGTAAACAAATCTTTAGGCATTTTACTCCCAGTAACAGTTTGTTTACAAATTAAAAATTCCTCCCCAGTCAAGCTTCTTCGTTTACTAACCATTGTCTACGGCGGACCGTTAAAAATGAATATCAATGAGTCAGAAAGAAGAGGATCTTGGTATTTGATTCTAGTTCATCGTGACTTGGCCGTGAACCAGAATAGCCTGGTGGTTAAGTCGCTGCCCGGCAAGCAGTAGATGACAGGTTCGAATCCCGTTGGTTCCAATTTTTTCTGACTTGTGTTTTTCATTACAGATCGAGCATATGATCTTTAACACTGGGAGTAAAATGCCTAAAGATTTGTTTACAAATTAAAAATTCCTCCCCAGTGAAGCTTCTTCATTTACTAACCATTGTCTACGGCGGACCGTTAAAAATGAATATTAATGAGTCAGAAAGAAGAGGATCTTGGGTATTTGATTCTAGTTCATCGTGACTTGGCCGTGAACCAGAATAGCCTGGTGGTTAAGTCGCTGCCCGACAAGCAGTAGATGACAGGTTCGAATCCCGCTGGTTCCAATTCTTTCTGACTTGTGTTTTTCATTACAGATCGAGCATACGATCTTTAACACTGGGAGTAAAATGCCTAAAGATTTGTTTACAAATTAAACATGGGACACAATTGAATGTTGAAAAAAAATCACACCAAAATAATTTCCCACTTTTTGGTAACCCAGGGTACAGCCCTAAAAAAATAAAATAATAATTCAGCAAAATGGCAGATTTTTATTTGGTACCCCATGGTTCCATTTATGTCATCATGTTTAGATACTTTACTTTAAAGGCTTTGAAGTTTTACTACAAATTCTCTTCAAGGTCAAGCTGAGATTCATGCGGAAGAGGCTACTAAAAAGAAATGAAAAGATGTATTTTGAATATGCCCAAACTACAAAGGGTTGCTTTTACTTTCCCACTGAAGAGTAGAATTTCATTCATTCTTCGTATTATTAAATTAACAGAGGGTGGGGGATGTATTTCAATGCTACAAATAAAGGATTTGTTGTCAGTTCCTAACCAGTTTGAAGAGTTTTCTCCTTCCTCCATTCTTCGGAAGGGAATTAAAACACCATTTTATTTGAAAGAAGATCCATAAGAGTGGGATATTCTGAAAGTATATAAGAAGTATACAAATCCTATGAGATTGTATGGATAACATGTTTGCAAAGACTGTCAAGGAATCCACTCAAGGGCAATTTCAATACCCTTTTTTGTTGCCTCTAGAAATCAGGTTTGGATTACGTAATACGTCATTGTCTTGTTTGTGCATTTTTCAAAAAATGATGGATGTAGCTATTGAAATTGCCTGTGGTTGCTTTCTCAAAAGTCTTGGCTGTATATTGTTTTTGATCCAGTTAGTGTATCAAAAGATGGAGACCAAATTTGGTAACTTTGCCATCCCCACACATGGAAATATCCCTTGTTATTAAGTTGTATGTTTATCCATTGTTGCTGCTGTGCAGGAAAAGTGTATTCAGTGGCATAGTTCGGTCCAGACATTTCGGGGGCACCAGGCCTAGCATCATGGAGGTGGGGAGGAGGGGTGGGAACTGGTCTTAGCCAGTGGATAAAATGGAAATTAACAAGGTTATTGATTAGGGGGAGGGGAAGGGGGTGTGTGAAGAAGTTGTACTGTCTTCTTTCATCCCCCCCCCCCCTTTCCTCATATCCCTTTTCCCCTCCCTTTTCTCGCTTTGTTTATTCCTTTTCCTCGGGGGGGGGGGGGGGCGCTTTGTTGGGGGTATGTGCATCCTGGAATCTATACCACTGTTTGAGATTTTTACAATAACAACTATAACAAAGCTTGTTTCAAACATAATTTAAGGAAAAACTGAAACATTATCTGACTCATACCTATACTTCTAAAGATTCCCCAACACAGTTGTTTGAACTAAAACAGTCTACAGATTAAAAAAGGGGGACTTTTTGAAAAGAATGAAGAACTTGTTTGCCAGTGGATGTTGTGAAAAACATTAGCTTTTCTCAAGGCCTATTTTTTAATCTACTTTTTAATCTACTTACTTTGATCGGCTCGGCGAGGATATATCCATTTTTTTTTCATTGAAATAATATTCAAATAATAAAATCGAAGAGCCTCCTGGATAGTTACAGTAATTTTCTTGAAATGTAAGTACAAATTTGTATCTTACCTGCCGAAATTAAGCGATGCGACTTACCAAAATAACGGGTGGGGACGACTTTGGTTATTTGTACCTGGTGCTCCAACACTGTGAGTTGGAGCTCCCTGGAGTTAGTTATTGTGATGCAGTGTCATATTTTTGCCTAATTGTTTCAATATATTGTTGAAAGTAGGCTTAACTACATTAAAATGACACTTTGTTTTGTATCTGCTTGTCCTACTGTATATATGCTCTGATCAAGTTCTTTTGAAGATAAAAATGAAAGTAGTAATATGAAATACATGTGTAGCTTCTGAACATTTTATTTATGTGTTGACTGTCATCAAGATCATTACCTGTCATTTTAAAATCTCACAAAATTCCATGTGGATTTAGGCTGTCAGATCTAATCGGCATTTACAACCCAATACCCACAAACATTAGGTATCAAATGTCAAATTTCACAAAAATATTACATTTATTGATTCTATTTCATTTTGATGGATGATATGAGTGTAGTGATTGTGAGAAATGGGCTATGCGATATAAGATCACCAGGAATAAAAAAAAAATTGTGTTGTCTCTTCAGTCTGCCCTAAAGAATTGCAAGATGTTCAAACAAATTCAGTCTTGGACAGGTAATGAAAGAAATTATTTGTGTGTAATATGTAGGGAAGCAGAGCTCAACTCATACAGCTTTCATTTGTCCTTGTTTACTTTGGGGTGTTACATTTGAAATTTCGGAGAAAATAAGAGGTTTTTGTTTGTGGATGCATCATTTTCGACATGGCTCCGATTAGGCATGTTCCATGCATCCTGCCATGGTCATGGAAATTTTGTTTGGTATAAAGAAAAGTTTCCACATTTAATTATGTTCATTTCATTGGCATGCCTTTCAGTTTCAGTTGTTGGGTACTTGACTGTATGAGCATTTTCTCATGTTATTTGCCATAAGCTTATGTTTGATTATTGATAAAGATAAAATTGAAGAATGGACTGGAAAATAAATAAACATGCAATTTATTTCTTCATGATTTAACTTTAATCTTTTGACATTTTTCAAGTCAGGATGTATGTTTACCAAAGGAATTCCTTAGGAATTTTCATTAGAAGTAAACTATTCCTTATGGGATGTTACTGATGGAGTCACAAACTTTTCTGAACATCAAATATTTGCACCATACACATGATTATATGATGTACATATCAGCTGTGTCATAAAAGTAATCTTCCCATATACAGTCTGACACCTTTTTATGGGGTGATGAGGGCCTGTGAAACTTGAATGCAAACAAGTATGCTTAGGTCCCTTTATTGTATTTGCATGAAAGTAACAATATTATAATGCAATCAATTTATTATATTTTCATTATAAATTAGCTGGAGAGTAATGAGAGGAAATGCAGCAAACTAGAAAGAGAGAGGGGGATGAGAGAGAGAGGGGGAAAAGAGAAATCAGGGGTTAGAGAGAGAAAAAAAAATAGATAGAGAGAGGGGAGAGAAGGGGTAGAGAGATAGAGAAAGGAGGAGAGAAGGGGGGGGGGGTTAGAGAGAGAGAGAGAGAGAGAGAGAGAGAGAGAAGAGGGGGTTGATAAATTTATTTTAAACTGAATTTATTTGACTTTGATACCAAACAAATACGTACATAAAAAAGTAAGATAAATCGAGAATAAAAAAAAAAATAAATAAATGACAGAGGAGTTTACGGATGAACTACACATTTACACAGAAGAAACATGAATAGAAGGGATGATATATAGATAGATACATGGAGATGGATGGATGGATAGATAAATTGATCGAGAGACTTATTGATAAATGAATAGGAATATAGGGAAATAATATTTTTCTCACATGTACTTTACTTCTTAGTTTGTGAAACTTCATGCATAAACCTTTGAGGTAACTCTTACATGTAGAAAATCAGTGTAGTCGGAGAAGAAAACTATCGTTTCAACCTGAATATACCACACTCCACAAGTAAAAGGTATTATCTCTTTGTCTACATAATCCCCAAAAATCTATAAATGTAATCAAGGCCTTTTTCTATGAAAGGAGACACAATAAGACACTGAGTCTTGTGGCCAACAAACTTTGAAAGGAAAGGCAGGAAGTTCATACAATAGCAGCACTTCTTACTGACTGATTATCTCCTTTTTTTTTCTTTGGTCCCAGCTCCCCTATTTTTCAAGAACATATATTAAATTTGGTGTCTATGTAAAGCTTAGAATCTCCTCTAAAAGGAAAAATAATCATTTGGATATATATCCATGTATTTTTTCAAGCAGCAGGCTTTGAACGTCACTTACCATAATTGTATCAAATACATCCATATTAGTTTGTAATAAGGCATTTGAAAAAAAATAAACCCTTTTTTTTCAAAAGATATTTATAAAATCAGAAAGCCTGTAGATTTTTCTACAAGTTTGCTGTGTAACATTTTTCCAACAAATGTTGCAGTGAAAAGTTAGAGCCAGTTGAAGTTGACAAGTCAGTTTTCTTTACCACTATTGAGCCAAGAAGTTTCATCACAAACCGCGATGCATCGATACTTTATCTGTGTACTGCTGTAAAGAGTCTTCCTCCAAACTTGTAATCTGCTATGGGGTAGGGGTGTGTGGGCTGGATACCTACAAATCAATACTTGCTCCGATCGTTTGTGGGGGTTGTAGAAATCAATACATTTTTGCTAATCCCCCATTCTATTGTAAGTCAGTAATCCACTTTTATCCACTGGGTCACTTCACATCTTGAAATTAAACTGCAGGGTGTACACAATATATCAAAAATAAGAAAGGGAATTTTGGTCTAAATAAGTGACCCTCTTTTTCAGATTTAATAGTAACATTGGAGGGAATTACATTATTTATTCATACTTGTTGATGTTTTTTTTTAATTTCTTTTTTTTTTACCTAGTATTGTTTTTTTTTTCTTTAGAACATGATAAAGTTTAATGATCACACCAAATACATGTACAAATGAAAGTGATCCAAAGACATTAATGTGTCATGCTTTTTCTTGTGAAATTTCTATTGACTCATTTTAATCCTGAAATCTACATATACCAACCATGGTCATTTAGCGTAAGTCCTATAATCAATTCTCTCTCCTCAATCATTTTCTGATTGTGACTCTTTCACAGAAAGACATACAATTGATTCTTTTTTTTTCCACTGTGGTATGTAATGATATGTTGCAGGGTCAAGATTGAGAGACGACTTGTTAAAAGTTTCACAAAGCCAAATTATACGTTATTTTAGGAATGGATATTTGGGCAAAGCATAAAAGTAATGTGAAAATATATATGTTTGTTGAATATATTTACGTTCATGAGACTGAATGACTTTTTTCTAAATACTTACTTGGGTATTTATTGCCAGAACAAAAGAGAAATGAAAAGGAAAAAAATGAATGAGAGAAAAAAAAACACCACAAAAATAACTTGATTTAGAATTACACTTTAATACACTTGATTCAGAATCATTCATTTTCTAATTTTACTTGGAAGTGATTCAAAAATTATTATGTTGATCAATTCAATTTTAAGTTTTGACAATGTGGTTGAGCTCACTATTCAATACTTTTCTCTGCTTACTCTATCAGAAAGTTGCAGTATACCTGTATTGTCAAAAAGATTTGTCTGATTGACATATTTACTTATCCATTCCGATTGTATTATGCTTTTGTATTATATATCAGAATGATAAAACTCAATGATTCTTCAGTGTAATATGTAGGCCTCTATATTTCCTCTTGGAGATCATCAAGGATTTAACTTTCAAATGTGAATTGGTAGTCCTTTCACATAAGAAAAGAAAGGATCATAATGAAGACATGTTTATAACGGGGAACAGTAACATGCTAAACAGGGTGATTCAAAAGCTGGCTGGAAGATGTAAATATAGGCAGACAGGAGAAGAGATTAAGGGATGGGTGATTAAAGGGATACGCAACCAGGCGGCTGTGGGGAAAGTCAGGATTGCGTAAGCCCCATTCACTCGTACACAAAGTTTGTGCGTAGAACGCGTCCGTTGGACTACTGGGATTATATTTCGGACTGCACGAAGTCGACCGAATCTCGCACGAGAGCTCGAGCTCAGGCGGAGCGTGCATGTTGCACAGCGACATGGTGCCCTCTCGCGGCAGAAAAACGTCCACAATCTGCGATTGAGTATCCCTTTAAAAGTGAAAGGGACAAAAGAGGATAGGAAGCAGTAAATACAGATTCTGTAGGGGTGTAATTGATTGATGATAAAGGGGTATGGATGATCCCATGAGAGCATGTTGGGTTGTTTTGGGGGCTGGTTCCATGCAGGGCCAGGATGTTGTGATAAAACCCCAAAATTTCGCTGTCGTCAACTTTTATAAATTTCAAAAGTGGTCAAGATCCACATTTTTTTATCGTATTTAGGCTGGACTGAAAATTGTAGGATTTTTATATGGTTTGAAATTTTTTGGGGTCTGGAGTTAGAATTTAGAGGCCTAGAGTTAGAATTTGGGGGTTCATGGAGTATTAGTGTCAATCCCTCTGTCTTGGATCTGTGCTTTTTGGTGCCAATATTTGTGCTATTTTGATAAGAAGAGAGATGGAAATTGATATTTTCTTTCAGGCTTGTGTGGGTAACTTGTAGGGTTAAATGCATCTGTAGAGGATGATAGAGCAACATATTTGGATTGTTGCATACACACATATGTACTTGTACCATATGAATACTGCAGTATCTTTGCTTCATATACATGTACTGCAGACCTGCATTTTGAAAATGATTGATCATTTCCCCTTCACAAATTTAGAATGTTTGGTTTGCGAAAAACAGATTTTAAGACACCTCCAGGATTCTGGAGATCCATTTTCGAGAACTTTCTCAATAAGACCAGTAATGTAACATAAATCAGCAATTTCTGTTCTGCCTGACAATTTAGTTTCTCCAGTGATATATAAAAAATGGCTGTCCCCGGCCCCATATTATCGACTTTTAAAGTAAATTGTGATGACAAAAATTGTTCTTTATCTTATAATATAATACACTAAGGATTTGGGGCTCTTTTTTTGGTTCAAATAGGCTCCTCCCCTGGCCCTTTCGGTCCCCGCCTTTTGGTACCCACTGGTGGGGAAGGGTTCTTAGGGTGGTGGGAGGCACTTCTTGAGGGCTGACGTCCCGTCCATATTTCATAAATTCATTTTTAAAAATTGAATTTCCGCAGGGAGTAGGCGTAATAATTCCACCAACCCATGAAGCGGGTTTGTAGCCGTTTGTAGCTTCAGGCCCAGCCAACCCATATACCTTTCCCTGTGAAGGGGAGCTATGCCAAAGAACAGCATGGCCATATATCCGCATGGCTTCAGTGTACAGTACAGTATTATACACACGTGTTAGATCGTTCGCACGTATGTGTACAGGTCATCATACAGGTATAGAGTTACATCATTTGAAGCTTCATGGTCACACACACAGTTTAGTGTGTATGTTTCACGACGTTCGCTACCGGTAATTTGACACTTTATCAGAAAATCTGATAAGAAGAAAATTCCTTCGAAAATATTTCCATAATGATTATGAATACGTATAATGATATTAATCCCTTCTCCCCTCGCCCTGGGGGTGATGGGATGACAATGGAATGGGGGGAGCTGGAGTGGGGGGGGTAGTAGGGGGGAAGTCAATCCGTCGGTCCTCCCAAGACCCATATAAGGGGGCAATAATCCCCCTGAAAATAAAATGACAAATTCATTTTTTCTCATTATTGCATCCTTTACAGGGGACGTACCGCTAATTATGGATGTTACTCTGAGTATTAATAACCACAGAAACATGGCAAGATCAAATCGCTCCCTCTAGGTCTATGCGTGGATATTCTACTCGAACATTATTATAATCCATATCATCAATTTTCATCAAGATTAAAAGGAATTTTCTTCAGAACTCATGCAAGCTTTGGATAAATAAGACATATTCACATGATCAGGGGCGGATCCAGAATTTAGTATAAGGCGGGGAAAACAAGTGCAGGTTTGTCAACTTTTGGAAAAGGCAGACCTGGGGGGGGGGGGGGTGGCGAGAATTTTTTTTTCGTCAGACCTAGAAAATTCGCTCAGGAGGGGGTGGTTATGGGGGTCCCTCCATAATTCTCTGACAAGCAAAAAAAAGAAGGTTTCATTCTAAAAGGGGGCGGGGGCACAATCAACAAAAGGACGGATCGTCTATGGTCAAAATGCATACTTTCCTGCCATTGAACGGGGGGGTGGGGGGGGGGGGTGGGTATGGCACGGGCCAGAATTATATTTCGTACTTAAGTACAAAATTGAATACGGACCCATGCAGGAACACAATTTGTTTCATTTTGAAGCAGCATAGGAAGGTATGGTTTGTAAAAAGAAGGTTCTTAAAAAAACAGTGATAGGTTCAGATAAGTATAGTTCTAAACTTTCTGTTATAAACATTATATTTTGCTGTGAATAGAATTGAAATGCTATAAAGATTATGTTCAATTATTGCTTAAATATTTACATGTGTATTAAGGAAATCATACTTGAAAGGTTCAGATTATGTTTCGTATTAGTAATGACGATCTATCGCTTTAGTTTTCATTTTATTTGATATTACACTAAACAAAACTGAGTAATGAGATATTCACAAAATAAGAATAACCTAAGACAGGATGGCAGTATGTTTTAAATCTCTTTCCATTTCTTGATTTGAAATTATTTGTTTGATATGTGCTTTTTCTCTGTTTTAATTATGTTTTATTTGTTACCTGTATCCATTTTATGTTCCCCTGTACTGCATTTGATAAGAACAGGTAACCTGTGTTTATTGTATTCCCTTTATTGATTAATAAAAGGTTATTTAAATAGAAAAAAAGGGATAGAAGTTTTGCTTCTGATTGATATGATTAATTTGAAGATAAACACCTCTCCCATTCTTTCTTTCTCCCCTCTCTGTCTATCTGTCTTCTGTCTCTCACTTTCTCTCTCTCTCTGTCTCTCTATCTCTCTATCTGTCTTTCTCTCTATCTCTCTCTCTCTCTCTCTGTCTCTCTATCTCTCTATCTGTCTTTCTCTCTTTTTTTTCTCTCTATCTGTCTCTCTGTCTTTTTCTCTCTCTCTATATATTCTCTCTCTCTCTCTCTCTCTCTCTCTCTCTTTCTCTCATTGCACAGCTGCTGAAGACGGGAAGGCTGAGAGTGGAGAAGACTTCTTCCAGCGGGTATGTAATGAAGCTCCCTTAGAAGCAGCAAAAGAATTTCAGACAATTCCCTGAACCCTCTCAGTCCCCTAGGTGCAAGAATGTGTATTAACTCAATGGGGTTTTTATGGCTTGGCCGGACTGAGAGGATTAACCAATTGAATACTGAGCCCGGGATTACTCGGTCAAGAATCTATGGAAAATGAATGTATACCAAAATCAAATCATATCCAAAAGGTTAATCCGTTCGTGACAAAATTTATTTAAGGGCTAAATCGATCACATTTTGTTCTTCAAATTGGCAAAAAAAATATTTTTCTTTTCGTGCTACATGGTTCTAATAAGATGTAATGTCTTTGAAGAAAAATGTACATGGTTATGAACTTTTTAGAAAAGATGAAAAAATGGCCAGTTTGATAAAAACCACAACAATGATTTTGAACCTCACTATGTGTTGCCTATTTAAGGATTTTAAAGCTTATTCTCCTTTTTAGAATGTCTGGTATCAAAGGCAGTATGGTCACGCAGCAAAAATGGACACAGTGTGTGCGGACATTTTTGCTCTTTCTACTCATACATCTGGTATATTTTATAGAGCTCCCAATCAAAAGTTATTGAGCTAAACCACAAAGCATGGTCAGTTGTCTCAAAAGGGTTAAGTAGGTTCAATCATTGTGCGTGCAAGAGACATGAGAAGTACAGTCCAACATACAGTTATTTTTCTTTCTTTTAAAATTCGAATAGACCTAAGATGCTTATGAAACGCACAACTATGAAATGTTATTAGATTAAGTTATGAACTATAGGCCTATGAAGATACATTTGAAAGTAAAAGGGAAAAAATCAGATTGGTTGAAAAGCACCATGTTAGCTTCTGTAGAATTTGCTCACTGAATGTATGTATTAAATAAAGCATTGTGATCATACAAATATACAAATCACAAATTATGGATAGAGGACACACTTGGGATATTTCAGGGGGGGGGGGGGGAAGTACAATGGAATTATTAGGAAAGCCTGAAATCTTAATGATTTCCTCCCAGTTTTTCTTACCAAATTATTGATTAGTCTGTCACCGAAATTCTCATTTACTGTGATACAAGTTAACATGTTGACCTGGGTTAGAATGTAGTTGAGTTTTAAAAAAATAATATGGCCTAATATTTAAGAAAAAAATCCTTACAGTGTTTACTTTTAAATTGTAATGGTAGACTTATAAAATGGTGATGTTTATTTCTAATAAGTTAATCTTCAACCTTTATGAGCAACATGAGCAATTTCAATGTGCCTCCTTTGTATTACACGCTGATGATACTTACTGACTTAGGAGCATGAGCTGAGTAACTCCTTGGTATTGCAGTGTTTGTCCATTAATATTGGACTTCTAGGGTTGATTTTGTGGAAATGTTTACATCTGTATTCAAAAGAAATCACATGCACTCCTAAAAGAGAAAAGCTTTGATTAGTAATTAATGATGAGGGGATGTAATGATTTTTCTAGGAATCCCCCATCCATGACCAACCTAGGTTTTCCTGTGCAGTTCGAATTCAGTACCTCCAAGGTTTGAGGATCTCACTGAGGTTTCGGTCTATAGTCTGTCTTGCCAGTCTTTATTCCCAATTTAGACTCGTGCAGTATCAAAGGAGCTGAATGGTTTCTTTTTCCTTTTAAATGCGATGAGTCTACATTATTTTGTAAATTACAGGTATGTTTGGTGTCCCACATTAATGAACTAATTGAAATTTTTTTTTTTCATTTTTTAAAAGTTGATTAGTGTAATAATTGTCCCTATTTAAGAAGTTCTAGTGTACATTCAGAAACTTTTGCAAAGTTTTGGGAGTGGTCCAGATTTGGGAAATGTTTCATCCCATGAAAAGGGTTGAATTACACTCCTTATTTGCAATTTGGTGAAAGTTCATGCCACAAAAATGTCTGTCAGTAAAAATATGCGACAGTTTCTAGTTTTATAGTATTCATATCCAAAATTACTCTTAAAAAAAAAAAGAGTGAATTTTCACTCTAGTTTCACTACCCCTGGGAGTCGCGCTAAGGATTACTTGTTTAGGAGTGAATATTGAGTAAATTTAGAGTGAATTTTCACTCTATTTTCACTCTATTTTCACTCTATTTTCACTCTATTTTCACTATATTCTCACTTCCCCCCAGGGTAGTCACATCAGTGATCACTCGATTTACAAAAAAGTAGAGTAGTCTGATTATTGCAACTACACATTTTGCGGGAGGGCCTGGAGGTCATTGAACTCCCAGCACGTTGCAATGAGTAATGACAACAGAAGACCTGATCGCACTGATTTCATTTCATTATCCTCTTCCCTGAAAAGAGATTCCTCCAATCCCAACCTATAATCCTCAAGATACACTGTTAAAATATCATTAATCTTGACTTGTTCATTTATCTGTCCCCCAGTCTGTTCATCTTTCCATTCATTCCATTTTCTGATTTGACCACTTGTCCCCCAGAGAGATAAACTGCATTGAGTATGTGTCTGACTCATGTTATCCCCAAAAGGACAGAATATTGAGTGTGATTGTTAGATTGTAGTCTTGTTTGTTCATTTGCATTTTGTCCCATCATTGTGATATCAAAGTTATCAGTTCTTTTGTTTGATACTGCCTCTGTTTGTATGTTATTAAGTGTTTCATTCTAAATAGATTCTTTGTATAGGACAGGTGTTTTGTAGATGTGTTTGTCTATTGGTATTTTGTCTTTTGGTATTTTAGCTTATTGTATCACAAAATTTGTCATGTTTATTTGTTTGTATTTTGTTCTATTCTTTGGATGAAAAATTAAATGGTTCTTTGGTGTGATACTGCCTCTGTTTGTATATGGTGTTCAACTTTTAAAAGATTCTTGTTTAGTGGTATCTGATCTCATTTTGATAACAAACATCTTGTGATGATTGTGGTTTAGAACATCTGTTTGTGGTTTAGAACATCCCATGTTTTTGTCATGCTTTGTGCCTTAATTTTGTGGTCATGTTTTCAGTTGTCAAATACATGTAGTTGTAATGTGCTATCATCTGTGTTCTGTTTGAAATTGAATTCTTGAACATTCTCGCGTGGTCTGCAGTCATATGTTTATTAATTGGGGTATAACTAAATACAGTACCTCTTTAATTCAAAATTACACCCCGTGAGATCAGTGCGCTCATCCACTTCTGGTTCTCTTGTGGTCCCTAAAGTCGCAAAATCTTGGGGGGAAAGATCATTTGCCCATGCGTGTCCTAAATTATGGAATAGCCTTCCTGAAGACATCAAAAACTGCATAACCTCTGATTCTTTTAAAAATCATGTAAAAACATTTCGGTTCAATTCTTAAAGGCCAAGTCCACCACCCTATAACAAATCTTCGAAATATAGAATATTTTAATTTCTGCAGATTTCACAATTAGGCCAAAAAAAAAAAATTGTTGTATTGGCGTAACGGGTCTCTGAAAAATAGGGTCGGTCGGTCAGGATTTTTTTTTTTTTTTTTTTTTACGACAGTATAATACATAATACACGCAGCTAGTTCTGTCCGCAGCACTTCCGGGTTTTCGATCGCGATCGCGATCGCAAAGGCAGCACGATACGCGATATCGATAGTCAAAAAAAAAAAAAACCTAGGGTCGGCGACATTTTTAGTTTCGGGCAGGTTACGCCAATACAACAATTTTTTTTTTTTGGCCTTAGGAAGCTCTCATTGAATTGTGTATAGGTTGCAACAATGGCAATTACACATGTTCAGCGAGGAATCAAACCTTGTTTCACATTATAACAAAGAAAAATTAAAATATTTTGTATTTCATGTAATAAAATACAAAAGAAATAGTGAGTGGGTGACGTCACTGGTTCCCCCATTTGCATACTGAGCAGGATGTGCATACAACTGTTTTGCGAAATTAAGCGAAACTTTAAAATACCATAACTTTCTTATTTTAAATCCTATTTTGATGAAATTTTCAGTGTTATGCTTGTCGTATTTTTCTCTATTTATTCAAATCAACTTTTTGTTAGGGTGGACTTGGCCTTTAACTAATTTCTACATGCGCCCTGAGCACTCCACAGAGTGGATTTGGCGCTATATAAGTTACATTTACATTTACATATAGGTTATCTTTGGAAATTATGTGTTGCATTCTTAAACTCAATGATGGTAATGCCTATTCTTTTAGCACGTTGACTACTGAATTCTTTAACTCTCATAGGCTTAATACAGGAGCCACCCGGTTCCTGTAGTCTATGGGTTAAAGTAAATCTTAGCAAATTCTTTGGCTTGTGAATCCAAACTCAATGATGGGTTTTTGGTACATTCTAAAGTTGAGTTGAGTAAACAAAGTTTGGCTGATCGAGGTTAAGTTTCCCTTTTTGCTAAATGTAACATTGACCCCGTTCTCATTACAAGATTGGAAAAGATCACTCTATAGCTATCGTTGGGTGATCCATGGTGTGCGCCGTGGATCACAATGAAACAACGTCGCTGCGTTCTCACATTCAAGACATTCTAGTACACGGTATCATCTCTTAAAAGTTTACATGGGGGCTGCCATTTTCTTGATGATATGGAGTTGTACATGGACCACTGGAAACCGTTACCGTCAGGAAGATTTCTTTAATCCTTGAGCTATATTGCTCCTCTTCATTACAAAAAATCCCCATATATGATGGAAAATACATTACAGGTGTATACATCTATTCTAAAATTTGAAATTTATAGATTTCTCTTTAAATTCTCTGGTTTTGCTAAATAGAAATCGATTTCTTGAGCTTGCCTGGCAGAGCAGAACATAATTTATACAACACGCATTCTGACTATTGAAGTCCATTATCTCAAAGCAGGTGAATGCATACTTTGTCACTCTTGATGCTCGGGAAAGTTATCATCTATAAATTTGAATTAATTTGCTCCATCGCGTACGTCATACTATCAAGAAAATAGCTGCATATTTAGTAAAATATAGTAATTTTCAAGGATATATAAAACACATTGTCGTTTTTGGAATATATGTATATATCTGTTAAATATTTTAATTCTCAAATGGGATTTTGTATCAGGAAGAAAGACAATTTCATTTGGAATAAAAATATCTTTTAGTACACATCAAGAAAATGGCAGCCCCCTGGTATCGCTAGCAGACGATAAATTTTGCCGCGAAAAACTTGATTTATACCCATCTCGTATATTTTAATGCAAAACTATGTAGGACAACAAGAAGGAATAGATTACATCTTTGAATATAAGCACATTTATATTTTGAGGTTAATTCCCCTTTAAAACCATGCCAAGTTGAAATTTAACAGTCCTCTAATATTGGTGAACAGGTGCTCAGACAGAAGTATGCAGGGAATCAGGGATGACCCTTGACATCAACACTTTTCCTCTTCCTGTTATCACCTCCAGCATTTCACTGACTTTTTTTTTCTTGATCAATCTTATATTTCAGTGAGAGTTTGTGTAGATGTCAGTGATGAGGAAAGGAGGGTGAATGAATGTATCATATCGTCTGTTTGGGGCTAGAAGGGCATTAACTCATCGTCTGTTCGGAGTCAGAAGGGCGTTAACTCTGTACAAATGATGGGACTGAACGCTCATTTGGCTCCAAACAAATGATATCAGTTATGGGCAAAGTGTTACAAAGACATGGGCCCTCTTGCATAAAAAGTTGTGATTAAACGCATCTCGAAAATATTAAACGCTACTTAATTTTCAACCAATCAGGATCGCATATTTTGGACTTGTGTTTAATTTTTTGAGTTTTTTATGGAAGAGGGCCATGGAGAGTCAAATAATGATATTCCTTTAATTATTGTGTACCGGTAGTCCCTTCTTAGAATTTTATGCCATATACTATGCCATGTTGCGTTGCAATTCTCGGCAGATCGACCCACTTATAAAATTTTGTCTGTTTTGGAGCCAGAATGGCGTTAACTCCCTTTTGGCTCCATACAAATGATTTACTGAATATCTTTACATGGAGTAATTACTAATTACTACATATGTCTCAAAAGAATACTTCAGTTGCTATCGTTTGCTATGAAGTTTTATGTTGTAATTGGTCAAATATGAAACCAAAACTTTTTTTTAAATGACAAGGCAACTCAGCCAATAATTTTTGTTTAGATGGTTGAAGATGGTCACCAAATAATGTAGGCTCACTGTTTGAATAGATTCTGTAAGAATGAGGTTGGATATAGAGAAGAAATTAGTAAACTGTCAGTGACTCCATAATTCCTCATGTTTTAACCCCTTCCATGCCACCAGCTTTTTGAGCCGTTGTCAAAAATGAACTTTCATGAGTTGAATATTAACTTTCAATGAGTTTTTTTCTTGAGCAAACTGGGCAAAGATTTATCGCATAGGAATAAACATATTGGAGGCACAGGTTTCTGTATGAGGAAGAATTTTCAAGCCATTCTGAGCCTAAACAAAATGTTCAACACTCGCATTTTTGGGCGGGATTTGCCGCCCACGGCATGGTAGGGGTTAAGGAGCTGGGCGGTCCCTGTATTAACCCTATGAGAGTAAGAGAATTCAGTAGCCATTGGGTTAAGATATATACAGTCAAACCTGCTTTAGCAACCACCTGTATAGAAAGACCACCTGTCTATAAAGACCATAATTTTCGTTTCCCTTGAAAAGTGTTTCTCATTGAAACGTGTATTAAAGGAACCTGTACATAAAGACCCACCTGCTCATAAAGACCACTTTTCTTGTCTCCCTTGAGTGGTCTTTATAGACAGGTTTCACTGTATTCTATTCTTTGAAATATATGTAAAGTGGTACACTGCTGATATCCCCAAATTGCTAGATTTATGGCTATGTGTATTAGGAGAATAGGAAGAATATCCCATTGTGTAATATTTAGTCTGCTAAAAGCCAAAAGGATGTCATTTTTCCGAAGGGTTCATAATTCCGAAGGTTCACATTTCTGACGGTTCGTATTTCCAAAGGTTCGTTGCTCCGATGGTTCGTAATTCCGAAAATGAAAGATGGTTCATAATTCTGAAAAAAAAGGGTTCATGTTTCCGAAGGTTCGTAATTCCGAAGAGTTATGTAGGGCTCCATTGCATTTTCGGAATTACGAACCGTCAGAATTGTGAACCCTTTTTCCATTTTTGGAATTATGAACCCTATTTCATTTTCAGAATTATGAACCTTCGCAATAACGAACCTTCAGTGTGATGCATCAAATGTTCAGAATTATGAACCCTATTTCATTATAATTATGAACCCCCTGCTATGTGATATTTGAGTTTTGGAATTACGAAACTTTGGAATTATTAACCTTCGGGAAAACAAACCCTTGGAAAAACGAGTACCCCTGTTACATCTATGTTAAAAAGCACATGAGTCTACACTCTCTTGGCTTTCACCTGATGGTTCATCCAGTGTTCCCTTTGTTTAAAATGTTCAGGAAATTTGAAATATGAATCTTGAAGGTAATATTCCTGTGCTCCACGTTTAAAGGGAGAGTCTGATCACCCTGATATCAGCTTGGTATTTATAGAAGAAGCAGAAAAATTTAAGAAACGGATCAGTGAAAATCTGAGGAAAATCGATAAGAAATAAGAAAGTTATGGTTTTTTAAGTTGTTATCAGTCAAACACAAATTGGCATCTCCGTGATGTATCTTGCGAGCTCTGCTCCAATTTACTTGGTATATGTAGAAAATCTCATAAATTTTCATTTTCTTAGTTTTTGAAGGAAGAGATTTGTTTCCTCCATGTTTTATTAGCAATGATTATATCTAAAGTTTTAATTGAATATTTTTATGAGAGAAAATGGAAATTAATGATATTTTTGTTGGGGGGGGGGGGGGCGGGGTACAGTGCAAATGGGAGAGGAGCTTGCAAGATACCTCACAGGAGTTGTCGATTTGTGTTTGATTGATTACAACTTTAAATATTCATAACTTTTTACTCAATCAAACCTTCACTGATCGGGGGAGCATTTCATCAAGCGTTTTGTCAGTGATTTTTAGCGACAAATGTTATAAGCTACTGAAATCCTTGCATCTGATTGGCTGAGAGCAAAATTGTCGGTAAAAATCACCAACAAAACACTTGATGAAACGCTCCCCTGTTTCTTTAATTGTTCTGCTTCTTTTAATTAGGGTGGACTTCCCTTTAATGCTCTTCTTGCTCTGTGCAGACAAGTCATCCTGTGCTTCTTTTGTTATTGTCATTGAAATATGAACCATGAATGCAATATTGCTAGGCATAAGGATAACAGCAAGGCTGCATTTGAAATCACTCCCAAGATTTTGTGATGATCCTAGTACGGTACTTATTTTCGGTATACAAATCTTCAGTATTTGAAGCAATGAAACTTGCTGTCTTACCAAAAAAGTAATACCATAGGTCAATTCCTCCAAATTCATTAGGACATCATAAATCAAGAATCAAGAATCTCCATCTTAAAACAACTCTGTGAGCTTCCAGGGTAGTTAGCACGTGCCTATTCTATTCCTTGTCTCATTTTCAGTGATGTCAATAGGGCCTGAACAACCATTGGCAGATCTCCAACTTTGAACTGTTGTGATTTTATGTTCCATTTCTAAGTAAATATTATACTGTGAGCTTTGTTTCATTTCCTTATAATTTATTTTGACCATTGTTTCCTTGTTTTTCAGATAATGCGGGAGACGGACACAACCATCACATGGCCTTCGAAATTAAAAATAGGTGCCAAGTCAAAAAAGGGTAGGTTTTGCTGTGTCTGTATTTTTTTCTCTCAAACATGGACATGAATTTTTAAAGATGATTACCATATGCATTTAATAGATCTGATTTCAAAGAATGATGTAATTTGGGTCAGAAATCAGCCATATAAAAGAGCCAATAATCCCTGATAAAATACTGTGCTGTAATGTGAAGAAGCAAGAATAACTCCACTTCTTAAACCCTTTGGGATAGCTCTGTCATCACATACTGTCTGCAATTTGACCGTAGATGGCAGCAAACAAGATAGTGACAGTACCAATTGTTTTTCTGTCCCCAGGTTTTGCACTTTAGATTGGAAGTTAAGGGAATTTCAATACAAACTTTTACATAGCATTATATTTTGTAATGATAAATTACATACATTCGGATTTGCTCAGTCAAATTTATGTTCGTTCTGTAAAAAATATATAGAAACGTATTTTCACATCTTCTATCAATGTGAACAAATATCAAATATATGGAAGGAGGTGGGAAATGAACTGAAAATGTTTCAGCTACTTAATATACAATGGATTGATGTATTACTAGGCTTCAGAGAAAATCTGAAAGATAATATTTTGGTTAATCACGTACTTATTATGGGCAAATATATGATTTACAACAGTCGTAAACAGGGAAGGCTCCCAACTTGTAAAGACATCTGTAAGGCTATAGAGAACTCCCAAAAAATTGAATATGAAAAAGCAAGAATAAAGGACAAACTAACAATACATTATAAAAAATGGGAACATTTCATCCCTCAAGATCGTAAAACTTAGGTTTTTGTTGATCATTTTTTAGTCTTTCCTCCTCCCCACTCCTTTTTACTTTTTCGCTGATCCAACCATTTACAAGTCATTGAGTGATTGTTTTCATTTATTTTTTAACAGGATAATTTCATACAAAACATAAAAAAATAATTAGGGGTATTAAAGTAGCGCCTTCATTGTTTTTATTTCGTTTTTTAATGTATTTGAATATCATATTTAGATTGCATATTTTCCATTGTACTAGTGGTTTTGTTTTTTTGTGGGAGCAAAATAAAGAAGGCCACTCTGCATAATTTCTCTCGCTTTTTCTTCATTTGTATATGTATGTTTTTTGTTTTTTCTTTTAACTAGTGACAAATGGGAGAAGAGAATGGTCATTCTGTTAAATTTTACTATCTTGATGTTTTGAATGAGGGTAATAAAGATACAACATGTTAATAACCATAATGAATATGATGATAATAGTAGTATTAATAATAATAATAGTAATAATAATAGTTATAATAATAACAACAATAAGAATAGTTATAGTAATCGTAATAATAATACCAATTATAATAATCGTAATGAAAGCATTTATAACAGAGATACACGTAGTAAAAACAATGATATAATTTATGAAACTCCAAAGAAAATCGTGTTTTTTGGGTTTTTTTTTTTTACATTGTGCAAAATTTTTTATGAGTGCATGAGCCTTGAAGTTTTCACCTTTTTGTTTCCATAAAGCAGTCTTTATTCAGACTGCCAAATCTGTATTGATTTAATTTAACGTTATAACATATTTTATATTTCTTGTCTGCGAGTTTTTTTGTTTTTTTTTTACATTGTATGCAAATATAATTACATGTCTGGGGAAATACGAGTGTAGCACAAAGTATATTGCACGAAATATTATGTTCCTTTGATGTTGTGACAATGTATTAAAGATCTTAGTTCAGTAAAAACACAATGGCCTTCAAAAAAAGGGAATATAATATGCATTTTGACATAATTTTGTTATCTGTTTTAGATTGAATATGTTCAATGAAAAATATTTATTGGTTTATGATGTATGAAAAATAATGTCACATTTTTAGTTCTGTGCAATTTTCTTTGTATTGATAATCTGAATGGAGTTTTAAAAAATAAAGGAATTTCGTGATAACATTTATGAGAACAAAACTTAGAATGACAAAAAATTGAAATCTTTAAATTAAAGGACAATTAACCCCACATGATATTCTAGATGCGGTATTGTCTGCTACGTCTTTCCATGGAGGCTGCCATTTTGTGCATGACACGGATCATTAGGTACCATATGCATTGATAATAGCCTACCTTTACAACAGATACGTCGCTTTGTTCTGATTTTATTACGATTGTTATTGGTCATGGGCCTAGATAATTGACGACCCATGAGTTCTAATAGCCATCCTGTAATGCAGATTCCTCGCTTTGTTTTGGTATTGTTACGATTGTCTCCGTCCTTGACGTCAATTCTCCGTCTCCACGTACAGAAAGTATATTTTTATGAACAAATTAAGACCTTTTAAAAAATATATAAAACTAAACTTACATTTCAGAATATGTGACTATATCTAAATATATTTGTCCTCTAAAAATCAATTACAAGTTAACGATGAAGGAAATATTACTTGGGATGAAAAATATTTTTTCGTGTACACATAAAGTAATGGCAGCCCCTTATTATTGCTAGCAGACATATAACTTGGCTGGAAAATAGTGATTTATATCTATATCCTGTGTTTTTACATGAAATTGCATGTATCAAATAAGAGGCATATACTACACCATTCAAAATAAGCTAGTTCATACGCTGAGGTTAATTTCCCTTTAATGCGCCTCTTTATTCTGTCTTAATTATTTAGAGGGTCTAAAATAGTACCTTCACCTTTTCTTTTCTGCTTTATAAGAAAATCTTTATTCAGATTACCTAATTTGTATGTAGTGATTTGATTAATTTTCATAATATCATGTATATTAATGTATTAGTTTCTATAATGTATGAAATAATAAAATTATTTAGCTGTGTTAAAAATACTATTGGTAAAAAAGAATGTAAGGAAATGTATGATGTACCAATATTTTGTTCTTTATAATTGTACTTTTGATGTGATATATTTTGTATTTAAAATCTGAATAAAGGCAAAAAAAAGCTTTAAAAAAAAAAAAAAAAAAATTGGGAGTCTATTCTCTCTATTGATCCTTTGATCCTGAAAAGCAGGCCCTACTTGAAAAGCGTAGTCTGTGAACTAGATACTAATTCCTGCATTAACTATATCTAATATCATGCTAAAAACAAATTTCTGTTATTGCAGTTGTCAAATTATGAGCCAATGAATAAGTCCATAAATTCACTTCTAAAAATTAAACGCAACTTGATTTTCAACCAATCAGAATCGTGTATTTAGGAATTGCATGAAATTTTGTGACTTGGGTTTAAAGGCAACTTTTATGCAAGAGGGCCCTGAGTACTTTGTTGTCCCAAAGTTAAAAAATGAAATGATAAATGTTCAAGCCAAACTTGGTCACAAAAATTTACTCTGAGCAATCAATGTTTAAATATATTACTGTCGAATCTATCCTAGAACTATCGGGTATATTCTATTCATTTCCTCATTATTCCACTGAAACCAGAAAGTAATTGGTTGCCTTCATCCATTTCCTCCCTAATTTTGCTTGACTTCTGTCACTCTTATGCTAGATTTAGTTTCAATTTCCTGTCCATTTCTGTGAAACTGAAAATTGAATTTGACAAAGATACTGTGAAGACCTGACCACAGTTACAGAAGATGTATCCCACTCTCATGACTCCAAATCAAGAGAGCTGGAGGGGGAAAAGAAGCTATTCTGCATGGTTTCCATAGGAACAATTTTGCACCCATCTCCATGAATATATCAGTTTACGTAAGTTGATATACTTTCACTTTTGTCAGTCTAACCCTCTTTTAAAAGTAGAGCTGGGATGAAGGTTAAGAAAGAAGAATTTTTACTTGCTTTGGCTACATGTAAGTCAGACTATCACATTCAGTGATATTATGCTGTAGAGTATGTTAACAGAAATTATTATATATTTTTTATTCTTTTGGAGGGTTGGGGGGGGGGGGGGGGGGGCTGGCTCCTTTTTATGAGGGTCAAAGCACACCCTTAGCCAGCATGTTCTGTTCCCTGATTCTGTGATAGAGTCTATGCAGTAGGCCAGTGGAAGATTAGTATTCAAATATCTGGATGTTACCTCAACTGATATGGCAAAGCTAGTACAATTGGAAATCACTTGTTTTACACCAGTTGTTACTGTGCCAGGTACACCTCAAATAGGTAATTGGGTTGTCAAGGGTCATGTTTGTGGAAGAATTGTGAAGAAATCAAATTTGAATTCATTCATAATCTATAAGTCAGTTTTGATTGAGATGCACATGATTGGATATTGTCAGAATGCTAGGCTATATACAATCTGGAATATGGCTTTGTTAAAGGGAGGAGCTTGTTAGATATGTCACAGAGTTGCCAATTTGTGTTTGATTGATTACAACTGCAAAAATTCATAGCTTTCTTACTTCTTATCGGATTTTCATCAAACCTTCACTGATCTGTTTCTTTGATATTTCTGCTTCTTTTAAAAGCAACTTGTAATCAGGGTGGACTTTCCCTGTAAGTAAGGGCAGTGTAGATTGATTTGAGCTAGAATTGAATGAATCATACCTAGCTTTCCTGGAAGCAAGATGGGTGAGTCTTGCAACCCCTACTGGGCCGAACCTCCAAGAAATGTTGGTTGTGGCTACTCTCCTAGATCCCTGTGAATCATGAGCTTAGTTCTGTGGTGGGGTCAGCAGCAGTGTTGGTGGCATGGGAGACTTTGACCCCTGTTACTTCCAAAGTGTGTCTAAGGGTGGCTCCAGAGTCAGTCCCAAAGGCAGCTCCAAAACAGGCCCTTGCCAGTCATTACAAAGCAAGCATTAAAGGTAATGTTTAGTTTTGGTAAGCCCTGAAAAACTTTTCATCAGATTTATTGGATTTTTGTTGATAAATAGCAAGGTAATAGCAATGCAAAGATGCCGCGAAGATTTCACATCCTACAGTGGCATATTAAACAAATGAGAGGCAAAAATTAATTCAGGTGCCAGGTCAGGGATATAAAATCTCCACAACTTGAATGTGCACTGTACACCACACACGCGTTCAAAAGCTACACACAGTGACACACAAGCTATCTCTGTGCGAAGCCTCCAGATTGTTGTGCAGGGAGCTGTCGGGGTGGAAAGGAACTGGTTTAGGGCAGTATATTGCCATGATCTTGTGTTCCTTATATATATTTACAGTATTAAAGATTCATTGGAAATCATTGATGGAATACCAAATGATCTCGTGCAAACATCTTTTGATACATGGAAAACAACATGAGAATATTTCTAACATGTTTCCAATTTCCTTTTTGCTACCAAAACTGTACATGAGCTTTAAGGAAGACTGAGATTTTTTAATGAGGAGTCTATATAGGAAGTAGCTCTAGTATGGGTACCCTTAAACCATATCCAGAGGTGGTCTATGGGGAGAGGAGGGGTGCCCCATGCTGCCCTCAGCTTGCCCCTGTTCTATTTTATCTTTACATGTTGCACCATTGGTAGAATTCTCATTTTATCATGGAATATTGACTCGTGGTAAAGGTTCTGTAAAACCTGGTGCACTTCTGGTCAGAAGGAGCCATGGATGTTTTTAACAGGAGTTTGGTTCTGAGAATCATGATGTTATGTCTGCAAAGGAGAGACAAATCTTTGTTGATAGAAAAGAGGAGGGGGGAGCTGTAAGCCCATTTATGTCATATTACCATGTTAATGTCACGGGGTACAGTAATTGATGTTTTTTCTTTTATATTTAAAAGTTAAAAAGCACTTTCATTGCAGCATTAACTATCTGATATGAGAAGCCAGTTATGCATACAGTTATTTAGTATTTTGTTCTATACTTACTTGCCATCAAAGATCGCGTTTATCATCTTTCCCCAGTTTGAAACGGCTTTCCATACCCACTATCAAAAGCCCTTTCCAAAGGCCTTTGCAAATGGCTTTCAAAATAAGTTGCGTTTATCATCTCATCGACGAGTCAAAAACCGACGTTGTCACTGCGCAGATGCATTGCGCAGTTTGACCCGAGGAGAAGGGGTCATATACGGCGCACGCTTTTTTGTTTTGACTAACGTCTATTCAGAGCACAATATCGGTACCACGTACGTACGTTATATAGTACTGTGCTGTGTACACATGTACTTGCCTGGCGCGCGTCTTTTCAGAAACCGGAAACATGTAGTTCGTGACCGAAGTATAAAGTCGTTTCAAAACAGCTTTGCGTTTACCTCGCTTTTTGTAACCTGTTTTTGTAACCTGTTTCGGAAAGCACAAATTGGCGACTTTCAAAAAGGCTTTCCGAACCCCATAATCAAAACAGCTTTGCGTTTATCATCTCTAAAAAAATCACTGAAAGCCCTTTGGAAAACCTGTTTCTGCCGAAAGAAAGAGTTGATAAACGCACCCAAAGACTCATCTCTTTGAGTTCTGTTTGTTGAATATGTATCTGTAATACTGTGATAAGAGAGCTGATTCCCCATAAAGAGATAGAACTGTCTCATTTTGCAAGTAGAATGAAGATGATTGCCAAATTGCAGATCGGAAACTGTGTTCAAGGATCTACGTGCTACTCTGCATCGTGCCCCTCCGCATCGTGCCCCATTATTAGAGCAATAAAAGGTGATGAATTATCTCATTGATACTTTTACCAGGATTAGATTTCATGGTGAGAATACTCTCCTGAAGCTATTTTGAGGGTTTTTCTTTCCCCCTGTATTTTCTAGAAGTAATGTTATGAAAGTGACCCAGATTTGATAAAATTTTTAGTTTGGTTATCTTTTAAAGGAACAGTCCACCTTCAAACTGAAATTATTTTAGGATTGTCAAATAACCTGCACAATATTGTTTGGAGTATCAAAATAATTTCAATTATTCCATCAACTAAAGTTAGCATTTTGAAACGTTTATCAAATTATGTGCAAAGATAGTATCGTTAGTTGTATTTGAGCAAGTTTTGAGATTGAGCAGGGTTTATAACTCTAAGAGGGGTCAGTTGCCCATGGGCCCCAAAATTTGAACCTGGATCCCCAAACTGCAACATTTAAACCAGGGCTCCGTTGCACACCTATTTTAAAAATACAATTACCTGGAAACTATGTTGCTTTAAATTAACATAAAGATTAACCTGCATTCGTTGTCATATGGTTCAGATTGAAAAAAATATGAAAAACATAGGGAGAACACAATTACTCCCAGTTCATTGTTTTAAAGGAACATAAGCAATTAACCCGTTTCCAATTGTACAATTACAGATTTTAAAAACCCTGAAAAACAGTGGGAGAACATTTTCTGGCTGTGTTCCAGCAGGAACATGAGTGGATTAAAAGCCATTATTCTTATTTATGATTTATTGTTGTGACACCGAGAGAAACATTGTTATTGTCTTTTCTGCCAGGCAAGTTCAGGATAGGGTTGAAAGTAGGGTCCCTGGAAGGTCGTTAATGCACGCATTCCAAGCCTTTGTCTTCGGCTGAACCTGTGAATTTAGGGTACCCAATATTCATGGATGTTGTCACATACAACAAGCAAGTGGTCGCGAGCAGTCACATCGTTTATTACAAATAACAAACTTGCGGTATGTTTTATTGTCTTTGTCGGAATCAGTGCTGCTGGTGAGGTGTTTTTAGAAAGAGGTTGCTTTTATGAGGTAATCAAGGAGCCTGTATATTTTTTTGTCAGGAGGAATATATCAGCTGATATGTCTTTGGAATTTAGTGAACATGGAATTTGAGAAGGAGGCAAACAATTCTGTATCATCTTCTTTGATTAGCAGCTTACTCCTTGTGTCTGGCTATTGCTGAAGTTTTATTGGTTGCTAGAGGAAGGTGTAAAATGTTTTTGATTTAAACAATTTTCTCCATCATGTTTAGTCAGATTGCAAATAGTTCAGGATAAATCTTAAGTCTGATGGAGAGTAGAAGGGAAGTAATTGCGCAACATTCGCTTTTTTTTCTTTCCATGAAAATTAAGGAATCGTTAAAACTTCTGAGCAACTCAATATCATAGTAGTCAACTGTGAGGTGCAAATTACCTGGAGATGCAGCGTTTGAAACCAATTCAGTCCGCTGGTACCATTTTGGTTTAATAGTCACAGATCCTATTCCTACAAACTTCTTTCAAGTTGATGTAAAGTTGTACAGATCCGCTGACTTCTCGTCTACAAGCATTATGCTCTTGGTTTTGAAGCTACCCAGGCTGAGAAAGAAAAGATCCCTGTACCAGGTGACAATTTGACATTTATGCACTTTTGTGATGGTCTTCTTCATTTGGAGCTGGGAATTTCTGGTGAGTTATAAGGTATGATTTAGAAAATTAAAATTTCTTTGAAATTTTGAAAAGAGTGAAAAGCATATAATGGTGCTATTGCTTTTTGAACCAGTTGGAGTTATTTGTCTCACACATGATGTGAAAAACAAATTGGTATTTTTCTAACATATCTCCCTTTCAGATTGTCAAAGCGCTTTTCATTCTGATATTGATTCCGCTGTCTTTCCGCTGTTGTTTCATTTTGTTGTTCAAAATGAAAAGGGTAAAATTCAAATATTTTGAAGAATTGAAAACTTATTTTTAGATTTGACCAATATAGGTATCATTTTTTAATGTTTTTTTTTTTTTTGGGGGGGGGGGGGCTTGTCAGAGAATTTTGGACTGAAAAGGAGAGTCTCTGAAATGCTGAGGACCTTTTTTTTTTTTTTGTTGCTTGTCAGAGAATTTTAGAGGGAAAAAGCCTTTTTTTTTGGTGTGTGCCCCCCCCCCCCCCCCCCCCCCCCCCCCGTTACTCAATCCTGGAACCACCACTGTCATATATGGGTTGTGACAAAGATGGATTTATTTGAATTTAATCTGTGATCTCATTATAAAATCTATGCTGGAGTTTATTGATCATATCTAGTTATGTATGAAAAATCAGTATCAAATGTTTGTGTTCTTGATCATTTTATAAAGAAAGTTTTCCCAAGCATGTAATATATTGAATCATCTGGAACATTGTGGTATCAGAAAAGACAAATATAACTACACTTCATAAGTAATGAATGTTTGTACTCTCACTTGTAGTCTTCCAAACCATGTAACTAGTATTAAATCATCTGGGAAATTGTGGTATCAGAAAATTGACAGTGCTGTTAACAATAGCCATAAATCTTAATGCACCCCCAAAAATGTAGCTACTGTTCATAAGGGACTCGTGGTTTCTAAACTTTAAGTTAAAGAAACCACAAGTCCCTAAATGCAGCGAGGGTTCACACAAGCCTGAAACAACGAGCTCAAACTACAAGCCGAGCGAGCTTCGTGGTTAACCCTGGAAGTAGATACTGCCAATTGTGTGTACAGTACACATACAGATCCTGTGTTAATAATCCGCACGAAGGGTATGACCCGGAAATTTAACATGAACAGCGAGGTCATTCCTAACCACAAACTTGCGAAACGTAAAGTTTATTACGTTCACATGGGCCGAGACTTCGTCGGAGGACCCCACAAGCTCACTTAGTAAACTTAAAGTTTTGAAAACACAAGTCCGTCATACAGTCCTGAACTACAAGATAACTTCAAGTTAACTTTAAAAATAAAGTTTTGAAACTACAAGCGAAACTTAAAGTTTAGCTCCCATTGTGTGAACGAGGCTTATGTCGCTTTTGGTTGCCACATTTGATCACGTCATCCAGAATGGTCTTTTATGACCATTACGGGAGTGCCTCCTGTTGTTGCTGTGGTGCTCTGAGATGCTAGTTATAACATATGTTATTTCTTGTTCCTCCTTTAGTGCTATGTTTAACTATATAGCCTGTTTATTGTTTATTAATACTATTTCTTGTGGGATCACCGTTTCTATAGGTTGGATCTTCCTCCATGTTTTGTCATTTAATTTGTTTCTGATATTTCATATGATTTTATTCTTTTAAGTTATGATTTGTGGCTATATTTTGCAGTATAGCCTGTTTGTGATCATGTTCATGTTACTTCATGTTTGGGTCTTTTCAGTCATTACAATCTATTGCTATATTTTGTGATATGGCCTGTTTATGATTTTTTTTTTAATACTAATTTTTGGCTTAGGCTTTTTTTTTTCTAGTTTAGTTTATAATCTGTTGCTACATAACCTATTTTAATGCTACTAATGTTGGGAAATTTCCGGAAATAGATGTACTATTCACTTGTTTTATGTCCTTTATTAAACGTGGTAAGATAACTGCTATATGTTTGGTTTTTTTAAAGTAATTTCTTTCACTCAAACCCTTTTTATTGGCAGGGGGGGGCATACAGGATTTTCAGAAAGGGGGGGGGGGGCGCACACTGAGGAACCCTCCGTTTGACAAAGCCAAACGGTCATCTAGGGGGTCCGGGGCATACTTTGTCAGACAAAACGGGGGGGGGGGGGCGCACGTCCCTTGCGCCACCCCCCTGGATCCGCGCCTGATTGGTAGTCCATATTTTTCCCCCTTTCGTACTTTCGCGTGACAAAAAAAGAATGAATTTTTCATTTTATGTAGCTTTTTCTTGAGCTATTTAATACTATTTCCTCTTGTCAATATCCTCATTGTATTCTCATTCTTTATTTTGTGTTTAAATCCATCTTATTTAGTTATTTATTTTGTATTTGTAGCTTTACAGGTTTTAATTTATAGAACCTGCCTTCTTTTCACAGTGGAAAGTATATATGCAACCACTGTGAATTTCGCTTAAATTGTGACACTGCCCTCTGTAATTCTTATTGGAAATTATTTGTGAAAAGTAGACTGTGCAGCCCTCCCTCTTTATCTCTCCCTCTCTCTCTGTCTTTATGTCTGTGTATGTTCCACTCTGTTCTTTTTCTTGCTCCTCTCTCTCTCTCTCTCTCTCTCTCTCTCTCTTACCCCCTTTATCTCTTTATTTCTCTCTCTTCCACTCCTCCCCTCCTCCCTCTTTCTCATTATCCCTCTGCAGGGCCCCATTGTTATTAACAAATTGCAATAGTTGTTATAAGCTACTGAAATCCTTGAATCTGATTGGCTAAGAGCAACTTTGCCATAGAAATGGGACAGATGTTATTGAAAATAAGTTTTATGAAACAGGGCCCTGTTCTGTACCCCTTGCCCTGAGTCTGCTCCCTACTTCTCTCACTCTATCTTTCTCTCTATCTCTCTCTCTCTCTATTTCCCCACACTGTCTTTGTTTAGAAACTATTGCTCTTTTCTTTCTGGAGAGATGTTATCAGAGTGTTATTTTTCCTGGGGTATGGATTTAATATTCATTACTTCATATCGACCATCTTATAGCTTATTTATGTTAACCTCAAGAAATATACTGCCAGTCCTGTATAAGATTCCTTTGATATGTCAGGTTATACAAGAACGATATTGAGGTTCAGTGAAATCTAAATTATAGTTTCAATATAAAGAGGTAGGAAGCAGTCAAAATTGAATATTTTGTGTAAAATTCATATATTTTTCATCCTCAAATATAGTCATATAGCTCACTCCAGTACTCATAATCTTTAAGTTATGTTTTAAAAAATATCACAAATCAATTACTCTAACATCTATTAAAATAAATCAATACTTTCTATAAAATCTTAATGTTACCTAATATGGCTCAGTTGACTCAATATTCATATAAACAATGATTAAAGTAGTAGATGTGGAAAAAAGTTCTTTTCACCATATGTTTTTTTTTTTCAATGTTTATCTGCCAGGTTCACTGACTTTATAATAATTCCTCTTTGACCTATTTCCTGAGCAGTGTTGTAAACAAATTCTACAAATTGGCCTCATATTTTGGTATATCTAATCTGGAGGAGTCTGAACTTTAACTCGGGACCTTATAATTGGATTTTCAGAGAGAAAAAGTACAGTGGGAACTCGGTATAAAGTGGTCAGGGGAGCGTTTCATGAAAGGAATTTGTCAGATTTTTTATTCAACAACTGTTACAAGCTACTGAAATCCTTGCATCTGATTGGCTGAGAGCAAATTTGTTGGAAAAAAATATCTGACAAGTCCTTTCATGAAACGCCCCCCTGATATAACAATATTCCTGATATAATAAGGTAATATTCCTGGTCCCAGCTATATTCTATTGTTTTTTTTTAACCGGATATAACAAAGTCCTGCTATAACAAGATTATTTTGATGGTCCCTGTCATGTTAGAGGCCTTGGTTTATCTTGGTACGCAGTATAATGACGACAGTTAGCAGACAGGTTAATTAGTTGGTAGACATGTTTAATCGAAGTAGACCGATTCCGATACACAGTATCATATATCGTAACATCCCCCTTCCTCTGTAAAGATTGGGACTCGGCGGTCATTAATGATTAACGATCTTGCATGTATAAGCATATTGCTTTGAAAACAATCATATTTCCTCTTTTTGGTAGGATGCAAATCTGTGGTTATTTGCTTTATAGTTAACTTTTCTCAATGAGGTTAACAAGATAAAATATTTGGTTCTTTTTGATTAGATTCATTTTGGATTAGAACAAATTGGTACAACTCACTGTTTAAGTGTATGAGTCAATGTACTTTCAACTTCACATAACTTTTCCTCTTACGTGAAACTGAATATAATTTTGATATGACCAGATTCATCTATGAAATTACTTCCAAGCAAAACAACAAATGTTTCAGCTAGCATCCGATTCTTGGTTTTCCCGTATATATACAACAAATGGTTATAATGCTGTTCTATGACTATACATGCATTATGAACAATAAACTTCTTAGACTACATTAAACTACATGTCTTCAGCGTTCTTCATATCTTCTGTCTTCTCTCTTCTTAGCTTTGAGAGTTCATTTTCAATCTTCGAACATATATCTCGCTGGTTTCCGAATGTTGCGACCGGATCTGGTTGTAGTTTGTGAGTTTGTCGCTGGGTTTTGAGTTTGATTGATCTGAGTCTCTGATGATGAAGTCGCTTGGTGTCGTGGTGTATCTGGTTGGGTGGACGTGGTGTGGTCTTCGTCGAACCTTACACGCTTTGGAGTTGGGTCTGCTGATGGAATCTCTCTCAGGTGAGATCGGTTCCGTCTCAGGATTCCTCCGTTGGGTGTCGATACTTCATATGACCGAGGTTCTTCGCAGATTTTAGATACTTTGGCTGGTATCCAAGTATGATCTTTGGGGTGTAGGACTCTGACTGGCTGTCCTACATGGAGTGGTGGAAGATCTGAACCTGCATGTCGATCATGCGTTTCCTTCATCTTGTTTTGACGATTCAAGAATGGATCAGTGATGGCGGATTCTCTTGAAAGATGATGACTTGGGAGTGTTGTTCTGATCGGTCTTCCAAACAACATCTCTGCAGGTGATTTCATATGGTTGTCCACAGGTGTTGCTCTCAGATGCAACATAGCCAGTTGACTGTCTTGGCCAGTTTGTGAACACTTTGTCAGTAGGTTCTTTACAGTACGAACCATTCTCTCGGCTAGTCCGTTTGATCTTGGATAGTGCGGAGAAGAGGTGGTGTGTTTAATGGACCACTTCTTGCACATGTCCTGGAATGGTTTCCTACGAATTGTGGACCGTTGTCTGATACGATCTCCTCTGGTGGACCAAATAGACTGAAGATCCCACTCATCACGTTTGCTACTGCTGCACTTGATGTATCAGTCAGCTTATAGACTACCGGATATTTGGTGTAGTAGTCGGTGACGAGCAAGTACTCTTGTCTGTTGAGCATGAACAAGTCTGTTCCTAGTCTAGTCCATGGTGCTGGAGGTACATCATGGGGAAGCAACGGCTCCTTCTGTTGCCTTGCTTGGTGTTCCTGGCATGCATCACATTGCTTTGTGATACGTTCAATATCTTTGTTGATGTTTGGCCAGAACACTGTCTCACGAGCTAGTCGCCGTGTGCTCTCAATTCCCATGTGTCCAAGGTGAAGTTGTGTAAGGATATCTTCCCTAAGTGTCTTTGGTATGATCACTTGACTTCCTTTGAAGAGTACTCCGTGTGACACGCCAATCTCTTCTCTGTAAGACCAGAATTGTCTTAGTGATGTCGGCAGCTCCTTTATTGTCTCAGGCCAGCCCTGGGTGACTATCTGCCACAATGACCTAAGAACAGGGTCACTCGACGTTTCCTTCTGGAGTTCTGCCCTCTTGTGTTGTCCGAAGAAGATCAGGTCAATCTCGTGGGAGTCCTCTACTTCAGAGCAGATGGCTTCCACTCTGATGTCTAGTGGAACATCACGTGCTTCTTTGGGGTTGGGAAGGCGACTCAAGGTATCTGAAAGAATCATTTCTTTCCCGGGTCGGTACTTGACTTGGCACCTGTATCCTTGTACCTTGATCAGTAGTCTTTGTAGACGAGGTGGTGCGTTCCTCAGAGGTTTCTTCCAAATCATCTCCAATGGTCTGTGGTCGGATATCACAGTGAATTCTTTCCCGAACAGGTACGTATGAAATCGGGTGATACCAAACACTAGGGCTAAGGTTTCCCTTTCTATGTTTGAGTAGTTGGACTGCACATTGGAGAGACTCTTGGAAGCAAAAGCTATGGGTTTGCCGTCTTGGAGCAGGCATGCTCCCAGTCCTTTCATGGACGCGTCGACCTCGAGGGTTGTCTCTTTCCTCGGGTCATAGAATTGCAGGCATGCACCTGATGAGATTGCTCTTTTCATGCTGTTTAGGGCATGTTCGTGATCCTCGTCCCAAATGAAGGGAATTTCTTTGTGAAGGAGTTCACGAAGTGGAGCTGACTTCTCGGAGAAGTTGGGAATGTATGCTGCTAGGTACGTGAATAGTCCTAGACATCTCTGGACATCCTCCTTGTCCTTGGGTGAAGGCATTGTTGTGATGGCTTCGACCTTGCTAGGATCTGGGTATATTCCAGATCTTGTGTACTTAGATCCAAAGAAGTTGATAGCTTCTTTCTTGATGGTACACTTGGAGCTGTTGAACACGAGGCCTTCCTGCTTCGCTGCTTCCATGAGCAATTGGAGATTCTTGTCGTGTTCCTCCTCTGTTCTTCCAACAATCGCAATGTCATCTGCGATACATACACAGCCAGGCACATTCTGGACGATCCTATCCATGTGCTGCTGGAAGATATCTTGGCTTGTGCATAAGCCGAAGGGTAATCGTTGGAAACAGTATCTTCCGAATGGTGTTCTGAAGGTAGTCAGGTCTTGGCATTCCTCTGCTAGGTGCACTGACCAGTATCCAGCCTTCGCATCTAGCTTGGAAAAGTATTGCGCTCCTGCGAAGATGGGTTGGATTTCTTCCAAGGTTGGAACTTTATGAGGACATCTCTTTAATGCATCATTCAACCTTCTGGGGTCAAGACACATCCGTATGGACCCATCTTTCTTCACAGCAGTGGTCATCGAGCTACACCAGTCTGTGTGGTACTCTATTTTTCTGATGACCCCCTGCTTTTCCATGTTATCAAGTTCGGCCTTGATCCTGTCTTTCAGGTGGACACTGCACTTTCTAGGTGCATCTATGGTAGGCCTTGCATCATCTTTCAGATGCAGCAGTGCTTTCCCGCGAAAGCTTCCTATGGCATCAAACTGTCCTGGGTACTGTTGTTTGAGATCACTAACACTGTTGATTGGTGTAGGTGTAGGTGTTTGATGTGTGGATGTGTCTTTGTGCATCTCGTGGATTGTGATAATCCCAAGATCAGTACACGTTAACAGCCCTAGGATTGCTGGCCCCTTGACATCTGCTACATAGAATGTATGTGTAGACCATTCTGGATTCTTGTATCTACATTTTATGTCTATGGTACCCCTGCATGGTATTGGTACTTCCCCGTAAGCTACGAGCTTTACTGGTGTAGGTTTTACTACTGATTGCCACTTGTCACCATATATGTTTTTGACTGTACGCACTGTTATGGTATTAGCGCTCACTCCTGAATCTATTTTCAGGTATAGTTTATGCTGTCCTGTCCTCTGTGGGCATATGATGTCAATGTTTGCATAAGCTACTGTACCCTCTGAGTTGACGACTGTGTGTGGTCCGTTTGTGTGTATGGTGTCGAATTGTGCGAAATTTGATGCACTGACTGTGGGTTGATCATGATCTGTGCTACTACCATGTCTAGTGTCCATTTCGCTTACTGGTTTACTTTTTCGACTTTTCGATTTTGATCGTGTCTTGTTTCCTTGTTTTGTTCTGCGGTCATCAGATTTGCGGTCATCTGATTTACGGTCATCTGATTTTCGACTACGATCACTCTGTTTTTTCCGACAGACCTTGGCCCAATGGCCCTTTGTGCCACAAGCACGGCACACATCTTCGTATGCAGGGCACTGACGAGGTTTGTGGGTACGTCCGCAGTTCCCACAAGTCCTTCGTCCTTGGTTACGCTTGAATGCATCAACATTTTCTTTAGGATCAAGCGTTTCTAGACATTGTCTGCTTGCCGCAACTGCCTCATACTTGCGACCCTCAACTTTGTATCCCTTTGGCTGATCCAACAAGGATTTCTGAAATTCTACGATAGGCGTTGAAGTGATCACTAGTTCCATGATCCGCTCGTCAAGTTCGGTATCCTCGAAATCGCAATTCTTTGCCATATCTCTACATCTAGTAACGAATCCATCGAGACTCTCATCTTTTTTCTGGCGATACCGCATCAGCTCTAAGCGGTGTATCCGAAAATTGATGTTGACCTTCAACTGCGCTTCTAGCAGTTTCCACAGTTCTTGCGGTTTGTCTTTGTCGGTCTCAGATAGCCCCGACGCATTGATTCTGCGCAAACCTTCATTGCCTACAGCAATCTGATTTTGATAGCCTTTTTCTTATCATTAGTTACATCTTGGTCTGCTAGCACAAGGTCCATTCTTTGCTTGAACAGTTGGTCCAGTTGGTGCATCGAGAAGTGCGAGCTAGAAACCTTTTCGCGATTTTTCCCTTGGTGAGGGGCTTTCCATACATGCAGCTATGCTGGCTATGGTACGCCAGTTGTGACAACGCTAGCGCTATGGCACTACCACGGTGCGGTATATGCCTATGGCTATGGAGTCTGTGTACATGCGACTGTGCACTACACATCGACTACGGAATGACGCTGCACTACTGAACTATTTTTCGCGAAAATTCGGGTTTCTGGCATTTATTCGCTGTCGTTAACTAGATCAAGACGTGTTATGGATTTAACGAAGATCCCGACGCTGCCACCATGTCATGTTAGAGGCCTTGGTTTATCTTGGTACGCAGTATAATGACGACAGTTTGCAGACAGGTTAATTAGTTGGTAGACATGTTTAATCGAAGTAGACCGATTCCGATACACAGTATCGCATATCGTTATACTGAGTGTCCATGCACTGTATTTGCAGATTGTCATAGAGGGAGTTTGTGATTTTGTTCTTACCTCTGTAGAAGAAAAGGCTGTGTGGTTGTCAGAATATTTTTTGTCAAAATTAAATAATTGTGAACTTTATTGGATCTAAAAAAAATTTGGACGTGATAATATTTATCATTCTCTTTAGTCTAGGTTTGTGTGGAAAACTATATATTACATTTATTCAAATCTGTATTCCACTCATTTATTTTTCATCATATTTTCTTATCATTATTTGGCTACGATCTATTTTTCATCAATACTTTCTATCAATATTTTCTAATCTTTTCAGCATTTCTTGAAATTTATCCTTATATATGTATATCATTTTTCTCTTTATGACCTTCCCTGATTCAATCTTACGGCTAAAGTTCTACTTTTCATGTCTTTCCATCCATGTTCTTCTATACCATGCCATATCTATAACCCCTGTAGTATAATCTCTCTGCTGGATATCATCAAATATCTTGTTATCTCATTTTGGATTTATTTTCGTGAGGGTAGAGGATTTTCTCAGCTGGCATAATGCTCCCCCTCCGTTCCCCAGACAGTCCATATTATTTTTGTTATTCATTTTATTTTCTCTCTTCCTAGCATATTGTTTTGTATTGACACTTGACAGAAGAAATAAAATGCTATCAAGACATAGATATCAAAAATTTCCTAACTACAATAACATACAATTCAGATGCATGTATTTGCAATCTATTCATAATTTTTTTCTCTTATTTGTTAGACATAACAATGCGCTTTAACATCAATATTGAAAATAGTTTCTTAATTATGCAAATAACAAAGAGAAGTTGTCATCAAATTAATATGTTTGATGTTCAGAAATGCTCCAAGTGCTAATGTTATTTTTCACAGAAACTAACAGCTATGTAAGTACATCAAAAGTATTGTCTTCAGTTTAATGACAAGGAGATGTAACTTCCAAATTTTTATAACTAACTGATTGTTTAAATAGTTGGTAAATGATTCTAAATCCATAGAAATATGTATACAAACTATGATCTTCCATATCTCAAGCTAGGCAGTTCTGAAAGCACAACAAAATAATAGACTACCCGTCAGGTAAGGTTCAAAGGGCCTGCTATCATTTAGAAGAAAAAAAAAGGCCTCTCGCAGATTTGATTTTTGTCTCTCTCTGGGATACATGATCCTTACCGGTATTTGTTATCATTTCTCATTGTTGTTCAATGGTTGTTGTGCTGCGTGAGTAGAACCAGAGCATGAATAGATGTGTCATCTTCATCTTGGGTTTTCTACTGTCTTATATCTTTGAGATTCTTGTTGAACTTTGAAAACTTGGACTTGAAATTGTTCTTCTATAGGGTTTTCTATTTTCTTCAAATCTTAGAAGATTCTTGTAGAACTTTGGAGTTTTCGTCTTCCTTGTAGATTTTCTACTTTGTTTCTTCTACCTTTGAGATTCTTGTAGAACTTGGAGGTATAGAGTGCACCATGTCTTGCTATGAAGGACAAGCCTACATCCTTCATTTTTTAATGTTCTTACAAAACTTGGAGATAATGTACTTGCAAACGAGCCTTGCAGTTCTTGGGAAACCCGCATCTTTCAAGCAATATATGAAGTTCTTGTAGAACTTGGAGGTAGAGTGTGCATCAGGTCTTGGTGGAAATTCTAGGTCTACTTCCTTCATTTTTTAATGTTCTTACAAGACTTGGAGATGTTTCTGCATGTGCAACAAGCCTTGTTATTCTTGAAGTATGCGTAAACTTCGTGGATTTTTTCAACATTGAATGGTAAGTAATGGAGAGTTTAAAGTTATGGTGGACCAATATAGAGCAGATAATAAGATTAGTCTGTGTTAGTCTTTCATAATATGTGCATGTTGTATGTAGCTAATTTGAGTGAATGGTATGCAGGTGTTAGGAAATGATGCAGCTGATTTGAGTGCATAATGTACTGGCATTAGGAAAAGAGTTAGAACATACTAAAGGACCAGAAAAGGACCCCCCCCCCCCCCCCTCTCTAACTTTCTGCTCTCAGAGTAATATCAACAGTGGAAATTTATAGTTGTACAACGCATACTCCGGTGACAATTTGCTCAATAGCGGTCAATTTCGTACACTAACCTAACTCCACCCTGGACCAAACATTATATATAAAACCATAATCCTAAACTATAAACCTATCCTAAAAACCCAATTTGCAACCCTAACACCAACCCAATAGCTCTGACGAAATGATGCCAAGAGCAAAAGTTGCAGGGCAATCGTCGGATCACCGAACTTATTTCTTGAAATTGTACAATCATATCCTTGTTCCCTTGCCTTGGACTTGGGGGCTTCATACCATGCTTTAAAAAATATCCACTTATGGCCGTATCCCAATCCAAACAAATTTACCCCTATCAGGAATCTGTATCTCAATTGGACTCTTTAATCGTATACTTCAAAGAAGTAGGACCTACATGTATCTACACCTCAATCAAAATACAAAAGTCATTATATGAACTTTATATCACAATTGCTGCCCTTTTCAGAATCAACCATCCGTCCCCAAATTGAAAAAAGACTTCTGAAATAGAGGTATTGTGAGTAATAGGCAATAAAGACAAGTTTAATAGCTACTTGGGTTTACATTCTTGGGGCAGTTGTGACTCAATGAGGACAAGGTATTGTTAGCTTTTATGAGTAGACTTCTAATTTGCAAGTAACTGTGAATTAAAACCCCATTCCAAATTGAAATTGATAGTCCTGATATGTCATATGTTCTTCTTGAATGTGTCCTTGAAACAAATATTTGACACGTAGTAGAGGATAAGAAAGATTTCAGGCCATTTTGAAATCATTTTTTATTATTTGATTGATGTGAATAAGTTTTTTTTTTAATTATTGTGTATTAATTGGTTATTTACGAATTGATATGAAATTAGGATAAAAAAGTTGTTAGGATTTTAAATTTTTGTAACAAATTTTCTTCTTCTTCTAAATATTTTCCTCTCTCCCTCTCCCCCTCTCTCTCTCTCTCTCTCTCTTTCTTTCTTTCTCTATTTCTCTTTCTGTTTCTATTTCTATCTCTCTTTCTCTATTTCCCATCCCTTCACCCATATCTCCCCTCTCCCTCTCATATTCAGTTTCAATCTTTCCCTCTCTTCCACCCTCCCCTTCTTTCTCTGTCCTACCTCCATTCTTCTTTTTTGATCTCCCCTCTCTCCCTGTCTCTTCCAAATCTTCTCCCCTTCTCTCTTTTACTGTCTGTCCTCTCCATCTTTTGACCAGCACTTTCCACCCATTTTCCTCTTCTTTTCTCCTCAATTTTATCTCCTACCTCACCTCCCTCTTTCTCTTTCTATGTCTTATCTTCCTCTTTGTTTCTCTTTCTATCTCTTATTTTCTTCTCTATCTCTTATTTTCCTCTCTTTCTCTTTCTCTTTGTATCTCCTACCCATCTCTTCTTTTTTTCTGTTCACTGTCCCTGCCACCTTCTCTGTTTTTCTCTCCCCCTCTCCTTCTCTCTCTCTCTCTCTCTCTCACTTATTTTGAATATTCAACAAAAGAGAGGTGAAAATTATTTAATTCCTGGGCTAGAACAAGAAAATGAGAATTTTCAGAAATTATCAAATAAAATGAGTCCTGCAGCATCTCTTAAAGATAAAGTGGAGTTCTGTTCATGCGATTACATTGTGAACGAAACAGTCTGGAAGAGATTGGGAACGGTTGATCTTGTCTAAATAAGGATTGGTGTATTCTGTGAGGTTTTGGAATCATCAAAACGATAAGAAGTCAACCCAAAATCGCTCAAAAGCACATGCACCTCACACAGAAATGGGTACATGGGACTCCACACAGATGAGGCGTGAATGTTCGGGGTCATCCCTATAGCTAGAAGGTCCGATAGTTAGCGGGTCCGATAGACCGACACCCAATAGATAGAAGGTTCGATAGACCGAATGTACGAGAGGGTCCAATAGACAGAAGGTTCTATAGACCGAATCGGCAGGAGGGTCCAATAGTCCGAAGGTTCTATAGATCGAATGACCAACGGGTCCGATAGTCAGAAGGTCCGATAGATAGAAGGTTCGATAGTCCGAATGTACATGAGGGTCCAATAGGCAGAAGGTTCTATAGACCGAATCGGCAAAAGGGTCCGATAGTCCGAAGGTTCAGTAGGGGTGCGATAGTTAGAAGGTCCGATAGACCGACAATAAATACGTAAAAAGGGTAAAATAGTGGATAAAATGATAAGTGGGTAAAAAATAAGTGGTTAAAATAAGTGGGGGCGTTATGTTTTCAGATCGTCAGTCCGTACCGTCCGTCCGTCCCGTATTTGCGTTCTCGGGATAACTTGGGAAACATTCGACGAATCAACTTCAAGCTTGGCTCATCTAGAGGAATTACTATTATCTGATTTATATTTTGGGGTCACAGGGTCAAACGGAACAAGGGTCTTTGTGTTCATAATGTCATGACATGAATGAGAAGCTTTGGAGATCACTTTAAACCTTAATGAGGAAAAAGACATTGATTTATACTGGTCCTGTATACTGGAACTCCCTAAATATGTCACTCAAAGTACTTCCTAATTTAAATACGTTTAAATATCACTTGAAACAAAATCTCTAACTCATGTATATATGGAAGCTTAAGTTGTTCGTTTATTCTCTTTTAGTCATTGCAGAATCTTCAGTAAGTATAACAATGGGTTGGGTGCACCGCACACTCACCCCCCCCCCCCCCCCCCCGGTTTGTTTTATGTTATAGTTATGCAATTACGTATTGTAAAGGGAACCTTATTTACAAGCTGATGCTTCCAAGGTTTCCTCCCCATCGCTGCTTGTAGTTCGTCTGTATATTATGTGCTCTTAAATGTTTATTTCTTGTGTTTTAAGTCAGTTTTTCACTTATTAGGAGATTATTAATGGAGATCTTCATATTTTCAATTATTTCATGTGTACACTTTTGATGTGGTTGATATGGAAATAAAACCTAAATGAAAAATGAATGAAACACAGCCCATGTACGTGTATGCACAGAGAAGTGACAATGCTTTTATTAATTTAATAGGACCCGGACCCTCAGTAATTTCAGATAATAATTGCAGTAAGAAAAGTATTTTTTTTAGCTCATTACATAGATTGATATCAATTGTAAAATATGAATGTGCGATTTGTTTCCTTTATATGTATAAACTTATTTTGTTATTGCTCAATGGTCTCGTTGGCTGCCCATCTGGGGCCTGGTGGCCTTAAGTGCTACATTGTAGAGCTCCTGTGAGTGATGTGCTGACAATTTCACGATGTCGCCCCAGAAAAAGCAGTTGCACGTGGTTTTGTTTATTTGTTTATTTTTTTTCATCGGAGCATCGATTATGTTCTGAATAAATCGAATGTTTTATCAAAAAAGCTAATTTCTATGTTATGCACATTTCACAAGTTATATATAGGCCTATAATCACGCTGAAAATAGGTAAATCATATTCGTTGACCGCCAAATATGTTGGTTCAACCATAGACATAAGAACCGGTTGTGGAGGCGTTAGCCCCCCCCCCCCCCCCCCCATAAAAACAAAATGTGGGGGCGGGAATACCCTCCCCCACCCACTTTTCATGCCTGAAAAGGGGGTTCCAACCAAATAAAAAACAAAAAAGGAAGAGGTTGAAAAGGAAAGAAGAAAAGACAACAAAGGAAAAGAAGAGAAAAAGAAAAGAAGAAATCAGAAAGGAAAGAGAAGAAAACAAAAACTCAAAAACTTCGCTCACTAGCATTATTAGGGTTATTTACCAATGCCCATTATATTTTCATTATTGATATTAGTTATTAATATAATCGCCATATTTATGTATATAAACTAATGACAATTATATTAATAAGTCATATTCTTATGGAAGTTATTTGGTTTGCATCTTGAATCTCTCGGCTAATGTTATGCTATTTTTCTACTCAAAGAATGTTAGCAACATAACTGAAAGGAATCGAGCGGCAAGTTGACCTAAAGGGGCTAAAGAGATAAATTTTCAGAAATAATGTCCTGTGACAAATAGTCTCTTCCCAATATGAGAACGGAAGGTGCCGATAACACGTTACACAGATTATGAGAACGGAATAACAATACGCTAGAACCTATTCTCAGGATACAAAATTCTTCTTGTTTCCTCTCTCTCTCGTTCGCTCGCTTTGCTCCCTCATACAATCAAGAAACTAGGCCTAGATTGTTTCTTGCAGCAAGCACCTCTTAAGTCCTGCAGCACCAAGAAGTCCGAATATCATAATATTCGGGCAGTGAGGTATCCGACTACTCTTGAATCCCCCCCCCCAAAAAAAAAAAAAAAAAAAAAAAAAAAAAATGGTATAATTTACCCAACAGAGTCCACAGACTAAAGTTTGCCACAAGGTAGTATGGGTGTAGTCGGTGAACATTCAAAAAAGTATAAAAGCTGACATCATAGCTGGTAGGAAAATATCACCTGACAACCCTCCAAAAAAAAAACAAAAAAAAAAAAACAAATGGAAACGCCCCCCTCCCAAGAAGGTGGTAGGGCCTAATTGAAACGATTTCATTTTTATCGGTCAGAATCTTTTGTTGTCAGAATCTTATCTTTTGTTACTATAAAGTAACTATAAAGTGTGCACCCCATAAAATTTCTTTGTTTAAAAAATAATACATGACTGTGTTAAAAGAGGACGCCCTTTCCTCAGCTTGCTCTACTAGAAAAAAAATGCTTCGGGCATGATGGGCCTCGGGGCTTTAGTGTGCACCATATAATTAGATTTCCATGTTCCAAAAAATGGTCAGCGTTCCCCATTGCCAGTATATAGGTTTAGTTGCAAAATTAACCGGGGGGGGGGGGGGGGGGGCTGAGCTGCATGGGTGGACTACCCCCGCCCCACGGTGATGATGATGCTCTGATAAAAATACTTTTAGCATGTTGAAAATGTAATGTATAAAACAAAACTTTAAAATAAGTTCCCCATTTTCTTTTTTTTTTTTGGGGGGGGGGAGGGTGGGCCCACAGACCTAGTGCATAGGTTTATTACAATGCACATAGAAGAAGATATGGCATTACCCTTTTCCTTGTATGAGATAAAACTATTAACAACTTATTTATCCACTTATTTTACTTTTTGTTTACGTTATTGTCGGTCTATCGGACCTTCTAACTATCGGACCTTCTGACTATTAGACCCCGTTGGACATTCGATCTATAGAACCTTCGGACTATCGGACCCTCCGCCGATTCGGTCTATAGAACCGTCTGTCTATTGGACCCTCTCGTACATTCGGTCTATCGAACCTTCTATCTATTGGGTGTCGGTCTATCGGACCCGCTAACTATCGGACCTTCTAGCTATAGGGCTGTAACCGAATTTTCGGCCCAAATACTTCAGCTAGCTTTTCGTCATATTTCGAACATCAGGGCATGTTAAGAGAAATCCTTTTCAGGGGATATTTCTACTATGATATTCTTCCAAACTAACTTGAAAGGAATGAGGGAGCTCACAAATTATTTTCCACCTTTCCCAGAGCTCAGCCTTCCCTTTAAAGGGAAATCCAACCTTGGTAATTAGTTGATTTGTATGAAAGCAGAAAAATAAGAAAAACAGCATGGGGAAAGTTTGAAAGAATTCGGACAACGAATAAAAAAGTTGTGGATGTTTGAAAAATGAGATCATTACATCTATGTGAATCTCAAATTGGCAATTTGGTGAGTCGATTGTGACATTCTTGTGGACAACTCTCCCGTTTGTCGTACACAAAACTATCATTAATTTGCAGTTTTCTTCGAAGCGCATTTACCCTCGGGGCAGTACTCAAAATATATTGCAGATAGCATATTGTTATAGGTCCTCATTAAAGAAAAAGATCTTACTGAGCAATACATTTTGAAAAAAAAAACAAAAAACATTTTAGTCATTTTGTTTGTTGGAGCAAATGGGGGAGTTGTCCACAACTTCATCACAGGGACATTACCTATTCAGCCAATTTGAAATTCCCATAAGTACAGTGATTACAACTTTCAAAAATTCATAACTTTCTTATTGCTTGTCTGATTTCATTCAACCTTTTACCAGTCTGCTTCTGTGATTTTTCCTCTCTTTAAGGTTGGATTTCCCTTTAATGTTATAAGCATCAAATTATTAAGTTCGTCATGAATTTTAGGGGGTCAGTTGCCATAGACCTCTGTTCATGTCAGTTGGTGACTTACAACTTCATAAATGGGTCCATACCATAAAGAAATCAATTGTAAATATCAGTAGTAAAGCTTTCTTCCTTGTGAAAAGTGTGATCACTTTTATTGAAGGGTGTATGTTGTGTGTATTGTGGAAAGAAATAACACTTTTTTTTTCTCTCGGTGTGTATAATTGTAATCTGAATTTGAATGGTACTGACCTTGGAGTTACTTAGATCTAAGCTCAGTTTTAAGTCTTCTTGCCCTTTTCTTTCTTTTCTCATTTGACTTATATTGTTGTTCATTGTCACACAGAGTCATTCATGTTATAACTTATGCCCTTGAGCAAGGCATTTTATCCACATTGCTCCTCTCCACCCAGGTGTTAAATGTGTACCCGGAAGGATGCGAACGTCATTGTGGTTGGATTAGCATGTGCGCGCTTGGAAACAGGCGACTGGCTGGAATGCTTCCCAGATGTTAATGCTGTAAGCGCTTTGGTCGGTGTTACATTGTAACTGGTTACATTGTAACGTTTCTGCACTAAGTTGCACCTTTTAGGGTGCAAACGGGCATTAAAGGGTGCAAACAACAAAAAAAGGTGCATCTTTGCACCCTTTTCATGTAGGGTGCAAGATTGCACCCAAAAAGGTGCTGCCAGTGTTCCATTTAGGGTGCAAACTTGAACGTTTTTTTCTTAGTGTGTACATATTTGTATAACTAATAATTCTGATTAAGTTCATGAAATGATTATATATTTTTTTAAATATGTAGTCAATATAACGAAATCAGGAAATAAGAATGCTTTCACATTTTTGTCAGGATATGAATTGTTTTCTAATCTGTAAACATGATAATAAGGTATATCTGACATAAACAAGGAAAGGGACTGTCTATTTGACAGATATATTTTATCAAACATTAGAATAGCTTCGTATTATTTCAGTTTGGATGAGTATTATTTAAAAACCTGTCAATCTGATCATGAGGAAAACTGACATCAACAAGGAAGTTTTGTTAACTCTCTGAGAGTTTAAGTAGCTTAAGTCATTTATGGTAGAAGGTGCCATTAGAAGCCTGAAATAATGCAAATAATCTAATAAACCATTAGATGATGTCTTACAGGTTCTGTACCTTCTTGAGTGGCATCCATCCTTTAGGGATGAAAGCTTTTGTGGAAAGCATCGCTTGAGATGAATAGAAAATAAGGGGAAGCATTTCCAATGTCTTTCTTTTTGTTCAGATTTTGCCATCAATAGGCTTCGCAAATACGTGCCTTTACCAAGGAGGAGAGTGGGTGATAGAGGAAGAGAGAAAGAGAAAGAGGAAGGGAGAGAGGGAAAGAGAAAAACCTCTCTTTTATGATCACTGATGCATCTTATAAAGCGCTCTCTGTGGTTAATCATAGTGTGGAGATTCACGTACAGAGGGTCCTTGTGTAGTTTTTGTTGGCTAAGATTTAGCCAGAAGCTTAGCGCTTGGGATAAGAGGACTAGGAGCATAAAGAAGAAGACAAGCTCAGTGAATTTGTGGAGGAAGAACTGCAACCAACTGACAGAGAGAGAGAGAGAGAGAGTTAAGATGAGGCAGTGATTGCAATGGTGCAAGGGTGCGTCTTTTCACATGCATGCAAGGCGTCAGGGTGCTAATGTGTGCATTTCCTCTGAGGAGACACTGGGATACCATTGGGATCATCGATAGTGTGCTTCCTTGCATAGTTTGTTGATTAACACTATATAGAAGGAGAGTGGGAGTAGAACTCTCAGAGGAAACGCACTCCACTTGATGCAGTTGTGTTAACGCTGCTTGAATCAGGACCTGCATGATTCAAGTATTTTTGTTGGAATCCATACCCCCTGTATTTCTGTGAACTGTACTGAGGAGGTGGGTCAAAGACACTTGTTGGCTGCATATTCTGACCAGGTGTTATGTTTTCCCTCAAAAATCATCTGAAGAAGAGGGAAAAAATATTTTGTGGTCAATTCACAGCTTGAGTCCACGGCCAGGAAACTAGGTTGGAGGGGACCAACCCGACCCTCGTGAAGTTCCTCCCAAGAATTGTCTCTCCGACGATGATGACAACGATTCACAAACAGATAGCTAGCCTACACCTAGTTCATGATGTTTGGATCTCAACTCGTGCTTAGGATATTACTAGATTAGACTCTATACCTCTGGTGTATAGACCTGACAGTTTAACAGAGTAGAAAAGTGTCCAGAGCAGTTTGGATTTATTTTTTTATAGTGACTAACTGGGAAGGTTTACTTGTGGAACTTTACTACTACCTCAAGTTTTGATGAACTCCTTTAGTTATGGTAAGTTTCTTCTTGGACTAACATACATATGTCATTTATTTGGTTTCTTATCTGAATTTTAAATAAACACAGTTATTTCAGTTTGTGTGTTTGGATAAATATGTCTATTGGTGACCATAATAGGTCATTAACTACTCTGATCAAGGAGTGATAATTCCTTGCTCTGATCATTGCTGTAATATCACTGGTTAATAACTGTGCAATATAATATTGATGATATATCTCAGGTATGCCACTTTTCAGACAAAAGTAGGAATTTCTACTTTTCAACATATTTTTAGCCATAGAAAAACACTTTTTATGTACACAAGGGCCCATTCTAGATGATTTTTCCTAATTTTTATCAATTCTAAGTGGCATCCCTGATATCTGGAAAGTGCTTAGAAACATCAGATGTAGATGTGTTAGGCACTGAATATTATTCTTAGTACTAGTTGCCAGCTAGGTTACTAGGTATAATGATAATACCCAGCTTTTTGTGTATATGCCTATATAGATATAAAATCAGTGTATACAATAGTCATTTAAAATGAAAGTACCTTGTTCCATATTTAGAAGTGATTTCCACCTGTTTTCTGTGTACGGGGCCCTGTTTCATAAAACTTGTTATCAATAACAAATGACAAACTCACTCTCAGCCAATCAGATTCAATGATTTCAGTAGCTTATAACAATTCTTGTAACTTGTTATTGATAACAAGTTTATGAAACGGGGCAGAGGTGTATTTTTTTCAGATATGTTATCAGGGAATGTAATGATATGATATTACAAGGTTATATTGTAGAGTGGATGAGAGTGCATTGACATGTTAAGATTAGATTGGAAAATATCTCTTTCTATGTCATTTTATCAGACTGCTTTAATGCGAAATGAGATTTATTTTGTTATATCTGGCATCCAAATATTGAGGTATTCAGCTCCTTCTGGAGTTACTAATGGTTAAATGATAATGATAATGATAATGATAATGATAATGATAATTTATTTTTTGAACATTTATTACTGAACTTTCAAGAGTGAACTCTTTCATTTGAATGCTGATTTCATTGATAACTTGGGAGTAAAATACCTTCCATTGATATAAACTTCATTGTAGAAATAAATGTTTTTGTTTCTAAAAGAAAAAAATGGGGACATTTTTATTACTAGCACATTGTTGAACACTCCAATTCTTCACAGGATTGGTTCCCGTCCAAGAAAGGGATTTTTAACCCCATGACTACTGAATTATCTCATTCCCATTAGCTTAATACAGGGATCAACCAGTTCCTGTGGGTAACAGGTTAATAGAATAATCATAGATATATACACTTTTTATGATACATAAATAAAAAAGAAATGGTAGGTTTATGAATATGCTGAACATTATTTAGGGGGTTAATATTGATGTTAGGTTTTTCCAGAAATTGGGGATGATTTTTTTTTCTTTTCTTTCATTTGTTGTTGTAGGAGAATCAGTTGATTTCTAGTAGAATAAAAATCAGATAAACACTCTTTATGACACATAATACCAAGAAGCAAAGTTTGATCTGGAAGAAAAACAGATTTTGCCAGTTATGTGGCTTTCTTGAATTGAAAAAAAACGGTGCCCAAAATAATCTGCCGCATAAATGTGAACAGTGGAGGGAGATTCTATACATTATACATTGCAGTCATACTGTGTGCCTGTATAGTTCTTATATAGATCTGTGTGATATGATAGAAGCATTGTTGCGGTTTCTTAGCTCAGTGAATCCTGATGATATCTTGAGTCATCCTCAAATCTGTGATTAGAATGACATTGAGCCTTTGTCATGCAAAACAGGACCAAACATGGATATTAGAAAGAGAGGCCATTGGCTAGTGGACCCGGGTGGCCCCTGTATAAAGCCTATGAGGGAATTCAGAGGGGCGTTTCATGAAAGGACTTCTCAGATATTTTATCCGACAAATGCAAGGATTTCAGTAGCTTTTAACAGTTGTCGGATGAAATATCCGACAACTTCCTTTCGTGAAACGCTCCCTAGGAGTCAATCAACTGGTTAACGTTTTTCTGGGTGCCATATGGGAAGCTTACCTTATATCAAATGTAAATACTATTTCTACACAGTGCTAAAGCATTAGGTTTGTTTGTTGAGAGCCAGAAGGGTATTCAGTTACTCTATGGATGAGTTAACACCCTTTTGGCATTCAGCAGACGATTAAGAAATTATGGAATTTAACATTACTGCAAATCATGTGCTAAACACCATTTCTTCCAACCTTCTATACAGTGGTAAAGCAATATGTTTTTGTTAAGAGCCAGATTGAAAAAGGGCATTGCAGTTACTCTGTGTATGAGTTAGCACCCTTTTGGCGTTCAGCAGACAATTGATGAATCACGGATTTTAAACATTACTGCAAATCTTTGGCAAAACATTGTTTTTACCAATCTAAGTTGAGGAAGAAGTATTGAAGTATATAGGCTTATTTACATCTACTTTGTTTACTCTCTGGCAAAAATGTTGTTTTCTATTGTGTTTAACCCTTTCATTCTATACATGTTTGAATTGCCCAGATATTATTGGATAAATTAAAACTTGTGGGTGGAGGCATTATGTTTTCGGGTTGTCCGTCCGTCCGTCACGCTTCTCATTAACGCGATATCTCAAGAACCATTTGAGGTATGAACTTCAAATGTAGTGCTAGTATGTATCACCATAGTAAGACGATCTGATTAAATTTTGGGATATGGAGGTCATAGAAGTCAATTCTTAAATTTTAGGTTTTAGCCTCGTAAACGTGATATCTCAAGAACCATTTGAGGTATGAATTTCAAACTTAGTACTAGTATGCATCACCATAGGGAGACAAACTGGTTAGATTTTTGTTTACGTAGGTCAAAGGTTACAAGTCATAGAGGTCAATATACATGAAATAAATGTGCTTTAGTTTTATCCCAATATCTCAACTATTACAGTTAGCCCGCTAAAACGCAGGTGAAGACGCACTCGGGTTTTGACTCGGGTAATTTATTCATGTCACCAATCCTAGAAATGCTATTTCCTTATGTATTTCTTGATTTCCTTCTCTCTTTCTATCTTTCCCTTATGTATTTCTTTGTTTTTCCTTCTTTCTTTTTTTCTCCTTATGTATTTCTTTGTTTTCCCCATTCTTTATTCTTCTTTCTATTCTTAGGTATTTCACTGTTCTTCTTACCATCGTATTTTTTTCATGTTTCTTTAACACGATAAAAACTACGTTCGAAAAAATAAACTCAAGGGCAATTTCAAAAGCCCATGTGTACTGCCCATAGAAATCTTGTTCGGATTACGTAATACGCTATTGTAATGTTCGCACATTTCTAAAGGTAATAGACAGGGCTATTGAAATTGCCTTACATTGTAGGTTGATTTTTCGAAAGTAGTTTTTATCTTGTTCTTTATGTATTTTTTTGTTTTCCTTCTCTCTTTTTATCTTTTCCTTATATTTCTTTTTGTATTTCTTTGTTTTTCTTTTTGTGTTTCTTTGTTTTTCTTTCTATTTTCTATTTTCTTTTATGTATTTCTTTGTTTCTTATGTATTACTTTGTTTTTCATTATATGTTTCATTGTTTTCCCCATTCTTTATTCTTCTTTCTATTCTTATGTATTTCTTTGTTCTTCTGTCTATCCTCTTCTCTTTATATTTCCTTATGGATTTCTTTGTTTCTTCTTTCTATTTTGATCATTTTCCTTATGTATTTCTTGTTCCTTATGTATTACTTTGTATTTCCTTCTATCATTTTTCTCCTCATATATAATCTTTTGTTTTCCCTGTTATTTATTCTTCTTTCTATTCTTATGTATTTCTTTGTTTTTCCTTCTCTCTTTTTATCTTTTCCTTCTGTATTTCTTTGCTCTTTTCTTTTTATTTATCCTATGTATTTTTTAAAAATTTCCATCTTCAAAGTGCGCATGCTCTGTAGCTTGAGTTTATTTCAAGAACGAGCGGGAATCGCTAGACTCGGGCTGATGGAGACAGGGTTTTTCAAACTCAGACTTTTTTCTCGAGAAGCGCTGATCGGGCTAGAATCTCGAGCTTGAGCAAACTCGGGCTGATGGAGACGCACCTATAAAGAGATCAGACTTTTGGGGTTGTTAGGTCAGAGGTCAAAGGTGAAAAAAGTCAACGAACATGTAGGCTTTGCATTCTGGTTATCATAATATTTCAAGAACAGTTTGAGCCATGAACTTCACTAAATTTAGGCAGAGTTATATAGGAGACGCAGTCGCAATCATCTTGTTATTTGTAGGTTTTCTTTCCAATATTTTGTCAGTGACATTAAGACTATTATATGAACATCGATATATATTTAAAATATATGATTTAAGAAATTCACGTGGGGTCATGATTTATGACTTATGTATCTTGGCATAATCAATATGATCAAACAAAAAAAGGTATATTTATTGGAAACTTAATTGGCTCACTAAATAAGATATTTGATAGGCTGGCATGTCTGTAAACCTGATAACACAAGGTAAGGGTTGAAAAATAAAAGAATATATATGATTTCAAGTATAATATCTGATTCGTTTGACCATGCTTATAAAGCCCGGCGCACACTGCACGATCTGACTACGATGCGATTTTGGGAAAAGTTGTTATAACATTTTGATATGAACCTTCAAACATTTAAAATCGTCGTGATCAAAGTTCTGAATAGTAGTATGAATACTTAACTCGAAATTCCGGGCTACTGCGAGCCCCCGTGTGTCGGAATAAAAGTGAATTCAATTCCCAATCGTAGTGACGTCATACCAATCTTGTGATCGACTAAGATTTGAAGCCGATTTGGCCTTTACACTAACCAGAAGAATTGAAGTTAACCAAAATTTCGATATTAGTATTCGTATCATTATTCCGAACTTCAAATGAGATAATTTCACTTTTTTAAACTTTCACATTTAATGCAAACTGCAATTTGTTCGAAAATCGGGTCGCAGTCGGATCGTATAGTGTGCGCCGGGCTTAAGATGTAAAATTTGAGGAAAAGATAATAAAAGGAAAAAATGTTGATAAGAAGACATTCCACAGACAATAAGCATACAAGGAAGAGAATTTGGCAGTGTGTTACTATGTCTGAAGATTTAGCCTCGTAATATCTTTTAAGTACTTTGCTAATAATGTCAAACTAACTACCCCCAAAATTACAAGGATAAACCCCATGTTTAAGATGCAATAGGCAAAACAATTGAACAAGTTGATCCCTTTTTTCAACCAACTGGTTACCATTTTCTTGATTATTTCCTGGTCACTCAATGATTATGGAAAAGGAAATAAGATGTGATTTTTTTTCCCAATTTCATAACAAAGTGCTGTCCTCATCCTTTCTTTAATGCTCCCCCTCTCTCTCTCTCTCTCTCTCTGTATATATCAAACTGGATTCTACATGATTTCTAACCACTGCAACATGCAAAAAAGACCCACTGTGAAATCCAGGAACTGCTGTGGTTTACTTATTTTTAACATTCCGTGACTTCATTACTTTTTAGCTTAGTCAGACAATTCCACAACAGTGTACCATATGCTCCCTAAATCTATTCTTAAATTCCTGGACAATTTTATTTGAATCACACTCTCGAACAAATTTTAGACATTTGGTTTTTCACTTCTGGGAAGACTTCTAAATATGATGCGCAAAGGTCATGTATGGCTCAATAAATTTTTTAAAATATCAACTAAATCCTTGTCAAAAAATATAGAATGGAAACTTACATAGAAGATGGCACTCAGCTGTCCACATCCAGTTAGTTGTGGGATTGATTTAAGACTATTGAAATAACAGAACTTTGTACCAAAAATGATGTTTTAGAAAGTCTCATGAGGACCCTGTTTCATAACACTTTTTTATCAATAATAAGTTAGAATAATTGTTATAAGCTACTGAAATCTTTGAATCTGATTGGCTGAGAGCAAATTTGTCATAGAAATGGGGCAGTTGCTATTGATAACAAGTTTTATGAAACAGGGCCCAGAAAACAAGGAAGAAGATGAGGTAATGGTAGAGTGAAGAAGACAAATTAAGCTGAGGAACATACTATGAACAAAGGAAAGTCATACAAAAAAAAACAGAGAGAGAGAGAGAGAGAGAGAGAAAGAGAAAGAAAGGGAGAGTATAACTTACATGTATCTCTGGTAAGCTCAAAAGTACATTATAGAAAATGAAAGAATATAAAAGATCAATTTCTATACAAACCATATAGATAGAGGAGCTCATGTAGTCTAAAGATTTTTTTGTACTTGGCCTTGGAAACTCTATTGAAAAAGTATTACATTGAGTTTTAATGATTTAAAAAAAAATGAATTTGCAGCATTAGAATGGTTGCCTAAGCAAAAAAAAATATACTGTCAGAATTTTAAGATGTAAGTGTATAGATTCACACCCTTCCAAAGTAGGCAAATCTAATTAATTTGAATTTTTTTGCCATCATCACATTTATACATCATTCATTTTGCATGATATTATTGTACAAGAAGATGTAATGTGTCTATTAAGCCTGAGTCGAATCGATTGGTTAGCCGGTGTTCGATCGAAGACATCGAATCCCGAATACGTTTTGGCAAATTCGGTGCATCGATTTGTAGTCCGCCAGATTTTTGACTACCGTAGCCACCATGAAAAAATCAAATAAAAAAAAAACGTACAGCATATATACTAGCAGAGAACGTGAAGGCGACTTCAAAGTTCAAACTGTTGGCTAACTTTCGCTAATTCGCTCGCGGAGGACGTCGCGCTTTACCTGTGCTTTCTCTATGGAAAAATCGTTTTGTCGTTACGAACTGAAGTTTACGATAATTTTCTTGCACTCTCTCTGCATTGTCAATTTGACAATTGTATAATTGAACATGATAAATACGGGCATGAGTACGAGTGTTCCTACCTAATTCGCAATAACTAATATCACACTCTCATCAAATTGGCAATTACTTCTGAATGATCTCTGAAGCTGAATGAAGTCGAGTCTATATATTGTTTATAGAAGTTTATTTCGTATTGTTTTTTTTTTTTGGCATCGAACAAACGTGTTCCATTCAGCTCTCCAAAGACAAAGTAAGATTATTAATTCTTTGAATTTGAATCATTGTCGGGTGTGTCGACAATGAGCATCGCTTCGTGCGACACTAGTGATATTTTGGCTAGCCATACGGACTAGAAACTTAAGATTTTGGCTCGTCCGCTGTGATTTTTACTAGCCATTGGCTAGCGGGCTATCGTTAATTTCGAGCAGCGAGAGCCCATACATATGCCCGCGATGCCAGCGGACCGGTCACCGGTGCATGGTGCATGCACTGCGTGCAACTGTGTGCAACTCTGTTTTCACCGCACATCATTTATCGATTAACCGGTAATTGATCGAATCAAAGCCGTCGAATCCCGGTTTATGAAATATTCGATATGACTCAGGCTTAGTGTCTATAACAATTCCTAGTGATTTGTAGACAAGTCATTAGGAACAAAGAAAATACCTGGCATTCCATAATTAAGGCTATCACAATTTGGCTGTTAACACACACACCAAAAAAAAGCAGATTATTAAATGAAAAGTACCATTATACAGACTGTATCAGTAATCCCTCCCATATATAGAAGTTGGATTTTTAAGTATATTATTAAGACTTTTCCCATTCTGACTGAGGAGCTGCAGGATTAACTGAAAGGGAAAAGTAAAAGGAAAACAAGATTTGAACGTATTTCCTTGTTTACAATAATGATACATGTTAACGAAGCTTTTCGACTTGCACTCATCAGGTTATCACAAAGGTATGTAACAAATTACTCGAAATCAACTATATTATACTTGATGAACCCGGACGCCGTAATTTCAGAACAATCGCAAAGCTTGGACGAACTCCTTTTTTCTACACAAAAGGGGTTCATGCGATTGAATGTAGGCGGCTTCCAGAAAGCGTAAATGCGCTACGCTTCTGGCCCGGGACATAATTGAGAATTGAGTATAATATCCATCGAGTATAATATAGTTGATTTTGAGTAATTTGTTACATACCTGCGTGATAACCTGATGAGTGCAGGTCGAAAAGCTTCGTTATCATGCCTCTTTTTCGTGTCATATTGAAATTTTGTAGTACCAGGAAATGATACATGTGTGAACCTTGTGTAACGGCAGTATTCAAATGCATTGTATTTACTATTGCAACAGATTTGAGTTCTGTATCGTGATGTGTCTCAGGAGCACTTTAGTCTATGCAGATGTATATTTTTATAGCCCATATAAAGTTTGGGGAAGACTAAAAAAACTTTCAATCAGATTATTTTGTTTTAGTTGATATAAGCCAAGATGCATACAATCCCAAGCTGATGTGAAATTTTTTCATGATCCTTGAGTGCAATATCAAAGATAACGTTGAGTTCTGGCCAAGCTACAGTCAAACATCATTATAAAGAACATTGTTATAACAAACTCTCATTATAACAAGAAAAATTTGCGGGGTCCTGCTTCTTTATATTCTATTGTTTGCTATAGACCTGATATAACAAGTTTTCGATACAGAGATTTAATTTCAGCGGTCCCAAGGAGTTTGTTATAAAGAGGTTCCACTGTGTTACATTGTGAAAGAAACTGTCTCAAAGCAGTTGGGAAAGGTTGAGCATGTCTACATGAGAATTAGTCTATACTGGGAGGTTTTCGAGATAATGATAAGAAAATGACCCAATCTCGCTGCAAAACACATGCACTAAAGTCTAAACACATGTATGGGACTGTGCACACATATGGCATGAATGTTTCACCCAAACACTTCAGCTATTTCTGGTCATATTTCGAATATGAGGCATTTGAAGAGCAATGCTTTTCAGGGGATATTTCTACTATGATGTTCTTCCAAACTGTCATAAAAAAGAAATGAGAAAGCTCACAAATTATTTTTTCTCCTTTCCCAGAACTCAACCTTCTTTTTAAATAAATGAGAGGTGAAAAATAATTTATATCCGGGCCAGCATAGGGAGAACCAAGATGAGAGCCATGCAGAAGCTAGGGCTCCCATTCCCTCCTGCCTCTTTAATAGCAGATAAAGTGTAGCTGACAAAACAATCAAAGAAATGTTCCACCTGGTGTACTTTTTTCTGCACCTGGGTCACGAGAGATATAAGGTGAAAAAGCACCAGGCTTCATGGATTTGAACCTATGATCTTGTGATTGAAAATGATGAGGAGGAACCACTATGATATCACTTTCTGTAAAGTTGTTCGGTATAGTGAATGATAAGGATATGCGGGGTGGAGGGGGGTCTGGTTCCCTCCCCCTCCTGTTTTTTTTTTTTGTTTGATTGGAGGCATATGCAAGTGTTTGATTACCGCTCTTCACTTGTCAGATCACAGTGTACAAAACTTGATTGTACACGATGTTGTTTAAAGCCAGGATGGGTGTAATTATGTGTTACTGTGAATGTCCATGGTGAGAGTTTTGCCCAGGATGTCACACACCGAGTGTTTTGTGTGATGGTGGCAGAGATACATTGTATGTAGATGAATTGAATGTTTGAAAGCGGGTAAGACAGACCACATGAGGTGAGTTTAGCTGGTTAGCAGGAAATGATATGGGAGTGAAATAGGTGTGAAACATGTTGGTACATGTACCACTGGTAGATATAGGGGCCAGGATATTGTAAAAATGGAGGGGGGAGGGGTCCAATCTCCCGGCCCCCCCCCCAACATATAACAAGCAGGAGGGAGAAGTTGGTCATAACATTTTTTTTGTGTTGATTTGTAACAGAAATACCTGAAAATCAAACAAAACAAAAAATGGGGGTATTAAGCATAAAAAGGAGCGTCTGATTCCCCAAACTTTCTGAGAAGCAAAAAAAAAGGGGAGGGGGTCGGACCCCAAGGTCTACGCCCCCATTATTCAAAGATTCATTGGGTATATTTTGATGCATTTTCATGCAGTTTATTTCAGCTCATTTCAGCTCTGTAAGTTTGCTCTCCTCCACCCCACACTTCATTTGTTATCCCCGGCAGAATGCCGGAGGATACTTTGGATTCAGCAGCGTTTCACCCACACCGCGTCACATTCTTGTGTGCGCTCTAGCGGCCACATTTCTTTACAGATATCTTCAAACTTTGCATGGAGGTGTATCTTGGTGAAATCTGGACACTGATATTTTCTGGTGATGCTGCCCCCAGTGTTCCGTCTTTTATAGGGTAAAAGGCCATATTTTGGGGGATAGTTTGTGTGCACTCTAGCGGTCACATTTCTCAACGGATTTTGTTCAAATTTTGCATGAAGGTATCTCTTGGTATAATCTAGAAACATATTAGATTTTGGTGATGCTGCCTCCAGTGTTCCGTCTTTTATAGGGTCAAAGGTCATATTTTGATAGATGTCTTGTGTGCACTCTTGTGAGCGCTCTGGCGGTCACATTTCTCAACGGATTTCATTCAAATTTTGCATTAAGGTGTCTCTTGGTGCAATCTAAAAACATATGATTTCTGGTGATGCTGCTACCAGTGTCCCGTCTTTTATATGGTCAAAGGTCATACTTCAGGGGATGGCATGATAGTGCGCTCTGCAGGCCTCATTTCTTGACTGATTTCTTTCAAATTTTTTTGGAGGTGTGTCTTAGTGAAATCTACACATCTAGTGTTTGCTGATGCTGCCCCCAGTTTTCCGCTTTTTATAGGGTCAAATGTCATATTTTGATTGCATGCATTCTGGAGGACACATTTGTTGACTGATTTCTTTCAGATTTTGTGTGGAGGTCCATCATAGAATACTCTAGACCTCTACAGTTTTTAGTGATGCTGCCTCCAGTGTCCTGTCTTTCATAGGGTCAAAGGTCATATTTTAGTGCATGGATATCTTATGTGTGCTCTGAGGTCATATTTCTTGACAGATTTCTTTCGAATTTTCTATAGAGATGCATTATACTCTAATCTACACACATTGTTTTGTTGATGCTGCTCCTAGTGTTGACAATAGTCCAGATCATTGGCGGCAATCTTTACGCCATCCTTTTGTTTGAGGGAGGGGAGGGGGGAGGTTCTTTTTCCCTCCTTCGAATCGCTGCCAGTGCCGGGGTGATACATTCGCATTGCGCGGCAATGGACATTTCTAGTTTTCAATCGGAAGTTTGTCATCCTTGTAAGATTATGTCCATGGTCAAACTGAAGAGAGATTTTACAAAATTTCATTATCTGATAGCCGTCAAATAATAATGCATAGCTTGAGACTAATCCAAATGTATTTCTTCCTTTTCTGTTTAATACATTTTCAGACCCTCACATAAAGGTGGCGGGGAAACTCTTTCATGTAGCAGCTGCCAAAGAAAAAATCATGTCGGTTCTAGACACAAAGGTGAGTGAAAAACCATTCCCTTATTCGAGTGCAAAGAATTTTATCTTGCTTTTCTACTTGTACATCTCATCAGCTGAGAGCCAGAGGCCCATATTCTGAACTCCGTTTTAACTTAAACCATGGTCTAAATGTGTGGTTTAACTATGGGTAGCCAAAATGTCAAAAATTTTGTTTACACTGTATGTTCCTTATGTTTACTGGATTCTGGTCTCATGCTTTAATGGTCAAGAAAACTATTGTACTTATCATTCCCAGACAGTTTTTAAAAGTTTGAGTACCAAAATGCTGATAAATTGAATATCTATTGTTATAGATTTGTGTCACATTTGGCTGCCCATAGTTAAACCACACATTTAGACCATGGTTTAAATTAAACCGGAGTTCAGAATACGGGTCATTGCCTTTAAAGGGGAAGTCAACTCTGAAAATATTTTGGCTTCATTAAAAGTAGAAAAATGAGGGAAGCAAATCAGTGAAAGTTTGAGGAAAATCCATGAGGATCAAAAATCTTGTAGCATATTATTTTCCTCTAGTGCTAATAAATGTTTTCATTTTTAGAAAGTAATGTGTGTTTATATTAAGGAATATAAGATATCTTGCTTCCTAGCTAGACTTATCAATGAATTGATCAGTTCCAAAAACTGAAAGAGAAGATCCACCCTTTTTTTATGGTGCTCCAACATCTGCTCCTGGGCCCCCATTTCATAAAACTTGTTATCAATGACAAGTTAGAATAATTGTTATAAGCTACTGAAATCCTTGAATCTGACTGGCTGAGAGCAAATTTGTCATAGCAATGGGGACAGTTGTTATTGATCACAAGTTTCGTGAAACAGGGCCCTGGTTTTATTTTTGGTCAAAGATATAGTGTAAGGGTTGCAGTGAGGTTATTGATGATATTGACCATAGAGCATCTATCGCCAGAGAATGTGTTGCGCAGCCGTTTCAACCGCTACCGATTATACTTTTACAGAGTAACCGTGTGACGCTGAAGATGGACGTGTCGTACACGGAGCACTCTCACGTCATCGGCAAAGGGGGCGCCATCATCAAGAAGGTGATGGACGACACCAAGTGCCACATCCATTTCCCGGACTCCAACAGAGGGAGCCAGCAGGAGAAGAGCAACCAGGTCTCGATAGCGGGACAGATCGCTGGCGTGGAGCAGGCGCGGGCTAAAATCAGGGTGAGTTACGTGCAGGTTTCTCGGCGGAAAACTGTTTACTTTAAAACCAGAAATGTACATGTGCATGAAACTTTCGTGAATCTCGACCACTCGTGAAATTCGCAAAAGTTTCATGCCGCAAAATGATTAAATCACAATTGAAACAACATAATATAATTGCAATTTACGAAAGTTTCTTCCTGCAAAATTGGCTGTCATTAACAAATCGCAAAAGTTTTATGTTGCGAAAGTTTCTGGTTTTACAATATCCTTGATCCAAATTTAGTAAAATATGGCCTTCAGGTATTCCAGGGAGGTGGTTGGGAACACCCAAACAATTTCTCTGACTGAAAGTATGTATAGACATATATATACCCTTGTTTGCCTTCAAGACTTTTTTTCTGAAGTCTCCCACACTTGATATTTGCACCAAGGGTGTTATGCACTGGCTAAAACCCTGAGAAGATGTATTTCTGAAGTGAGAAAGGACAATGGACCAAGATTTATTTCAGCATTCTGTTAACTTGGTGATAACTTGTAATCTTTGATAACTCTAAATGTTGTACCATTTTTTTTTCTACTGAGAAAGAAGAAATAAGACTTACAAATACAGAGTGGCCAGCTAAACTGAAGAGGAGTTTATATTGCACCGGAAATTAATAAGAACAATTTCATACATTCTAACTGGTAATTTGATCTTATAATGCGTAAGCAATCCTGAGAAAGTAAGAGCAGAATCTAGTCCATTAGTGTTACAGTTGGTGAGATCTTGAATGTTGAATATCTGTCATCTTGAAAGCATCCGTATGTCTCCTGTTAAGTGTCGTGAAGTGCTCTGTAAACTAATCAACAGCAATTTCATGCTCATCTTCCTTAGATGTGGACATATTTGCTGGCAATGAATATGCATTGTTAAGGAAAACAATTTGGTTTGCATTCACTGTGTTTTGTTGGAATTCTGTTTTCTGCATGTATTAATTCAGAAGGAAAAAGCCTGTTTTAATAGTTTTAATGAAAGCTCTACATGTACCCAATATTTAAAGATAAAGTTCTGGTCATGAGATTGAATTGTGAAAGAAACTGTCTCAAAACAATTGGGAAAGGCTGATTATATTGCACATAAGAACTGGTGTATGCTCTAAGGTTTTGGAATCACCAACATGATAAGAAATTGACTCAATCCTGCTCGAGAGTCACATGCACGGCACACAGAAATGTGTATCCTTTTCAGGGGACATTTCTACCATGATAATCTTCCAAACTAACATAAAAAGAACTAGATTTTAATTCGTCATGAGGACGAATTAGGTGGTCTGTCTTTCAATTTGTACGATCATGATTGTAATCAGGATGATCATAATAATGGGGAAATGCTAAACTGAAGATAGGATGTCAAGAAATGCCATGAATGGAGATGCTTCTTGAGGACAGGAATGTAGCAAAATGTGTAACGGTCATTGTAAAACGATTATGGTGAAGATGATAATGGTGATTATGATGATTATAATGATATAATGATGGCGATGGATATAATAATAGCGATGATGATCATGACGGTGATGATGATACAGGATACTTGGGAGATTAACTCTAATCTAACTCTAATACAGGACAGGAAATCATAATTTCCATAGGGTTGTACACAAACTACTGCACATTACTTTCTAATAGACATAACATGGAAAATAAGGCAGTTTATTACATGATTTGTGATTGTTTATGTTATAATAGTCGAAGAGGATGGTAAAATGACAGGCAAAAAGAAGCAAAAAAAAAAAAAAAAAAAATCGGCCCCGGGGATCGAACCAGGTACCTTGACCATGGTAGTCATGTGCTTTACCGATAGACTAAAATATTTCCCATAGAGATAACACGTAAACGAAAAACAGGATTCTCGAATCCCATTTGGTAGTTCAAAATAGGGCATGATCCCGACATCTGATCAAAATTTGGAGACCACCCTAATGAAAGCTTATAGTCTCAGCTACAACATATTAAAATCTGGAAGGAAATAGACCAAAAATAACTGAGATACAGCTCAGAGAACGATGTCATGTAGATTCATGATTCGAAAAAAAATCATCTTCCATAGACATAACACGCAAATAGGGACAATTCTGACATGTCGTCTTTAATTGAAAATTTCAATGTGATGACGTCATCCAAATGAATAATAATGAGCACTCATGTTGTAGAGAATTGTCTCAGCTATAACATATCGAAATCTGGGCGAAAAACTACCAATAATTAAGAATCTAGAGCCAAATTTGCATGAATGTGATGACGTCAAAACCTGAAAAATGGAAATTTTGAATTCTGGCGCCATTTTGATGACGTCATAATGTATATAAGGGTCAAATGATACATGAAATGAAATCTATGATTTATACCCTACCTGATGATGAAAAAAATTGGGAGGTTTCTGGACTATTTAAAGAGCTAGCGTTAATTTTGTAGAGGCATGTTTTTTCACGTTTTTACATTAGAATGCCCATTGACGCGGACACGAATTTGAAAGTTTTACGCGCGCGTACGACATTATGGAAGGTCGAGAATAACTCTAAATAGCTGGAAATTGTCAAGAATAGTATCAGGAAGACAAAATATGCGAAAAAACGGTGTTTTTACGTTCTCCACTCGCTGTGTGCGCGCATAACGCGCGCGCGGACGCGCACGGACGGAAAATTTTAAAATGCTTAAAATGTCCTGAACAATACTCTAATTTGATTAAAAAGTGATTTTGACCATTTTTAAATTTTGACGCGCGCGTACGTGCGCGTCATGATGTGCGCACGGATTTTGATGACATTTTATGTCGACCCTTGACCTGAATTTAATGTATGTCAAATATGGTTCATTTTTGATGACTCGTTATGAAGATATGATTGATAATGTGATTTCACAAAATGGCGCCTGGATGACGTCACGATGACCTGATGACCTTGAAATAGATACCCGAGCTTGACCTGATAGGTCCTCATGACTGTAGAAATTTTGATAAAAATTGACTCAGCCGATATTGAGGAATCATGGTAACAAGAAAGTGGTGGAAAAATAAAAATAAATAATAAATAAATAAAGAAAATTCTGACGAAATTAAGAGGTGGTCTGTCGACTACGACAGACCACCTAATGAGAAAGCTCTTAATTTTTTTTCCCTCACCTTTCACAGTACTCAACCTTCTCTTTAATGATGACTTTTGAAATCTTACTTTCATGCATGTTATGTTTGTCTGAAATCTATTCTTACCATGACAGGAATTGCTACCATTAGTGCTAATATTTGAGCTGCCGATTTCCATGGGGCCGGTCCCCTCCATGAACTCCCCTATCGTGCAAGAAATAGTACAGACCTACAAGGTGGCTGTCAATATGAAGCAAAGGGGCCGGGGTTATTCCACTACAGTGACGGTGAGGGGTGCAGCCAACAATGCACGAGGGATGAAGGAGGGTACGACAAGGTTGATGGAACATCTGACTGGGACAGCAGGGGTGAGTAACATGATTGTAGAGAAATGCTTTGATTAGCAAAAGCTAGCAATCTGGAAATTCAGTAGCTGGGCTAGTCCAAGGTATTTTGTCTCTTACGTTAATGACTACATCAAAGATTTTAGTATTTCTGATAATTGTATCAAGTTGTTAGCCCTATACTCTAGCTTGGATCCGAAGAAACATTGAGAATAAGGTTACTTTAGATGTTAAGATAGCTTAGTGAAACGACATGGGACATAAAGACACGGGAAAGACGCAAAAACAGAAATTGTTTCGTCTCTGCTTCTAAAATTACAATCAGACATATCTCGGTAAAAGATTTCATATTAATTTGTGAAGTGTTCAAAGAAATAAATACCGGTACTAATTCTACATCCTGATATTTCGGTTTTGCCTCTATAGAATATAATGTTGATTTGAATGATTTTGTCCTATGCGTCTTTTCCCCACGTTTTTACGTGCCGTCGGTAAGCTACCTAATTATGTTCATTATTCCATGATAGTGAATAAGGTATGGGCCATAAAAAGACAAAATACCTTGGACATGCTTAACTATAATTGATTTGATTAATGAATTCATCATCTCAACTTTGGAAGATATAGGAAGAAATTGACCAAATGTTTCAAAAGTTTGTTATTAACCCCTTCCATGCCACCAGATTTTTGAGCAATTGTCAAAAATGAAATTTCAAGAGTTGAATATTAACTTTCATTGAGTATTTTCATGAGCAAACTGGGCAAAGGTATATTGCATAAGAAGAAACATTATATTGAAGGCACAGTTTTCTGTATGAGGAAGAATTTTCAATCCGTTCTGAGCCTAAACGAAATGTTCAACACTCATTTTTAGGCGGGATTCGCCGCCCACGACGTGGTATGGGTTAAAGATCTTGTGATGTTGTCCTTATTTTGACTGAATTACTAACTGTTGACCTATTTGCCTGATTGTTTTGCCAGGGCACATTACCAGTTAGCACACAGATAGAGATCTCACCGCAACACCACCAGTTTATGATGGGTCGGGGAGGACTCAACATCAAACAGATCACCCAGTGTACGGGAGCTAGTATTCACTTTCCTGACCCTAATAGCTCCCAGAAGAAGAGTTCTGTCTTCGTCTCCGGTAGCATCGACTCCGTGATTGTCGCCAGGCATCTATTGATGGTGAGTTCTCATTTCTGGGGACAAAATAGCCTGGACTTACCATTGTATTCAACTGTACTTTTATAAACATTTAAAAACTGAAAAAGTTGTTCACATTTCAAATTTGAATTGAAAGGATATATGTAAAAATATGTTCCTATAAAAGAATCTGTAATTGCTGCATGTAGTTCCAGTTCATTTTATGTTAGATAACTTAGTTCAGGTTATAAGTTGTTTGTTATCATATTTGAACAACATGAATATTGTCTTTCTTTTGATTATATAAATGAAAATATAATATTTATTATTTATCATATCTAAACATTAGAAATAAATTTGGTATCAGGTTGTATGGGTTATCCTATTAAAGTATATATTTCCTGTCACTGTAATACATTTCATGTAGTTTTACTTGGTGAATCAAGTCAAATCAAATCAAATCATCTACTGAGGAATTGTGTGTTCCGTTGTCATGACTACAGGGCTGCCTTCCATTGGTGTTGATGTTTGACATGAGGGAGGAGGTAGAGATACATACCACCAAGCTGGCTCAACTTATGGAGCAGCTAGACATCTTCCTCAGTATCAAACCTAAACCAAAACAACCAAATAAAGTAAGTCTAGCTTCAATATATTCTGTACACTAACTCCAAGACTGGGTAATGTTACCAGATAGGAACGAAGGGGCACATACTGTGAACATGAAAATTTTTGAGGTACATTAATTATCGCGGGTTTCGTGCCATTTTCGGCAAGCATGAATTCTAGAACTCGCGAAAAAAATATAAGCATGATTTCCTGTGCGGTTTGAATTGCACGCTTCAGCTCTTTTAATATGTGTGTGTGTCCAATTCATTTTCGAGCGTGTGTGTGTGTAGTTGCACATGCCGTATGCATTTGAATGGACTGCGTGTGTGTAAATTAATAAATTGTGCAGTGCAAATTTAGAACCCGCGAATATGTTTTGGGGTCTCTCAGCGCAAAAATTTAATTGTGCAAAATTAGCAGCGTTTACAGTATGTCACATCGTAAGAAGAAAATACAAGGGGATCAGTGGGAAAAGAAAAGAAAACACCTTTTGCTAAAGAGCTGTAAGCAAGGAGATTAGCTCAAGAACCTCTCATGGTAGACTTTAGGGCCTGCAGTCCCATTTGATCAATAATGATAATGGTAACGGTAACGGTAACTATCGGTCTCCTGAAGTTCATGTTGGTGTTGCGATGCCACCAATCCAAGAAAATCTGTACTGGGGGCGTTTCATCAAGTGTCTTGTCAGTGATTATTTTCCGACAAATTTGCTCTCAGCCAGTCAAGTGCAAGGATTTCAGTAGCTTAAAACATTTATTGCAACTTGTCATTGATGACAAGTTTTATGAAACAACTAGAGCCCTGAAGGCTCATTAGTGTAGATCGCTGAGATATGACCTGCAAAACTGGTATCCAATACCTTTTCAGGGCCCTGTTTCATACAACTTGTCATCAATGACAAGTTGCTATAACTGTTATAAGCTACTGAAATCCTTGCATCTGATTGGCTGAGAGCAAATTTGTCCATAAAAATCACCGACATGACACTTGATGAAACGCCTCCCCCCCCTCCGAGACCGAATCAGAAAATGATTTATAGTTGTATAGTTATAAGTTATTGGTCAAATGGGACCTGCCCTTTACATAAGAAAACATGAAACCTTTTGACCTGACTTAACCACTTTATATTAATCACAGTTTTCTTTAGATTCTACATGGGGCTCTTTTAATGTTTTAACAACTTAGCCTAAGCACACTTGAAATCAAACACATGAAAAATGCTTGTGGTTTTAAAGCCGAGTGTGTTGGACACCACGATAAAAACCTGCAAACCTGCAAACTGCACTAACGCACAAACTCACAACCATGTATTAATAGTTTTATAAAATGGGTCGGCAATATGATTATGAAGTCTATAAAAATGGTTACGAACCCCATAGAAACGCCAAGAGTCGCACAGTCATGGAGGCTGCCATTTGCTTTCCTGGATGACATCACAGAAGCGCAGCCAACAAAAGTCATGTGCATTTCAGCGCGCCCATGTAATCCCTGCGCTAAAATGACAATTAAACTACGCGATTTCATTGCGTTTTAAGTTTACATGCAACAGAGGTACGCGTACGCGCAGCTCATCCGTGGTTTAGAGCCTTTTTGCCGTATGTTATCACTTTTTTTTTGCACTGTCACGTGGTGTTCAATTTGACTAATCAGAATGGTTACATTCTTGAACCCGTTTTATAATAATAGTAATAGTAATAGCTTTTAAGGTAGTGTCATTGATTGAAAGTCCTGAAAATTAAGGTAAAATTACCATGCTTCTTGACTAGAGGGTATCCTTACTTTAATATCATAATGATAATGATAATAACAATTACTCTTATTGCAACATTGCAAATCATTTTATCTCAGCCTATTGTTATCATTCGCCTTAATGCACAGTCGCTTTTGCCTCAACATCGAATTTCTATTGTGACGGAATAAACCGTATTGATGGGATTTTCCCTAACGTAGGAAATAATGATGTAATAATGATAATAATAATTATTAATGATAATAATAATAATAGTCTAGTATACCCAGGGTAGCCTCATCATTAATTAATGCTAGTTGCTTAGCTCTGTGTTATGGTGCCTTGGTCCTTAAAATGTATAAATTCTACCATTTTAACAACATCGATGCTACTTCTCCTTATCATTATTTCTGTTCGTTTTACTTTGATGATTTTTTAATGTCCATAATGCAAAGCATACAGTATGTTTGATTTTAAGATTTAAGAATTTCATCATCAGGGCCCTGTTTCATTAAACTTCCTATCACTAACAAGTTGCAATTACTGTTATAAGCTACTGAAATCCTTGCATCTGATCGGCAAATTTGTCGCAGAAATGTGGCAGCTGTTACTGTTAAAAAGTTTTTATGAAACAGGACCCAGGATAGAAGTTAGTTGTCGCAGATAATAATGATCTTGGTGACAAAGAACTTACTGAAGTATTGAGCCAAGTTTTATGAAATGGGACCCTGGTTATATAAGAATTGTTTTATCTTCAAAATTCTTTTGCAGTCTGTAATAGTGAAGAGCATTGAGAGGAATGCCCCCAACATGTATCGAGCTAGACAGATCCTCCTTGGACAGGAGTGCGAAAGCTGTGCTGTCAATGCCAATCCATCCCTTGGTATGAATGGAACGTGCCTGCCTGTTCATGGATATAATGTAGGCAGTGTCGGTAAGGATTGTTCCATTATCTGTATCACGGGGGTGTTTGAAATATGGTGTGGTGTGAAGTGTCTTTTTGTGTTATTTGCTTCTGTATTGTATGCATATTGCAGCTTGGAGTTGCAGGTAACATGGGAGAGTTATTATTAATCAATGCAGATTTATTTCGATTTCACTCCATCAAGTCACTATGCACCAAATCAATGGAAAACCATGAATACCAAGCACCTATTTTTAAAGTTGTTGTTTCTCTCAACTGTTTCATATGGTTTGTTGAGAGCCAGAAGGGCGTTAACTCTGTGTTAAAGTATATGGCTCAATGCCCTTCTGGCTCCAAACAGACAATATATTGTATATATTTGGTTATAAGCTGTGGTTTTAATAGTTTGATGCTTATTGATTTTTAGGACGGTAGCTTGATATCAGTGAAGAAAATGTTTTACCGCTTTTCACACTTTCTAGATCCTTATTGTATAGAATTTAAGCATGCATATTCTCATGCAATGTTTCTTTTCTTTCTTTTTTTTTTTTGATGTGATGTTTTGCACCTGTTGAATGTCATTACACATGTGGCAAACTCCCTAGCTATTGTCAGAATTCTATATCTTTTATTACAAGCCCCTAATGATTATTCTTATTACCGTCAAAGGTTATGCACGTTGTTTTCATATTATTTCCAATGCAAGTGTGGGAAAACTTTGTATCATGCACCATGATAGACAACCATATATTGGGGGTAAGCAATCTAAGAAAGAAAACTGTAAAGCTTTTTCTTCTGATTATCACTTATTTCAAATAGATTCTCACAAAAGCACAAATATTGTCAATTGAACTAAAGCATTGGTTCTGGGTTTGAATTAACTTTAATTTGGACATGATGATGCTCTGTGTAAGAATGATGATTTAACATTTGAGGGACTGTATAGGGTCACTTGCATAATAAAAGTGAAACAACAATGAAAGACATTATCCCCTATGCTTCAGCTAACGTGGTCTTGGTGTGCTAATCTCTAATTTAACTTACTTAGTTTTTTTTATTTGGTGGCACCCTGCTCCCCTCTCTGCACCCCCTTCCAGGTCTTCTGGGTCACCATCAAGGGTCCATACCTGGTCTCACCACTGTCCTCCCCACTCTTAACGGATTAGCTAACCTCAATAACCGCAATGCACTTCACCTCACCAACACTTCAAGCACACCTACTCAGTGGACGTTACAGAACATACCTACGAGTCTGGCGTCAGGTTTGGACATGGCTCTTTTCTCTGCATGCCCAAAATGATTTGTGATGGGTACTGTGCAGCTTTATGTAGATATAGATATTTGCTGTATAGGAAGTGAGCAAGTATCACTTGCCGTTGCACTGACATGAACAAATTTTTGTGTATACAGAATGTGATGTATTATTTGGAGGTATCAGCAACATCTAAGGAGATTAGAGCCTCTGTAACCTTGAACTTTGCATCATAATCTTGGGGAGAATCTTTGTTCCTTTGTTTAGGAAGAAGGACTTACAAAAGAGGTCAGTTGGTCAGAACGCATATTTTAGAGCGAGATACATATTGTAATGCAAGTTGTTCATGTTTTTGTTTCCTGTCTGCAGGTTTGACGAATGCAACAGTGACTCCAGTACTTGTACAACAGCCCGTGAACCCTCTTCTCCTGACATCTCCTAGGGGATCTATCAGCTTCACTCCCAATGCTTCATCCAATCCTATAGTTACCCACCCATCAATGTCACTTTCAAATCCCACTGCTGTCACCGTTCCTACCGCTGTACACACCATCCCTAATGTCACTCCCATGCAGGCAACACTGCCGACCAGCCAGGGTGCTACCAGTGTTCAAGCCGCTGCACCGACCAACCCAGGCATGGGTATGCCAACTTTACACACTGCCCTACCCACTAGTCCCACAAGTTTGCAAGTCCCTCAGGGTTTAGGCACTGCCAATCAGACAGTTCTGCAACATGTGCTTCCTCAAGGGAATCCAAATGCAGCGTCTGTTCAGTCAAATATTGTAGGAAATCCCACCGCTGCCACCAGTATTCAACACACACCTTTACAGATGAGTTCTGCTACATCCATGCAGCCACTATCAACAACCCAGCAGACGCCTGTATTCCCTACACCTTCATTACTACCTCAACAGACACTCCAGGCCACCATGCAGCAGATGCAAGGTGCCCTCAACCAAGTGCACAACCAACAGCAACCTCCACTCCAGATGAATGTTGACACCAGACTTCCTCCACCACCTCTCCCCCAGGATTTCTTCAACAACCCCAACATGGCTAGTACTGCTGCCTCATCAGCAGGGCAGCCGCCGTTCTCTGAAGCATCCATGTACACGACAGCGCCTAACACGCCCCCTCCGCCCCCTGGGTTCACCAAGCGGGATCCAGTGTCTGTGACATCACAGCTAGCTCAGCTGGAGCTCAATGATATGACTGCTAGAAACCAGTTCACTAGTATGTGCAATAATAACAATCACATGAAGGATTTGATGATGCAGCTTAAAAGCATGCAGATGACACCAATGCCAAGTACAGGTATGATTCTTCAATATAATATATAATATATCTTCTTATAGCGAAGATACAAGTATGACTATTTCAAAATATAGTTTCAGTCAACTCAATTGAAATAATAGAAAACCTACTTCCAATTTATGTCAATTTGGCCAAAAACCTACAAATACTCTTTCAGGTCGATATCCTAAGTTTAAAATCGAAAGAGTAATGATTATGTATGTGAAGGGCAGGTATTGATATGATGTATAAACAATTACATAATGTATATTACACTTAGGCATGTGATGTTTGAGATAAGATATTTAGACTTTCTCAAAATTTTGTATAAATTTAGCATACAGCATTTGTAGCAAACTTTATGATGTTGATTCACTTGGTATTTGTACTGATCTGATTACATGTATATGAGTATCCTTTGCATACGTCTGTAAGTTTTGTTTGCTACTTTCTTCCCTTTCCATTGTCCATCCAGATACAAACTACACATCCAACCAAAACGGTAGTCATAACCAGAGCTCCAAGGATGCCAGCTCCATGGACCTCATCACCACGGTAACGCCCCCACTGGGTCAGCTGGGTCAGTCTTCCGATCGGACCCTTGATCACAGCGGAAGCAGCAATGGTCAGAGTATGCCCAGGAGTCCTACAAGCTTTGTGGACTTGGTGCTGGCACAGAACAACAACTGCTCTCCAAGTAACAGTCTTAAACTTCAGGTGAGTTGATGACAACATTTTATTTATTTCCTTACGACCTTTGGAATCATTCACGATATCTGATTTTATGGGTTTAAAGTATGATTCTCTGATTCACTTCTATTTTTGGGTACCCCTCTCATGTTCATTGGTGAACATTATATCTTTTCTTTGTTTTTTCCTCACCAACCTATCAGAACACAAGCTTTTCACCAAACAACAGCAGCCATGACCTTTCCAGCATGCTGGGCGGAGGTCGAAGGTCACTTACTCCAGACGAATCGTCCGTCTCACTTTTCTCCAACAGCAATGGTAGTGTCACGCTCAAGTAAGTATGCACGACAGTTGTTCATTTCTAATCTCAAAAACTCTTGTCTTATTTCAGCACTATATGTATATATACATAAGAATACAACCCTTTATATGATGTCATACTTTTTTATGATGTCATATCTTTGTTACGTAAGCGTGTATCCATGGATGCACGGCTGCTGCCTGCTGGAACACCAAGCGTCAAAACTTGGACTCATTCGCGCATTCATGGTAACGCGTTTCCATTTTGTAATTATGTTGTTATTGTTCATATGTGTTCTCCACTTGATAAAGGAAGAGACTTCTGATAAATTGTGGATCTGTAAATAAACTGTTGTTGGAACTAAGCATGATATTTTCTGGATTTTGTTCTATATACACGTACCAATATAGAAGTTTGAATTGGTTCAATATCTGTTATCTGCACCGTGGTTTTTAAATAGTTTATCATCAAGCCTCCAGATGTTCATGTGTAATTGCAAGATGAAATGCCATCCACAGAAAACCCCAGTTTTATGACCCACAGCTTTGGATGAATCAGGTGTTTATTCTTGCATCATTGGAAATAGAAATTATTTTCCATTACCAATCAAAGAAAACAAACTTATGCAGTCAACAAGGGTTATTTTTTTCCTTTGTGATATAAAGCCAAATTCTAGACGCATCTTTACCAGCAGTGTCCGAAATTAATGGTGATCCGACACTATGCTCCAGCGACATTTCTTCAAAGATAAAGGGACTAATAGAGGTAGGGTTGTACCTGGGTTTTATTAGGTTAAGTTTAAGGTTAGGGTTAGGGTTAGCTATAGAGTTTTAATCCAGAGTTGAAGTTTAGAATCTGATTAGTGTATGGCACTGACGATGGAAGAATTTTCGCCGCAGCATGTGTCGTACAATTGTCCCAATATCTTGTTCATGCTAAAGATACAGATTATATTTAATACTGAGCCATGGGTTATGAGATGCTGTAGCAACATAGTTGTGCACAAGTCGTAAAACTACTATGAAATTTCTCGATTTTGTAGTGGATACGGCACACGGTCGTCCGAGTCGGGATGCGATTCCGACAGCTCCGACAAGCGGGCTCCGGGTTGTGAGAGGAGAGAGAGGAGAAGGGAGAGAAAGCTAGAGCAGGAGCAGCAGGAGAACCAGGAAGGAGGCGACTCCAAGGAGCTCCAGTCCACTCCATATGGAGACGACTATGACAAGAAGAAATTCCTTGCAACTAAAGGTATTTAGGCCGGCTTTGGCTATCATTGCTGTCACGTCAGATTAGAAAATGTTGTTATGTTTGTTCAATTGATCATCATCACATATGACTTATGTGCAGTCCTGGAAAGCATTTCATCAAGCGTTTTGTCAGTGATTTTGACTGACAGATTTGCTCTCAGCCAATCAGATGCAAGGATTTCAGTAGCTTATAACAGTTGTCGGTGAAAATCACTGACAAAACGCTTGATGAAACGCTCCCCTGGACAAGTTTATTTCAGGTAGCATTGTGATATGAATAAGTGAAATACTTTGTTTACCTCTAATTATTAAATGGTACTTTCATATGCAAAGGTGCGCAAAGGGACATACATGTATACACCATTGTCCTAATTTTTTTCATCACTGAAGCCCTACCAAATCATATAAATATTACCATCTTTATCTGGGAATTAGGCGTCTTGTAGCATTTTGATGACATGTAATGAAATCCGAATTTCCTACCTAGGAAACTCATGAACATCAACACATAAGCCAAAAATGTTAATACATATATAGAAAATCATTGATTTCAAAAGAACTTTTATGACACTATGTGGTTTTCTTTGCCATATACATTTGTTTGAATTGGCTGATATGAAAAGTATCCTTCTGTCATCAACCTTCATCAAATGCACTTTAATATCATTCAATATTCTGTATATTTTAGCCATGAAGAAGAAGCCGATGGCCCCTGAAGTTCGAGTCCCTACTGACCTGTGGAGCGGTCTGGGATTCTCCAAGTCAATGCCAGAGTCGGCCATCAGAGAGGCCAGGAGGACGAACGGTTTCTCTCTCTTCCAGATGGATTCAAATCCACTGCCTACGACGTATGAGGTATTAAGGGATTGATTGTTTTCAGGCATTGACAAGGAATGTAATGCCAGATCTATTACAGGGTTATACCGTATTCATTTGTATGTTCCTACTGTCTGTATATGGCCAAGTCCAAGTTACATGGATTTTGTGTCATATGTTAATAATAATATATGCCGTATAATGCATATCGTCTGTTTAGAGCCAGAAGGGCATTAACTCTGTGTAAAAGGATAGGAGTGAACGCCGTTCTGGCTCTCAACAGGCGATATTGCGCTATACAGCATATTATTATTATTATGATATATAATGCGCTTCCAAAGGACTTTGGATATATTTACCCCAGCTTTTAGCTCCGGCGACCGTAGCGCTGAGAGCATTCAATAAATAAATCCTACCAGATATAGTACCCATTTACCTCACCTGTATGGAGTGTGGCAAATGTAGATTAATGTCTTGCCGAAGGACGTAAGTGCTGAGGCAGGGAACTCTGAACCCCGTACCTTGTGTTTCACAGTCCGGAGACTTATCCACTGGACCACAACACCTCTACAACTACCAACTACATCTATGAATTTAGTATATCTGATGATTGCATTAAAGGGAATGTTGAGTTCTGGGAAAGGTGAAAAATAATATGTGAGCTTTCTCATTCTTTTTATGTTAATTTGGAAGATTATAATAGTAGAAATATCCCCCGATAATGATTGCTCTTCAAATGCCCTCACATTCAAAATTGACAAGAAACAGCAGGAATGTTCGGGCCGAACATTTGTGTGTGCAGTGCATATGCACATTTGTGTGTGCAGTGCATGTGACTCTCAGTAGGATTGAGTCAATTTTTTATCATTTTGGTGATTCCAAAACCTTACAGCATACACCAATTCTTATGTGCTATAACCAACCTTTCCCAATTGCTTTGAGACAGTTTCTTTCGCATTTCAATCTCATGAACAGAACTCAACTCTATCTTTAAGTTGATATCCCTACTAGAGTTTGGATCAGATGAAATATGAAAGAAAGTAATAATTTTGATAGTAATTATGACCATTTCTCTCTGATACTTTGTAACATATGGGACACATAACGACCGAATACCGTAGACTTTTCCAATATAACAATATTTCAGCAACCATATGAGGCATGAACTACCAATTATATGCACCCTCCTTTGAAAGATGACCTGATTCGATTTCAAGATAATTGGTTAGAGGCATATTGGAGATGTGCTTGTAGTCTCTTTAAATGTACATCCTGCCCCCAAATCGTTCCTTTTTAGTATGCCACCTTTTGTCTTGCTCTTCAGCAATTTCCCTTAGGTTTTACTCCAGTAGAGTTATGTATTGTTCTTAGTATTTCTACAGTTTATTTTTTTCATCTCAGTTTATAAGCCTATTATCATTATGCCTTAATGAAAACATTGAAAATTTCAGAATAGAATTCTTTATAATGACTGTTCTTTGTACTGTACTGTATATGTGTGTCTTTCAATGTTGAATACACCGTGTACACATATATCTTATAACAGTGCTTTATAAATGAAATATTTTACTATTATTATTATTATTATTATTATTGTTAAAACATATCTACATTTCAATATAAGGTATTTGAATCCTAAAATTTTATCTTTCAGACACCTAGTCAGGAAGGGGGTGAACATTTAGAGGCTCCTTCCACATCGTCCACCACTTCGACCACCAGTACGTGGCCACCTGACAGAGTGAATGATGATCCTCCTCCTGCTGACAGTCCTAATGGATTTGATGTCTCACCAGGCTTTGTCAAAAAGAAGAATAGTGAGAGAATGTTATGTTAAGATACTGTGTGCAAAAGTGATGAACAAAAAGTCGTGAAATGAATGATGGTGGTAACCAGTGCTTCTGATGATTATTATGATAATGATGACCATGATTATGTTGTTGGTGATGATGATGTTGATGATGATGATGATGATGATGATGTTGATAATGGTAATGATGATGGTAATGATTATCATGATAATAACGATGATTATGTTTGTGATGATGAAGATGATGATGATGATGATGATGATGATGGTAATGATGATAATGATAATGATTATGATGATGATAATGATTATGTTGGTGATGATGAAGATGATGACCATCATAATCATGATGATGAAGATGATGAAGATGATTATTTTGTTCATGATGTAGTGATGATGCTAATGATAAGGATGATTATGATGATGATAATGATGATGATTATTTTGATGATGATTGTGAAGACATTGATGAGAGTGATCATGACACCTTTTAATTTATAAAAAAGAGAAGTATGTTAATATACCAGAGTAGCTTTTACTTTCCCAGAATTACATCACCAAACTTTCATATCTTTCTGCAGCTACATTCAGCGACATCAGTTGCAGTAACTATATCGAGAGTACAACGTTACCCAAAACAAGTAAAGGACTATGGACTGCGAATGACCTCAACGCTTCCCTCTCATCCCGTCCTGACCTGGGTGACATTTTCATGAACCTTGGACTGGGAAAATACACAGATGTCTTTCAGCAGCAAGAGGTAAACAAATAATTTCAACAATGATTTGGATTCATATATACATGTAGCACCTAATAGATTGGTGATGTCTCTAAGTGCTTTTCACATATGTTATTATTTATGCTTGCCCAATGTTGTATTTATGTGACTCTATATTCAGTATGATTTCTATAATTATGTTTTACTTTCGTCTCCTAGACTTGCTGAAAAGCAGTCTTCTTGGCTGAATGTAAGTTTTAAAGGGAAGCTTGAGTTCTGGGAAAGGTAAAAAAAATAATTTGTGAGCTTTCTCATTCTTTTTATGTTAGTTTAGAAGATTATCATAGTAGATACGTCCCCTGAAAAGGATTGCTCTTCAAATGCTCTCACATTTAAAAATATGACAAGAAACAGCAGAAATGTTCGGGCCGAACATTTGTGTGTAGTCCCATATACACATTTCTGTGTGCAGTGCATGTGACTCTCACCAGGATTTGAGTCAATTTCTTATCATTTTGGTGATTCCAAAATCTTACAGCATATACCAGTTCTAATTTACTATATAATCAACCTTTCCCAATTGCTTTGAGACAGTTTCTTTCACAATTCAGTCTCATGCATGACCAGAACTCAACTTTATCTTTAACCATGAATAGATAAATTCAATTCAGTGCAATGTATGCACTTTCTCCATTCCCTGGGAAGTATTCAAGCCAGGCACCACTTTTTAGAGAAGCTCCCAATGCTGAAAAAAACCATATTGACTGTAGAATTGAATCCATTTGTTTCATCTCTCTCCTTTCAGATTGATCTATCAACATTCCTCACACTGACCGATAGAGACCTTAAAGAACTTGGGATTACAACTTTTGGGGCAAGACGAAAGATGTTACTTGCTATTTCAGGTAAGTTTGATATCCCTAAAAAGTCATTTTCATTTACTTTATCCTTTTGTCCATATTGTCTTTATAATGTCAAAGCTTAGAGGTGATTTTTTGAAAGCTTAAAGCTAGTGTACTGTTTTGGTAGCAAAAGGGAAATTGGAAAGAAACCTGTTAAATGTTGTCTCATGTTGTTTTCCTTGTATCAAAAGATGTTTGTAAGAGATCATTTGGTATTCCATCTATGATTTCCAGTGAATTCCAGTGTAAATATCTGTAAGGAATGCTAGATCACTGCCCTACGCGAGGACCTTTCCACCCCAATGGCTCCCCGCACAACAATCTTGGTGGCTTCGCATGGAGATGGCATGTGTGTCATTGTGTGTAGTGTACACACAATCCTCATCGTGTATACTGCACGCTGCCATTGTTGGGAGTTTACGTGCCTGGCCCAGTTTTACAGATTATTTTTTGCCTCTGATTTGTTTAATATTAAACTTTAGGAGGTGAAATCTTAACAGAATCTGAGTATTGCTAGTATCTTGTTTATTCGTCAACAAAAATCCAAGAAATCTGACGAAAAGTTTTTGAGGGCTTACCAAAACTCTACATTACCTTTAAAATGTTGTTGCAATGATACCTTCTATATACTCTTAATTATATTTTCTTACATTCGCTTGTAGGCTTTCAAAATAAATGTTTATAATGATTTGTACATGCTACTCTACATAAACTATGCTATACCAGGTACCCAGTTCACACCTAGGTGGACATTGGCAAATAAAGATTAATGTTTGCTATTAAAAAGGACATTAATGCTGTGCCAGGGCTAGAACTCACAACCTAGGCATCTCCAGTCAAGTGTTTAAAACCGGTAACTATGACTAGAAGAGTAAATATCCTTTGTTTACATGTAGAAAGAAACTGAATGAAGAGATTTAAATATTATAATAGAAAATAACTTGAGATACATGTATGCTTTGATTCCCAGATCTCAACAAAACCAGCAAGGATTCCTTCACCAGCCCAACATCTGTTGCTAGTCAGGGTTATCACGGCAACACACCTAGCAACGGTTTCCTGGCAGGACAGTCCAGTCAGCATCCTACTTCATGCTGGTAGTGAGCACAGACTGGCTTAGGTACCGGGATGCTCAAGACAATCATAGGACTGGCAGTTCCTTCAATGACAACAAAAATTGTTTCAGTGGCTATTGAGGCTCATGGTAAGACACCAGTCAAAGGTTTCCTGTTCAGACAGTCCAGTCTGAATCCTACATGTAGGTTGTGCTGGAAGTGAGTGCAGTCTGGCTAGGGTGCCATGATCCTCAAGACATATAGGACCAGCAGTTCCTTCAACGCTGTCATAGTCCTGATGAAAAGAATTGTTCCAATTGTGTTTTAGTCAACACACCTACATGTATCAACGGATTCCTGTCAGATCTGATTTTCCTGTTCCTCATGACAATTCATAGACTCATCAGTTCCTTTATTCTAGGCTGTCTTCAGTCCCAAAAAAGGAATTGTTCCAGATGATGTTTAGTTCTCGGTGCATCTCCAAGATGCGATGGCACGGTGGAAGGTAGAGCAGTGGTCCCGTAACCATGATGTCCATGGTCCATGGGTGAGACACATAGCAGATGTGCTAGTGCCCTTTGTTAAGGCATTAGTTCTCAGTTACCGGTACAAAGTCTCTAAGATGGGATTTAAAGCCTTAGGTGCGCTAGTTGCTTTACCTACAAGGGTGCACTTTCTGAGCAGTCGGGTAAACTGAAGACGATCATATTGTCTTGACGACGCACGGACTCAAAATGCTTTCTCCAGCAAAAAAAAACAAACTAACTTTCTCCAGAACCATCACTTCTGCTTGAAATTTCTTTTATTTTACACCACCAAAGTGAGAGGGAAAGAGAAGGAGAATTGAATGCTTGAATCTCTGTGTTTATTTTTGTTTTCAACAATCACTTAGACATTGCAACGATATCTGTTTGTTTGTAGCTTTCAAAGCGGCAGTGCGTTGACTTGTTTATCTTGCACATCAAATTTTCAGTACTTTCACATGCTTCTTAATTTCAGCATCACATAAATGAGAGTTGCGGATTCACATACATGAAGTCACTATGCCACAGAGAGATTGTTGTGCAACATAGTTTCCAGCCTACACAAATATATGGCAAAGAAAAACATGAATTTAATCAAATTCTGGAAGATGTGCATTTTGAGAAGGGATTATTTTGTTATGCAAAGGATCAAACCTTGGGGGAAAAAAAATCACCTCCAATTTTCTTAGCCGTTCTGAAATTTCATCAGAAACAGCATTCATTGATATAAAAGAATGTATTATTTTTGTCTTATATGTGCACTATCTCCATTTCGAAATATATGTGAAAATGATGGAACTTCTCTAGAGGGATAAAAAGCCATCTAATTTTTCTATAATTGATCACTAAATATTTGATAGGATTTGTGAAAGAACAAGTGATACAAGTTCATATTTTTCTTATGCAAAAAACCTTTACAATTTTTTTTATTTATTTAATTTAATTTGAAGTTTTGACAGAAAAAATTAAGTGTTCAAGCATTTTGGAACTTTATTTGGCAGCGATTATTCAAATGCAATGGACATATTTGTGTTTCTGACTGTTTTATACCGTTCTCAGGCTTTTTGTTATTCAAGCTGAATTATTATTGAGGTACTGTAGGCTGAAATTCGTTGTCGTTTTTACGAACTGACGAATCCGTGCACGTGTGCAAATACGCGCTTTGGAGAAAACGGTTTTACAAACCGTGGAATCGTGTTTGAATGGCCAGTGCTTCCTTATTCCGTATTAATATACATAATAATATACACCATTTCAAAATTAAAGTCATAAGCTTTCTTTTGATGTATATATCAATCGATACATGAAATTATGCAACAAAAGCAAATTTCGTTATCTAAGGACACCTAAATCTGTAAATTTGTTTCCCGCCAATACCTGTTTCTGCGCACCGCGCGCAGATTCATCAGTTCATAAAAACGATGACGAATTATTCCCTGCACTGAAACAAATTCAAGTGTGCCTTAGATTTGCAAGGGTATTTAATAAGACTTGCTGATTTCATCATAGTTTTGAGAAGAAAAAAAATTGTGAACCGACTTTCAGCAGAGCTTCGATATATCCTTTATATGATAATTGTAAAAGATACACTTGCAAGAATATTTATTCAGTATCATCTCTGATATATCACCTTGGCATATTCTCATGTACATGACTATTTGAGCTGAAAGGTTTACCGTTACTTTTGGAAATAAGAAACGGTGAATGTTAGAGAGTAACTGCCTCATAGTATTTTGGTCAGTGCATTGGTATATGTACCTTCAGTTATGTGCCTTTTACCTTGATAAAACAAAGTATTCTATTTTCATAAGATTTCATTTGTGAAAATCATTTGCATTCGTTCATGTAAAAAAAATATGTCTTCCTCACATTTACTTGCATGTTGTTTTCCAAACCTGAAATTACAATATTTGAGGAAGCGTTCTCACAGGAAGGTGTTTTTGACGATCATTTTTTATATTTATACCGTATATTCATAAAGACTACAATGACAATCAGTATTGAGTTAGGTTGTTCTATAATATTTCATGGGAAATTGTTAGAGAAGAACAAAAGTAGTTATAGAGAAACATACAACAATCATCTATTACTCTTGACAGCATATTTGAGTTGTTGTATACAATGAAAAAAAAATATAGAGAGATTTTATATTAATATTTAGTGTGCTTCTAAAACCGATAGTTACATGTTTTTGGAGAATAACCTTGAGAAAAGTGTCTGTTTATACTGCTTTGAATTATTTAATAGACTTTCACCTCCAGTATGCACTGCACCCTAATTTGGACATTTTTGCTGTTTTTCTTACATTGAATCCTCATTCAATGACTATGTTCGTCGTTGTAAAGATGAAAGATATTGGTGAAAGTAACTCTAGTTCTGTTTGGAGCATTGATTAAGAAATGACAGTATTTATTCAAAATATTTAACAGAATAAGTGAGGCAAGAGCATATAAAGCTTTACTATTAAGAAATAGCTTTAACTGACTTCACCAGTTATCGTGTTTTTACTATCTTTCTCAAAGAGGCTTTATTTTCTATGCTCTTCTTTTTCTTTGTTTAAACTGATTGATTATTAGAATGTGTGCTGGCATGCATTTCTTAGTCTGTCACAAATGTTTAGACTAGAACATTTAATTCAACTATGTCTTATCACTGATGACTTATGTTTTTCGATGTGCTTATTGAATATATTTATAACATGAAGTGCTCTTCCAACTTATATGTCAAAGTAATAATTATGAGTTTTATTGCTTTATAAAGATGATGTGATGACCGATCTGTTTCTTGTAGATAATGTACCGGTATGTGCTTATTGCCAATGAATTGTTGGTATTATTTGCATTGTAAATTTAAGTTACTAACTGACAAAATAATGAGCTTTTGGATTGGGATATTCCTTTAAAGCACAAAAAAGTACAATTTTTGTGCCTCATGAAAGAAATATCGACATTTCTGATTTTTTGTTTTTCTTTCCCACTTTAATGTAAGTATTATCACTGCAATAATTATGATATTGCACTGTGTGTTATAGGAAATGAATAGGAAATGTCACCATAAATGTAAAAAATAAAAGCTGAAGTCAAATGTTCTTTGCACATGCACCGTACGTTGTATACACAACCACAGAGCGTCGTGGTTAATTGGAACAGCTGGGTCATCAACTGTTTGATGCACTTTTTTGACAAAACATGAAGAAAAAAATATCTATGCACACCATTTGCAAAGAATTGATATTCATCAATCAGATGTGTTTTTATATGATTTAGAACATGTCTTCCTCAAACAAAATATTTGTAATATAGTTTGACAAGTGATGTCTTTAAATTGACTTACAATGTCATGCAGTTTTTTTGTAATACTGTATTGTATATCCCTCGCACAATTTGATATTGATTTTCTAGAGGAATAGATAAAGAATGAGAATATAGAGATATATGCATCTTGTGGAAATGTGTTTTCTTAAACGAAGGTGAATAGTAAGAATTGCAGAATAATAATTTGCCAAACTATATGCCCAACTTCTACACCGACTGGTTTGGGGCACGTCATATAAGTATATTTAATTGTATTGTTTTCAATGCAGCATTTTGATTATGTTAAATTCATAATTACCTAAAAGTTGTAAATTATTATAACTAAAAAAAATCAAATTCTTTATGATTTTGCATAATGCTACGAAGGAGTTATGGTATCTCCGTAATGATAATGGAAAATTAAACTTTGAATCTTGATTACCGTGATGCTTCCGCATGATTGTTGGTTTCTTGGACTAAGATTTAATAGATTCTTATGTAGAAGAAAAAAGAAAAATAATGGTGAATTATTAGATAAAACATTTTTGATATATACAGCTCTTTTTGAGATGCGACAGTACGTTTCAGGTAATATGAAATGAACAAAATATTGTACCGATGTGCATGACATGGAAATAATAATTACATGTATACTCTCTTTTTGACTATTTAAATGACTACTTTCACAGAAGAAATGTGTTTTAAAATACATTAGTATAATTATACAAAATAGCAGCAAAATTGATTAATTTATTATGTTCATAGCTTTCTGGTATTTCTAGCTTTGTGTAACTCTTGAATTTTAAAATATGTTGCATCGTGAAGCAGATTATATAGTTTTTTTATAAGCATTAAACTAGGATCTTCTGTGATAAAAATGTGAAGATTCTAAATGATTGAAAAAAGGACGACGGTAAAAGCAGCATAAGATTAGACTTAAAAGAGACTTAAAGTACTTAAAATACTGTAACCTTGTATTTATTTTAAACCAAATATATTATTTCCATGTGTCCAGTGTGTGATGATTTGTTATGCAAGGAGTTGTAGCTGCACAAATGTTCCAGAACAACTCGACGGAAGGCTAGTATGTCGGACAATGTAACTTTTTGATTTTTTATATTACATGTACATGCAAAAAAAAATCTTTTGTAGTCGAATCAAGATTATATTAAATGTAAAAGTACTTTTTTTATATTCACTGTATGTTTGATAACAATATTGGATGGAGTATAGTTTTCTATGTATATGTTATGTCACTTTTTATCAAGTCAAAACACTCAAGTATTTTATTTTCTATTCTACACTTATTTTCCGTGAAATGTATTCAACACAATGTTGAGCAAATAAAATTCACAAATGCATATTTGCACTTTGTCTTCGCTTTGTCTGTTAGTCCAGTTGCATAGATATAAACATGAATAAATGTCCTTGAAATAAAAGAACAAAAAGGGAAGAAATGAAACACTATACTCTTTGCCAGTCAGAATGGAAGAAAAACATTGATTTTTAAAAAATAATAATTACAATTATGACTGTAGCACCATCTTTTCTTGTAACATGGAAAATCCTCTACAAACCTGCTTCAGAAAAGAACAATTTGTTTTGCTTTTAGTATGCTTTCCATTGACAGTTCCCAATTCCCCAGGGGGTAAAACTAAAACTGAATATAAATCCTTTGGTTTTCATGCTGACAAATAAGAGTCGCTTAGAATCTGAATTTTAAGTTTAATAAATGATGATGCATGCACGAATGAATGGCCATGCTGCCCTAATTGTTGAGTTACTGTAAACGTGGAATATTTCGTGGTGTGGAAATTTGCGCGAAAATACAAACACGCAAATCATTAATGCCTAGTTCACATTTGGCTTGCGATGTGTCTATGGAGCCCGTAAACTGCCCGTATCCCCCTTTCCGCGTGGCCTCCGTGCGGAGGCTGTAAGATTTTCGTGCGGATTCACGGGCTTCGCAACCTCTACGATTTGTTATTGCGAGGAGTTTGACAAATTTTTTTAAATCGTAAGACCATAGCCTGTAGCCTGTCGTAGGTGGCATCGCACAATCCTCGCACGGCACCGTGCAATGGCCAAGCGTGATCGTGCAGCAAACGCACGATTTTTGGTGGACATGGGGGCAAAAAAAAAATTGTAAGGAGATTGTACATTCGCACAGCTATCGCAAGGTTGCCGCTCGCTGCCTGTGCAGCACCCATACAATCGCAAGGATATTGCACATTCATCTTACAGCAGCCGCAGCATGGCCATGCAGTCGCCTTGAGATGGGCAACACCTATTTCAAATGGGTATATTACATCGGCCATCTTGGCAGTTCTTCATCATTTGTTTCAGTTCTCAAGAGAAATCAAAGAAGACGAATAATCTTGACTTCTTGTTTACGATGTTGCATCGGCAATTACAAACAGAAATATGAAATATGTATGTGGGGATTGGGATTTTAAACGGCACGGCGACTGCACAGTCACCGCACCACCTCCGTGAAGCCTCGCCACGGGAGCCGTGCGGGCTCCGTACGATTTTGTCATGGAGGTTGTGGAGACTGTACGGCAACTGCATTGGCACCGCACAATGCCCGTACGGAATTTAGACGGGTTGCCCCCGAGGCCCCGAAGAACAAATTGCACGATGCCCGTAGACAATGTGAACACAAATGCCGTAGCCCTTAGCGATGTACGATGCCCGCAAAAGCACACGGAAAATCGTAGACACTTTTATCGCACGGCGTCCGCGGCAAATGTGAACTAGGCATTATGTATTCTTTTGCCCATGAGCCTAGCGTGAAATTCACCTTACTTGGCCAAGCGCGAAAATTTCCACTTTTACAGTAGATGGCGGAACAAACTTCTCTACGTCCTTCCATGTGTGTTCTGACATAAGCTCCAGCGACGATTGCTCCAGGCTTTACATGTACTTCACCAGAGATAGTTATAGGGTTAGGGTTGCAATCGGGTTTTAGGATATGTTTAGGGATAGGGTTAGGGTTAGGTAGAGGTCCAGGGATGAAGTTGAGGATTCTGTTAGTGTACGATATTGAGCAATTTTCGCCAGAGCATAAGCGTCGTACAATCCCTTTTCACGAAAACACAAAGAAAATAAGTGTGAAAGATGTAATCAACTAATATTTAATTTCTTTTGTGAAATATTTCATTTATCATACTGTCTGTAAAATTTATACTGATTACTTGCTATTGTCAGGTCTACTACGTACATTATATCTATGACTGCATCTGTAGAGGTGGTATTAAGATTTAAAGCGAAAATAAATGTGATTAAAAAGTCTAGAAATCTTTTGAAATGCTTTTATGAACATAATGTTTCAAGCATACTGGTTATCATCTAGTCAATTTGTGCATCAAAAGATAAATTAGCCTCTTTAGTAGATCATTATTTTTACTTCTGTAAGACAAATACAACGTCGACAGAATTGGCCAAAATTATCTGATTTAATTTTTAATTTCCCTGTATTTTTCTAATCAACGTAGCTTTCAATAACTACATGTATTTCAGTTTTATGGGGTGTTGCAAGAAAGTTGTAATCAATTGCAAATTGTAAAGCAAATTAGAACAACCATTCTGAATGGTTCAGGGTCTGCCCATTCAAGAAGATGCGCTTGCAACAATGATTTTGATTGGTCAGTACCGATCAGTTGCAACTTGCAATCAATCGCAACTTTCTTGCAACACCCCATTAGATCATAACCCATGTGTTAAATGGGTACCTGGCAGGATTTATTCCTTGAAATGCACTGCGCGCCGATTACAGACGCGAGAGCTATAAAGCCAGGGTAATAATATCCAAACCCTTTAGAAGTGCATAGGAACATTATACAATGTATCATAATGTGATATGCGCTAAACAAGAACGGTTTATTATTATTATTAAAACGTCAAAGAATTAACTGAAAGGCATCATGCATCATTTTCATATTCCATTGAATAAACCCATTCTTTCATACATGTACCTCAACCAATCATAGAAAATTACATAACGATTACTAATAAACCTGCAGTGCATACACGTAGACACAGTGGCATAGCTCCATGCAAGGGGGCAGGGGAACACGTCCCCCCCCCAATCAAATGGAAGAAAAGAGAGAAAAGGGAAGGGAGAAGGGAAGGGAGAAGGGAAAAGGACTAGAAAAGAAGATGGTAGAAGACCCTTTGACCGCCCCCCCCCCAATCAGTGGCCCGATTTCATTTTCTGAGTAATACTAAAGCCCCTCCCCCCCCCCCCCCCCCATGATGCCAGTGCCCCCTCAATGGTTGGACTCATTCTACGCCACTACTGGGTAGACAGATTCAAATACAGGCCATGTTATTTATCCAATATTTCAATGATTTAATATGTCTAGGCAATTACTGCCCTGTTCTGTACATGAAATCCTCACAGTACACGTCATTGTGACAGAGCTTTGTCTTTTACGCTGCACACAAAGCAATGAGCAAATCACAATTGATAAACACACTTAATCAAACGGAATCCTTCAAGAAAATACAATTAGTATAACACATCTGATAGTAATGGTAACATTATAATGGACTTACGTAGTGAATAAGACATTGTCTCTATAAACACTTTTAATACACATAGATAAAACAGGGTATTTGAAAGAGTATTCTACTGGCTTTTAAGTAAAAGGAACATACAGTAGGGAACTATGTCATCTTTCCACTTTCATCCTCTCGCCGTTGGCCAACAGAGGGCACATATTCACATGCCATCACATGTTGTAGCAATAAATAGGGAAAATTACATATTTCTAAAGATGCCTTTTTAGCATATGATCTGGCTAGACTATTTTAATATTTTGCAGACAGAGGAAGAATAAATGAAGCAGCAACATTAGGGATATTGGAAAGGGAGGTACTCGTTTTTCCGAAGGTTGTTTTTCTGAAGGTTCATAATTCTGAAGGTTCGTAATTCCAAAACATAAATTTCCTGTAGAAGGGCGTTCATAATTCCGAAAATGAAATAGGGTTCATAATTCTGAACATTTGATTCATTTCTCCATAGGTTCGTAATTCCGAAAATGAAATGGGTTTCATAATTCCGAAGGTTCGTAATTCCGAAAATGCAATAAAGTCCTACACAACTTTTCGGAATTACGATCCTTTGAAAATATGAACCCTTTTCATTTTAGGAATTAAGAATCCTATTTCATTTTCGGAATTATGAACCCAATTTCATTTTTGGAATTACGAACCCAATTTCATTTTTCGGAATTACGAACCCAATTTCATTTTCGGAATTACGAATTGTCGGAGTAACGAACCTTCGGAGTAACGAACCTTTGGCAATATGATCCTTCGGAAAAACGACCTGTAACCATTGGAAAGATCTAGCAAGACAAGAACATTGCCGAAAAAGACTTTGTTTTAATAATGACATGTAATTTTCCCTATTGCTACAACACATGGTGACACACGCTGTGCATGCGCCCCCTGTGGGCAGGGCTAGGCCAATAGTGACAACGTGCTGTTGGGGGGGGGGGGGTAGCGGAAAGTTGACATTTCTCCTAACTGTTATACACCTGGTTGAAGAGAGACAATTGTGTGCACATATACTAACTGCTAGCCTATTCAGAACTTTGTAAAAAATAATAATTCAACCTTCTACATAATGACGCCATTTATACACCTGGGTGAATAGAAACAATGCTACAGAGTTGCTAGCCTGCTCAGAGCTTTCAAAGAAAATGATCAATCATTCAACTTCTCATATAAACAAGCCATGATCAGTAATATTTTTGTGATTAAAATGTTTATTACATTATTTTTCTTTAAGGTTAAACAGGGTCTCATACCCCAACACAAATTTGCATAACAATCTTTATCTAATACATATATACGACAATGAAACGCTTTCTTTTTCTTCTTTTGCAGCTATCCATTGTGCAGCACAAAGTAACCATAAGAAAATTACCCAGAAAAACCACTAATTCCGAAGAAGAAGGAGGAAAAAAAAGGAAAAATTAGCACATGGTTGGTGTGACTTTTTGATATCTAACGGACGACTCACAAACAGGGAATCACAAATGACTAGTGTCAAATTCACATTCACATACGCTGGGACTTTATCCTCTGGCCCTCTGTGAAAGCCGTTTACTCATGGCAACTGATTGTCTTGAATTCTCCCCCACCCCACACCCCCCCCCTCCATTCTCTATTGCAACTGCCTTGCCCCCCCCCCCCCACCACACACACACACACACCAGTTTTTAAACCCCAATTTTCCTACTAAGCGTGAAGGGCACTACTAGGCTTGGTTTTAAAGGGTACATGTACATCTTAACTGGGGTTGTTCACACAAAGGTCTTTGCAATAATAAGTATCGTATGGCGCAAAATACTAGCAAATTACATATGTATACAAAAAGCCATTTCTCCCAACACCAGGCCTACTGTGTGTTCGACAAGAAAGCAAAGTGAGTCAACAGGAATAGACCGCTTCGGTAATGTATGTAAATTTTATACATACCTTTCAAACAAACATTGTTCTTGACAACCTGAAAGCTTGTCGGAGGCTTGCCGACATAGCAACAAATAATGTATGTAAACTGAATTCCAAGCATTGAGGCTCATTTATAAAAAAGCAGGTTAATGGAATAGCTCGTCACAAGATGCTCAGCGAATATATGTGCATAAATTTGTATACATTACAGAAGCGGTCTATTCTGCACACAAGTTTTTAGACAATAGTGTTCAATGATGCATGAATCCCAACCATGGTATCATTGGAAAGCATATGAATTACCGTATTCTTCTTATAGATGATACATGTATTAGTCTATTTACAGTCATTTTTCAAAGTTCAGTTCCATTTTTGTAAAAGGCCCAGTATACGTAATGTAAATTTTTCGTTACAACGATGTACAAAATTAGCATAAGTGACATCACAAAAGTGGAATATAATGCATGGCACAATGAGAGAGACAATTACGAGACAATGCTATTGTAAAAAATCTGTTTGTGTATTGGCCCCTTCACCCTCCCCTGTTCTCAGGCAAGTTGAATTTCTTTTAATAAAACACAGGAACACAAAAAATAATCTGCAACGTAATGTAATTTCTTCTCGTTTAGATTTTGCAAATGCGTTGTTCTGTAACCTTCCAAAAAAAGATGTCATGAAACTTCAACGACTACAAAATTCTGCAGCCCGCCTATTAATATTCACTAAAAAATCTGATTCCATATCACCAATTTTTCGTTCTCTTCATTGGCTGCCACTTGACATAAGGATTATCTTTAAAATTATGTTATTATAGTACATCATTCAGCTTACTCTCTTTCCCCCACATATACCTGCGCAACTCTATTTCCAAATACAATCCCACACGAAGTCTTCGCTCGTCATCAGACAAACTGTTGCTTCATACACCTAGAACAAAACATGCTTGGGGCGATCAGGCATTTTTCAGCTATGGGTCCGAAACTCTGGAATGAACTCCCTCTACAATTACGTCAACTGTCGTCAACAGAAACATTCAAATCACAACTGAAAACGTATTTGTTCTCTTCGCTGTAATTAATGCAATATTTTAATTTACTATGTTTAAGAGAATTCCGTATGTATTTTTCTCTAAGCGCCATGAGCACCGAAAGGTGGACCTGTGCGCTATACAAGTAGCCACTATTATTATTATTATTATTATTAAAGGCATACTCGCGATGTCCTTTTGGGGCTATGCTTCCTTTAGTGGAACCTCATAACAAGCTCCTTTGACTGAAGAGTATACCTTGTTATTATGAAACCTTTAAAGAGAAGGTTGAGGGCTGAAAAAAGGTGAAAAGTAATTGCTCTCCAAGTGCCCTTATTCTCGAAATAGCTGAAAAGTTTTGACCAAACTTTCACGCCACAAGCATGTTTAGTCCCATATACACATTTCTGTGTGCGGTACATGTGACTTTCCGCAAGATGGAGTCTACATGTATATCTTATCATTATGTTGATTCCAAAACCTCCCAGTATACACCAATTCTTACGTACTACATAACCAGCCTTTTCCCCAATTAATTCTAGACAGTTTCTTTCACAGTGTAATCGCATGGCAAAAACTCAACTTTATCTTTAATACATTAGTGTTTAAAACAATAGAATACAAACAAGAGGGACACGCTAAATCCCCTTGTTAAAAATAAGAGTTTGTTATATGGGTGTTCTTTCTAACGAGGCTCTGCTGTATTTCTCTTTCTGAATGGTCTGGAAAATAAGTGTCTATTTTTCTCTCTGATGTCTAAGAAATAAAGAAAAAAATGTCATTTGTGGCTATTGAAGTCATCAATAAGCAATAATTTCAACACACTTTTTTGAGACATAGATACGACATTACATGGAAATATTCAAAATGCTCTATATATTTATAGTTTCATAGATTTTAATTGTAAAACTTAGGTCAGGAACTCAAGATATGAAGGAACCTACCCCTGGGGAGCGTTTTATCAAGTGTCTTTTCATTGATTTTTACTGACAAATTTGCTCTCAGCCAATCAGATGCAAAGACTTCAGTAGCTTATAACAGTTGTTGGCAAAAATCACTGACAAACACTTGATGAAATGCTCCCCTGGCCCCTTTAGCCATAAGGCAAATTTCACGTGTTTTGGGAAACATACAATTGATTTCTTGCCTACAACCACATTGGAGTTTTATGAGTAAAGTTTACAGCAATATTTTTCATGGTGGAGAAACTTGTAGGTAAAGTTTTCAGGGTTACATCATGTATTTTTTGTTCATTTAAAGATTACATCATGTATTCCTTCAAAGAATACCTGGTGTACCCCTTAAAGACTTTCCCGGCACGTTTGAGTGGTATTCTAGAACCAGAAACTTTTGCGTCACAAAACGTTTGCAAATTGTCGAGGATGACCGGATCCACAGCAAGAAACCTATACGAATTGCAAAAATTCAGTGTTACTTATGGCACGTATGATTAATATATTTCGCAGCATTAACTCTTCGCGATGAGAAACTTTTACGAAATGCAAAAATTAACTTTATATGGCACGTATGATTAATATATTTTGCAGCATGAACTTTCGGAAATCTGGACCACTCGGAAAATTTGCGTTTCTTGCACGCAAAAGTTTCTCGTTTTACAGTAGGCTAAATTATATTACAGGTCTCCCATTTTACATTGCATATTGTAGATTTTATCATTTCCTAAGAACCGAAAGCTTTTGGTCCATAAGACTTCATCCTCATGACCCCATAATGGATGTGAACTGGTTTAACGTCTACACTGGATTGTCTACGAACTGGCTATACAGATCGGCTAAAATCAATCATAAAAACTATGAATATATACATATATATGTACACAAATGTGTTGAGGAAGTTCATATCAGAATTAGCATGGTTGTAAAGAAGGTTTTATCGATTTAGACCTGGAAATATCATCTATCACAAAATTGTTATTCAATATACACCAAGAGAGGATTATCAGGTTTAATTTATTCTTCTTGTAATATCGCTCTACTAAATGTTGCAGGTGTTTGTGTTCTTCCTGCGTTCACTCCAACTTTCTCGAGAGGAAATGTAGTCCATACCAACAAATATCTGAGAGAAAATAGGAATGAAATGGGGGAGGGGGACAAGGGATCCTAAAGAAAGTATGATATCTCTGATATCCAACCAATGGAGAGAAAACCAGATGTCCTCTGATTGCTTCTGAGTTCGATTATGAGGCTACTGTGCAGCTGAAGCAGGACAAATTTCTCACCAATATATTGCTTCTGATTCTCCTCTCCTGAAAGATTTAAAATGAAAAAAAACAAAAAAAGAAAAACCATGTAAATCCCACATTTCTTATCAAAATATCATAGAGACATTTTTCTTTTAAAGATTGAGAAAAATAGTATATTCATTTTTATGAAAAAAAAAATTGTTTCCATCGTATTCTCAATTTATGTGAATTTCACAAAGATTTAGGAGAAGACCTATTAGTTATGACTGCTATTGTAAGAAATGCAGGAAATAGCTGCTCATCTCTGACTCAAACAGAGGAAGAAGAAGAAGTAGTAATACATTTGATTTTTTTTTAAAAATGTTGCCAAATAAAATATCACCTTTTTTTTTTAGACACCCTGTACACTTACAGATCTTCAATAGTATCTCTCTATAATGAATAGTGTCATCTCACCTTAAATGTTGAAAAAAATGTTGGAAAGTAGTGAGGTCACATGGCGTACTTCTTGGTCCATTCCTTGGCATAGTCTTCGTACTTGGGCCTGTCCTTTTTATACATGTTTGCAATTTCAGGTACAAGAGGGTCATCAGGGTTGGGGTCACTTAGCAGCGAGCAGATTGATAAGAGTACTAGAAAGACAAAATATGAAATTCATTGGGAGGAGATGTGAGTTGGTCTTCTTCTTAGTCCATTCCTTGGCATAGACTTCGTACTTGGGCCTGTTTTTTTTTTTTATATGTTTGCAAAATTTCAGATACCAGTGGGTCACTTAAGGCCGCGTCACACTACAGCGTATCAAGTCAACGAATGCCCAACGTATTCGAAAATTTGTATATACGTTCGCATAAGTTGCTAATCGTTCGTAACACGTTCGACGTACGTCGTATTCGTTAGCTGTTCGCAATGGGTCGCAGAGATACGCTGGAGCCGATTTTTTATTTTGGACATGTTCAAAACTTTGAGCGTATAACAACGTATCAATCAATACGCTATATATACGTTGAACATTCGCTGTATGAACGTTTTGCACGCTGGGTGTACGTTTCTTATTCGTCCGCTGTTCGTCCAAATACGTCCAGCCATCAGGAACTTTGCGGAAACGAATGCACAACGCATACACAGCGTTAGTGTAACAAATGATTACCGAATGGCCAACGAATATACAGCATATTCCTACCTACTTCAACTTTCATCTGACGTGCTTGACGCTAGTCTAACGATAGAGTAACGAATGCGCACAGAACAGGTAGCGTTTTTGTCTGTTACGTCACAGCGGCTGCGAGAAGCTCCTTCAGTTCTACTCAGCAAGCAGCTGGTCATCAGAAATGGAGGAAGCTCAGACACTTCGGATGCAACATCTTCTGGCCGCTTATCAACATGAGTTATCCGGCTGGCCATTGCCCAATACATTCAAGGCAGGAGATGGAGGAGAGGACAGCATGGTAGATCGATGTGGATCAGAGCCTGGATCCGGAGGCGACAGCAGTTCGGATTGTATGATCAGCTGCTCATCGAGCTCCGTCGTGAGGATCCCAGACCCTTCGTGAACTTCATGCGAATGCCACCCGACATGTATGACGAGATCCCAGAGGCACTCATGTTCTCTCACCCACTCGACCAGGGCATCCTCCTGTGCCTTCGGGATGTGAAAATCACGGCGTTTGTTCCTCTTCTTTTTCGACGACGGACCAGGCTGGGACCTGACTGAGGCATCAGATATCAGGGATGATGTCGGACTATCAGCAGACTCACAAGGAGGTGGAGAGGTTGGGGGTTTGGGAGAATCATGCCGGTAGGGCTGAGTGTCCCGACAGGAGTACTTGGTGTTGATTCAGCCTCGGGTGCTTTTTCTGCCTGCTTGGCAGGTTGCTTCCTTTTCTTCGATTTCTTTGGAGCCATATTGAAAACTGCAAGAACTTTTAATGTTCACTGTTCCACGTATTTGGTGAAGTGTGGGTCAGCCGAAATACGCCACGTGACTGCCGCAGCACGCTATGCACACGTTGGACATTCGCTGGTCATTCGTTTCGTGCGCTCAGCATCCGTTGGATGGACGCTACGCATGCGCTTTCATTTGTTACTTTGTACGCTAGTAATACGGTTAGCATACGCTCCTCATTCGTTATGCATACGTCTGATACGTTCACTACTTCGCTGAGAACCAGATGTTGCTTGAGAATTCGAGCGTATCTCGATTTTTTCTGAATTTGGAGAAAAAATGGTATACGCTAGCTCTATACGCTCTAATGTGACGGGGCCTTTAAAGCAGCGAGCAGTCTTGCAGAAAGGTCAGCTCTCTGTCCTCGCCTACAAACTTACTCTGATGAACCCCGGTTTGGTTTGAAACTGAGTCGCAAAATTGCACCTGTTGGATGGTGACGTTAAAGGTCTGTCCTCAGACGCAAATTATCAGATATGATTAATACACGTCCGTAAAAGACCATTTACACACTCATGCAAATATATTACACCTCTGTCTGTGTACAGTTGCATATTGGATCTGCAGTATAGATTGCTGCAGCTTGGTAAAAAGATAATCTCCTACTTAAAGATAAAGTTGAGTTCTGGTCATACGATTATGTTGTGAAAAAACTGTCTGGAAGCAATTGGGAAAGGTTGATCATGTCTAAATAAGGATTGGTGTATACTGTGAGGTTTTGGAATCAACATAATGATAAGATATACATGTAGACGCCATCTTGCGAAAAGTCACAAGTATTGCACACAGAAATGTGTATATGGGACTAAACATGCTCGTGGCGTGAAAGTTTGGTCAAAACACTTCAGCTATTTTTCGTCATATTTCAAATATAACAGCATTTGAAGAGAAATCCTTTTCCGAGGACACTACTATGACATTCTTCCAAACTGACATAAAATGAATGAGAAAGCTCAAAAATTATTTTTCACCTTTCCCAGAACTCAACCTTCCCTTAAAAGGATTCTACAGACCAGGGGAGCGTTTCATCAAGTGTTTTGTCAGTGATTTTTACCGACAAATTTGCTCTCAGCCAATCAGATGCAAGGATTTCAGTAGCTTATAACAGTTGTCGGTAAAAATCACTGACAAAGACACTTGATGAAATGCTCCCCAGGTAGTAAGCAATCCAGAGCAAACAGAAACTAATATTACCTGTTAATTGTCATGAGAAAGTGAAATTGCATGGAATAAACACTTTTTATTGGTGCTTGTGCAGATGTCTGTTAATTATACATAAGCAGCCAGCTTTGCACAGACATTAATCACAGACTTGTCCTAATTTTGATTTGCATGACAATTAACACTCCACAGTACAATATTACTCTAATTAACAGATACACCCAATCAAGATCATTACGTTCCCAAAACTCAGGATTTCTTTTTGTTCCCAAATGCACTACTAAGTTGGGGGAAAGAGCTTTTGTTCATGCTGGGCCCTCACTGTGGAACTCTCTCCCTCGAGAGATCCGCGAAACCAATTCTGTTGAAGTATTTAAAACCAAACTTAACACATACTTGTATAATTCTGTATATGCATAATTTGTTGTTTTGTCTCTTCATTTTCTCTCCTTTCACCTGTGCGCCTTGAGCATTTAAGTTTAAATGGATTTGGCGCCTTATAAATCACATGTATTATTATAATTATTATTACTATTAAACACAAAAGATAATATGGTCTTCAGAGTACAAACAATTGAAGTCATACCTTTTGAAATTGTGAGAGCTGGTGACCATTGTGATCTGAGGATGTCTAGACAGATGCTGCCATTGCTGTTGATGTTTGGATGGTAGATTTTTGTTGTAAAAGCAACCTGAGGGTCAACACAAGAATATACACACAAATTAACACATTATTGTCTCACAAATACTACATGCAGCTAGCCATTTCAAGTTCATACAAAGCAAAAAAAAAAGAGAGAAAAAAAGAAACATTTCATGAATACTAATTGCTTAGCCTCAGGTATATGTACATGTATCTACTTAACGTCAATTCGTCGTCGTTTTTAAGAAATGAAGAATCCCCACACGTGCGCAAATACGCGCTTTGGAGAAAAAGGTTTTACGTACCGTCGAATCGTGTTTGAATGGCCAGTGCTTCCTTATTCCATATTAATATACATAATAATATACACCATTCCAAAATTAAAGCCATGAGCTTTCTTTTTTAATGTATATATATCGATACATGAAAATATGCAACAAAAGAAATTCCGTTATCTAAGAACAGCTAAATCTATAAATTGGTTTCCCCGCCAATTCATGTTTCTGCGCACGGATTCGTCAGTTCGTAAAAACGACGACGGATTGTTTCCTTGAACCAATCTTTCACAGGATAAATATTAATTGAAGGCAAAATTAATAAAAAGTGCTTCTTCAAATTGGCTAAACTCCAAGGTTTGTTTTGCTGTTGCCTTTGGAGTTGGGTCACCGGAGTATGAGGTTTCATCACAACCTGTCGGCTTCCTTCCTTTGGATGAGCAGCTCTGCTGGGTATGCAAAATTTACAGAGAACTTGAAAAGTGCACCAATATCTAAGTGATCTTTGAGGACAAATATTACCCTGTGTTAAAGGTGTCCATGCAGCATTGGTAGTAGGTGGTACATGTAACAATGTACTTTAGTGTATTCAATACAACAGTTGGTGTGAATAATTCTGCCATCATTTTTCATATGGGTCATTCCACGGGGTTGGGGCAATTTTTGCGGCATGCCAGAAGTGAAGAACTATGTCTCCTATCAACCATAACAATGTTTGCTAAAATGGAGTTCAGCATAAAAAGAATGGCTACTTATGTTGAGAAGTAGCTTCATGGTGAATCAATTATGTGGCCAATTTTACAATCAGTGGTGTAAAACACAGTATTGGCACTAATTGGTGTAGAACTTTCATATACATTGAAAGATGTGCATTATTTTTTTTCCATAAACTTACCCTCCCTAGTGTCTACCTTGGGTACCTTAAGAAACTTCTCTTAGTTTTTCTTTCAGATGTGACGGACACTTATGTGCTTGAAATCAGACACTTTTGGTGTACTCGCTCTGACATAGTTTTTTTGTCAGAGCCAGCATTTTAAATTGTTTATTCCTTTCCATTATTTTTGTTGTTGTTGTGATAGACAAGTGTCCAATATTAAATGCCATTATGTTTTCCAGGTTCTGCTTTGTCTTCTTTCAAGACTGAAATTGTTCAAACTTTACGTTTCGGAGGTGACATTTTCCGTTAACAATTAACCCCTCTTTTGAGTAAGCTGTTGTTCATAATTAATAACAGTGAACTTTGTTAATTACTATCAAAACAGAAAAGTAAGCGATCTAACTTTACTTTGGTCCAAAAATGTAACATATTCCCTAACACTATCTATGAAGGAAAGAAATAGAAAGAGAGCCTGCTGTTTTCATTTTGGGGCAATTTACACATTTCCGTTAACACTTGTCACCTCCGAAACAACTGTCACCTCCGAAACAACAAGTGTATAATATCTGATAATTTCTTACAGACAAAACACTTTTGTTAAATATTGTCCAATTGACAGTAATCCCCTTTGGATGAGAATCCTAATATGACAACAGAAAGTGAGAATTTCCAATAGATTAATGTAGGATATAATAAAAACGAAAAATTGCCGTCTCGGAGGTGACAAAATACTGTTAACAAGACTTTTTGCTCATTTCTATTGAAAGGAAACCATATTATGTTCACAAATAGTTTCATTTATTTTGGTAACTTACGTCTCAAAGTGGAGATATTAACTAACACACTCTAACTTTCTTTTTGATTAATTCACTGCATGTTTTAGGGCAAATTTACATTTTTTCCTCTTTTTGAACAAAGAGCATGCACAAAATGCATCTATCTGTTGTATACATGATACTGTAATCAAGATCAATTCTCCTGTTCCAGTTCAGTAAACATCTAAATGCTTTAACCTCAAATACATGATTTCCAACTAACAATTTAGTTGTGAAGATTTTAGCAAAACAGCTTTCCACGTAGATTGCCTTTCCTTGTGTTTCGGAGGTGACATTGTTTGTTAACACCATATTGTTACATGGAAGTGAAAGGCAAGACTTCAATTCCTTTTCATTATTTAGGTAACATTTTCTAACACATTCAATATCTACTAAATCAATAGAACAGAAGTGCTTTTTGTAGTCCTAGCTCACCAGAATTATCTGGATACCATGGTAATACATGTGACGGTTTATGTCCTATTCTTCAATCTTATGATGTAACAAAAAAAAAGGTCCTACAAGTGTACCTTACCAGCACATGGAAATAATCCCAGGCTTAAATCTTATGAGCTGGCGACTACTACAATTCCTTCTTATTAATCAACAAAATGATAAATCAGCATTATAACCATGGGGAAGACTAAACAAAAACTGCAAGTGAAGCTATTCAGTGGCATGCCTGCAACACCCAGTGGTCCATCGAGGTCAACCATTTAGAGGCATAAACTTAAGTCAGACTAGTATAATCAATGTTTTAAATTGACATTTCAAATCAAAGATGGCTCGTGTAACTGCTCTGGTTCATTATTTTTTACTTTGATACCCAAATATGATAATATTTTTTTTAATACAATATCTTTATTTCCTGATCCATTTTGGTCTTATTAAAGGGTTTCTGAGACCAGCTACATGTATGTCTGCAACCTTTTGAATGATTTATGGGATAGTTTCTGTTTTGAAAGTAGAAATAATTAGTCTATTGAACTTGTTGTTTGTAAGTCCCTTTGAAATGAAGAACATGACTGAAGGGAAAGAAATCATTCACAGGGAAATTAACATTCAATTGGAAGTTGAATATTAAATGAGTTTATTGTTGACAACTGTTCATGTTTAAGATTGAAATGACTAATCAATCAACTCGGTATTAGCATTCACTTGGAATTTTAATTTTAAATGAGTTTTAATGTTGATATCAGTCAATATAATGACTGAACTGAGTAATCCATGGTTGGGCATTAGCATTCTCTTGGAAGGAGTTTGATATTGACAACAATATTTGGTGCAACATCTTGTCAAAGGTCCATTTTGCACAAAACTTGGCAAAATGTATTCACTTGAATGTCATTTTTTATACATGTACACATGTTATAACCATGTAATGTTATTGGAAAACAATAACATGATAAACTTCTTCTTGAATTTTTATTTGTTTTTATTTATTCACATAAAAGATGGACTGTTTATGACATTGTATTTTTAAAATTGTTGTGGTTATGTAACAATAACAACTTAAGTAAAGATTTCTAGACTTTAGATCTCAGTATAATTTCGGTGAGGTTTTTCGTTATTACAATGTTTAATCACATAATTTGGTTATCAGCACTCAAATTTCAAGGAAATAATAATATGCTTCCTTAATTTCCCTTTCCCAGTTTCAGTCCCTTATAAGGATATATGAGACCAGTTTGCGTCCGGACCGTCTGTGAAATTTATGGGGAAAATTATTGGGGCAATTTCATGATTAGTAACGTTACACTTTATCAAATTTTAATATTTTTGATACAGATAATTCAATAGCTTTTTCATCTGAAGTCCTACTCTTGCAAATATATATTCACCTAACAAAGGTCTACAGTACATAAAGAAACCAAAAGTAAATAAATAAAATAAGAGCTGTAATGAGAACGGTTGATGACAGTTAGTAACATTACAAAAAAAGGACATGAGAAACAAACCAAAGTTTTTGAAAAAAATATTCCTCCTTATTGCCTTATTGTATTGTACGTCAAAATTGTAGTCATATCAGTATTACTTCTTAAATGATGAGAAATGTTACCCCAACTTGCTTAGAGATTGTATCACTCAATTTGTTTAAATAGAGCCCAAAACCTTGGTTAGTAACATTACGGTTAGTCACGTTACAGTTTGTCCAGTACTACATATTTGAGATTTTTATACATTTTCAACAACTTATTATTGCCTACTTTCTTTTAAATTGGTGAGACTAAATGCCCTACAATTACATATATCTAATCGAAAAATTCACAAAATATGCAGTATATTTCTGTCTATGACTAAAAAACTGAAGTCCCATCTGTCTAAATTTGAGTATGGTTCGGATTCTTCTATAAGGGGCAATATTAAACAAATTGTTTTTGGCGAGTATGAAACCCCTTTGTAAAAACAATTCCTGTATTTATTTAAACCCCAAAAATCGACCTGAATTTGAGAAAGAGCAAAAATAAAGTTTGGCCTGATGTCCACTTAATCATGGAATTGCCCATTGAAACAAAAAACAAACATAAGTAATCAAAATTTTCCCCTCAGTTTCACAGCATGACGCTCTCTTCAGCTCTCTTCAGCTCGGAAACACAAACTGCGTTGTCTCAACGAAACTGGAAAAAAACTGTTGTGATTAGAACAAATTACAATGTAAAGCAAACTATGAATCATCCATTATGGTGACAGCGAATAACTAAATGAAATGAAAAGTAAGAAGTGAAGAAAAAGCTCACATTTGAAAGTTATAGCCTTGGGGAAACACATGAATGTTCACAAATAGTTAACATCCCAGTAGCTGTGTTGCCTGTGTGTTGTTAACATTAAATGTCACCTCCTAAACAATTGGGTCTTTCTAATCTTATACTGATTACTCTCAAAATGACTAACACACATTAATGGCAGGTAATTTTCAAGCAATTTAGAAAGATAATCAAAATATACATGTAGCTTATTAATGTCAATAGTTTAAATGAATCTTGTGTAGAAAATTAACTCTGAACCAAATTCCTTGCAGCAGTATTGAAACATTTGTATAGTGGCTGTCAAGTATGATAAAGAATTCCTCAACATACTAAAATCAATTTATACATTTGACCAAGTGCCAAAAAATAATATCCTCAAATTAAACAAGATCTTTTGCTTTTTTATTCATATATGAATATTTCAACACCATGTTAACAATTGTATGTCACCTCCGAAACAAAGCAATTCTTTCCTGGTGCTGTGGGATGAAATGTACCGAGAGCAAAGAAACATGATTAAAATGATCTTACACCCTCATCTTAATTAAGTTAGAATGTGGAGTGGGCATGTTTCTTCAGATGACAATATTTAGCTCATGTCCTTCACCCATACGATAGGCAAACTACTCATGCGAATTATCAAAGTGTCAAAAATACTGGTTCTGTGTGATTTTTCTACTTGAAATGGAGTTAATTTCTTTGTTCTTGAATTGTAGCTATTAAAAACATTGATAAAAATGAAGATGTTTTGTCTTATTGTCACTTATTTACAACAGAAGTGAGTGTTAACATTGTTGTCACCTCCGAAACATCTGAATATGTTAACTGTCACCTCCGAAACATGCATGTGTGAAAATTTGGAGTTCTTAAAGGACAATTAACCCCACATGATATTCTAGATGCGGTATTGTCTGCTACGTCTTTCCATGGAGGCTGCCATTTTGTGCATGACACGGATCATTAGGTACCATATGCATTGATAATAGCCTACCTTTACAACAGATACGTCGCTTTGTTCTGATTTTATTACGATTGTTATTGGCCATGGGCCTAGATAATTGACGACCCATGAGTTCTAATAGCCATCCTGTAATGCAGATTCCTCGCTTTGTTTTGGTATTGTTACGATTGTCTCCGTCCTTGACGTCAATTCTCCGTCTCCACGTACAGAAAGTATATTTTTATGAACAAATTAAGACCTTTTAAAAAATATATAAAACTAAACTTACATTTCAGAATATGTGACTATATCTAATATATATTTGTCCTCTAAAAATCAATTACAAGTTAACGATGAAGGAAATATTGCTTGGGATGAAAAATATTTTCGTGTACACATAAAGTAATGGCAGCCCCCTTATTATTGCTAGCAGACAATAACTTGGCTGGAAAATAGTGATTTATATCTATATCCTGTGTTTTTACATGAAATTGCATGTATCAAATAAGAGGCATATACTACACCATTCAAAATAAGCTAATTCATACGCTGAGGTTAATTTCCCTTTAACAAATGATTGGAATTTTGTTTAACCTACATAGGAAGGTAGCCCTTCTTGAAGAGTTCTTGTGGTAAGAGTTTGACCTGGCCTGTCTTCTGGGAAATGTAAAAATCCTAAAAAATAACATGTCAGTTTGGATTTTTACTGAAAATTAGTCAATCTCATCAAATTATTTTTAAATTCATTTGATATTCAACCCCAAATCATTTTGATTCATAAATTATATATTGTTATTCACCATAACAACTTTGCATGAGAAAGTTTGACGACAAAATTTTATCAATATGGTGCAATTCATGAAACAAAAAAAAACCCTCCGAGTACAAAAGTTACACCACTGATCGTAAAAATGGCCATATAGGGAAGACCAAAATTGTATGTGATGTTATTTATATAGATGTGATGTCCATGTTATGGCGGTAAAAAAGAGAAATGCACTTTTTAAGCAAAGCTTTGAAAGAGTACCAACTGAAGCAGGAATGATTCTGGCTGGGCACTACTATACGTATTCCTTGCATATAAATCTTCAACAGATGATTTTATCTTCCATGTGTAATAGAAGATCTCATACCAGCGTTACATGGACACCGTCATAATATTTGCCCCCAACTCGTGTAATGACCCGTATATCACTTCATATTAGGATACTATCTGTACATCTAGCTTCAAAAGGAGGACATCAGTATAACTTTTTTTTTTTAAACTATGTCCATGGTGGCCTTTAAAGAACTCAAACATAACTAAAAACTGTCTTTCTAGAAAAGTGCTAACTACGTGAATTATGAGATTATCATCAGAGCACTAAATATATCATACATTCCTCTGAATTTAATAGATCTATCATATCTTATCTACATTTTGTGAAGCACCAAACTCCTTTTTTTATAATTTCAACTCTTTGGCTCGAATTCACGAAGGACGTTTGATTTAACCCATGGTCTATTAAATCATGGCTGAAATCTCCCCCAATCTTACGGGGGTTGAACATGGCTTAAGAGGAGCGTCTTTGGTGAATTCCTGCCTTTCAAAATCTGTTTACTGTCAGATATTTACCTTGGGAGGTTTGAAGGGGTAATCTGTTGGAAAGTGAATTGTGAGGAAAAACACACCGCTCTGATAAGGAGTATCAGCCTGTAGAGAAAACAAAATTGTAGAAAAAAAAAGAGAAAAATCAGAGTACAAATGTTTTTTGAAGGTTTAATTTGTTGGACAGGAAATTGTTGGGAAAAAACACATCATTCAGAAAAACATATAGAAATTTTTTTTTTTTAAATTATAAGTATAAATGAACCTTTTTTGTTGTCGAATAATAACATGTTCTCTATACTTGGAGTCACACCTGGAATAAAACGGGTGATCATTCTACGATCCCCTGTCATCTGCTTCAACGTAAACATCAAAGACTGAGAGACTGACAGTTCTTCGAAACATCAAGGGGCTTAACAGGGCCCTGTTTCATAAAACTTGTCCTCAATGACAAGCTGCAATAACTGAAATCCTTGCATCTGACTGGCTGAGAGCAAATTTGTGAGTAAAACTCACAGACAAGACACTTGATGAAATGCCCCCCAGGATTTGTTAGCAAGAGATGTACATCAGAGTAGTATCGTGCCAACCTCCTTGGACGGTGCCCCCCGTGCTGTTGATAAGTAGAACTCTAATCTTCTTCTTGATGCACATGCTCCACCCAGGACATAGCTTGCACAAAAAATCATCCAGGGCCCACTTTCATAAAAACTTGTTATCAATAACAAGTTGCAATAAGTGTTATAAGCTACTGAAATCCTTGCATCTGATTGGCCGAGAGCCAATTTGTCATAGAAATGTGGCATTTGTTACTGGTAACAAGTTTTATGAAACAGGTTCCAGAAGTCTGTGGTACCTGTCTGACCAGGAGATACATGTAGCTGCTATTGTAATACAACAACAATGCAGTTACAACAACGCAGAGGACTTGAACGGATATTGATCAGCAATTGTACCATGAACAAGAAAATCATGTCATTTAAACCAAATTTGCATATTACAGAGAGCCGATTGTGGAGACGACACACAAGATTTATTTGGGGTCACCTATTGCCTCTTCAATTGTAGGAAGTCATCACCTGCAGTAGATCGATGGCTCAACACTTCGGTAAGTTCTTTGTCACCCAGATCACTATTATCTGCGACAACTAACTTTTATCCTGGGTCCTGTTTCATAAAAACTTTTTATCAGTAACAACTGCCACATTTCTATGACAAATTTTCTCTCAGCCAATCAGATGCAAGGATTTCAGTAGCTTATAACAACTATCATAACTTGTCATTGATAAGAAGTTTTATGAAATGGGACCCCGATGTAACTTCGCATTCACCTGTCGAGGGTTCTGCTCTTGACTCCTTCCAGCCTACCACAACAGAAGATCTTTAATCTCTCATTAGAAAAGCACCATTAAAAAAGAAAAAAAAATAGTGCACTGGACCAAATCCTACAAAGCTAGTGAAAAATCATGCCAAGATTTTGCTCCATTTATGATCGACATTACAACTGGAGTTTTCAAAAAGCTGATTTTTCTAGGACTCTAAAAATTAGCATTTATTCACCCTCTCCTGCACAACATGTCATTCATGAATCCTGAACTGCTGAAAAATAACGGACCTACTTTTTTCTAATAAAACTACAAACCAGTGAGAAAAGTAATAAATCACACTTCTGTACCATTCCTTTGATATATCCAACAATGATGTAGAACATCATTCACAAATATACAGTAACATGTACTCTATGGCCCGTATTCTGAACTCCGGTTTAACCATGGCCTAAATGTATGGGTAGCCAAGAATGTCAAAACTTTGTTTATTATTGTATGTTCCTTATGTTTACTGGATTCTGGTCTCATGCTTTAACGGTCAAGAAAAATATTGTACATATCATTCCCAGACAGTTTTTAATAGTTTGAGTACCAAAAATGCTGATAAATTGAAATCTACTGTTAGAGATTTGTGTCACATTTGGCTGCCCGTAGTTAAACCACACATTTAGACCATGGTTTAAGTTAAACCGGAGTTCAGAATACGGGCCTATGGATCATACACTAGTCAATAATTTACCACCACACTCAAATAAGCTTTACTGCATTAAAGAAAATAAAACTTCTTATTAATAAATTGTCCTTCTTTTTTGTTTTTTATTAAATATATTTTCACCAAAATATAAGAATTAGGTGACATGCAGCATAAGAAGTTTTTATTTTCTTGAAAAATACTTACTGGACCCATTATTGTTGCTTGCCAATGATACACTGCAAAGACAAAAAAACAAACAATGTTTCAGTTTCCTAATTTACTCAACAGAAGTAACAATTATTTTGTCATAAATTAGAGTCATTTTGTGAAAAAAGAAAAATATTTCTACTATTTTACTGTCATAAGAAATTCCAAGATATCCAAGTGGTAATTTACTGAGTTCCCAACCTCTTCAACCCTTACAAATCACCATAATTCTGTAACAAAATGAAAATGAAATAAAAATTTCCTCTATAGAATTGATTTCTCCTTATCATTTCATGTTCAAAATAAGTTTGTTTCCGTATTTTGTAACATTATTTAATAGCATAATTTATACAGAAGTTTGGGGGTTGACATTTGACCTTTCATGAATTAGTGGCCTAAGATAGAGGTGGCTTAACTTAGGCTTCCCAGAATTTGGGCCAATGCCTCCAGCACCAGCTTTAGTAGTGAATGGCAATCGAGGCTGGAGCTTTCCTCGTTTTTTGTATTAACACAGTAGTCAATCCTAATAATTTCAGCAATGGGGATTCGTTAGGACGTGAATTAGTAGAATTATGTTGTTTCCAATAGTACTTACTGTCATCACCAACTGGGCCTGCAGAGCAGTTAGCTGGGGGTTCCTTTTCCAAATCTCTGAATTCCTGGAAAAGAAAGAAAAACAAATTTAATTAACATTTTATATTTAATTTTGAACAAGAACAGAAGATGTTGGAGTTATATTGTTGTTTTTTTATCCCTCCTATTTCTACACAAAGAATCTACCCCTGACTCTAAACCCGTTGACTACTGAATTCTTTAACTCTCATAGGCTTAATACAGGAGACACCCGGTTCCCGTAGTCTAGGGGTTAAAACATCATTCATTCATGAAGTATTCAACCACCTTGAAAACAAAATTAAACACTCTGTATCAAAACAAAGTGACATAAGTATGTGTAGTACACTTCGCATTTTTTTATCTTATACATAACACACAGATACGTGAGTGTGCCTTTTTTCAGCGGCACCACCAGTCCCCCACAACTATTTTTTTCCACTCATAAAGAAAGCTGCAAAGGATCAAAACAAAGCTGCAAAGTATCAAAACTCTGTATCAAAACAAAGCTGCAAAGTATCAAAACTCTGTATCAAAACAAAGTGGCATAAGTTTGTGTAGTACACTTCGCAGTTTTTTATCTTATACATAACACACAGATACGCGAGTGTGCCTTTTTTCAGTGGCACCACCAGTCCCCCACAACTATTTTTTTTCCACTTATAAAGAAAGCTGCAAAGTAAGGCCGAGTCATATCGGTTTGTAAACCGGCTTTCGATCCCCAGTGCTGTTTTGGCGAAACCGGTGCATCGCTGAAATTTAAGTAAATGATCTATACAAAGAAAAGAGGTAGCAAGCGCGAGCGCAAATTTCGCAAGTTGATGTTGGGACGCAAATTTTATAGCTAGCGAAAATATCGCCACGAAAAATATCCGCGAAAAAGTGAATCCTGAGAAAACAGGATCTCAGATTGCAACAATCACCTCATTTCATTCATCATAGTTGCTCGCAATTAGTATGTACATAAATTCTACTACGTAAAAGTTGGTTAGACATTTCAAAACTTAGCTTGAATTTCACTTTTATTCTCGCTCAAAACTAAAATCTCATGCCTCAATTTATTCTCCAGTAAACTGTTGCAGCAGTCAAAAATAGCCAACAAAGTTGCTCTAAGCAAGATTTAATTTTCTTAAATTTGCTAGATTGTCTGATTCAGGGAATCTTCAACTCTTACTGTGCCACAAATTTTTGGATTCAGAGTTGGAAGTGAAATTTTAAATAATCACTTTCCTGATTTCCTCTTATACATGTATTTGAATGATCTAAACTGGATCAGAGCTTGCTAACACACACAAAAGCTATTGAAGCCTATTCATCTGTAGAAAATATTGCTGAGTAGAAGCTTATCTTCAGATAAGCTTGAACATGTATAAGTGCAGTTACCCAATAGATCTTTACTAAATTTGGGCTAATTTAACAAGGGGATAGCATTTAACCCACTGGGTGATTTGATACTGAATGACTCTCATTGTGTTTGCTGTTGGATGTACATGTAATTAAAAAAATGTTGATCAAGATCATCAAGACACACCAAAGACATTACATTTCATTCATAATTGCCAATAACCTGATAACTTACCATTCATACAATAAGGGTTGTGATGAAAAAATATTTCTTAAAAAAAAAAAAACGGCCAAAGTCGTTATTATTGCCCAGCTGCCATTAAATCCGCCTGAACAAGTGAATAATTAGTCAAGTTTCTTGGTTTTCATTGTTGAAATTCAGTTATTTATAACGGAATAAACGCTATAGTTATCGATTCATAACTGAAAAAATTATCAGCAAGAAAGAGCGGGATTCGAACCCGGGACCTTAAACGCGAGTGCAGTGTAGAAAGAGAATAAACTGACAGTCTGACCAGACGCCTTTACCACTAGACCACGAGCAATTGACAGCAAATCTGATCTTGCTGCACTATATACCTCCGCTCCATACAAATCCTACCTATACCTCCGTTCTACTGGGGTTTTTTTTGATATCCTAGGTAGGATTCTTGCCAATTTGAGGATTACTGGGCATAATAGCTATAATAGCCAAAAAATCTTTGTTTTAAAATTTGGTTAATCTTTTCAAATATTTTGTTTAATCGATAGTACTTTCACCGAGGTAATTTTCTCAAAATAATTCATTTTTACAGTAAAATGCTTATGATAAGCCTGTTGTGTTGTCAATCCCTTGAAGTTTCAGATCAGATGTTGAACTGTGGGTGACGCGACATTTGCTCCTGCGACATTTGCTCCTCCGTTCATATCTCGAAAGGTCAAAGGTTAAGGTCAAGGTTTTTTTGTTAAGAACAATGTGAAGATTAGGATTAGGATTAGGGTTAGGGTTAGGGTTAGCCAGGTTTAGGATTAACATGGCAAAGTTAGGCCGGAGCAATTGTCGCAGGAGCAAATGTCATGGAACCGAACTGTGATGATAAAAAAAAATGACCCAATTATTAATTCTTAAATTTAAAAAAAATTGTCAGTAAAAATTGCATAGCTCAGCAAAAAAGGAAATTGTTTTGAAAAATACAAAAATCAAGTAATTTAAGCATGAAAATGATAACACCTTGAAAACATCATTGAAATTTATAACATATGCATCTAGACTATGTCCAAGACTATGAGGCATTTTAAATGATTTCAACAAAAAAAACAACTTAGAATTGTTAGAACTAGTTTAAAAATGCACCGTTTCAAACATGCCAACTCTGCAGAACATGTTTGGCTACACCGTGAAATAGGAAACCACTCAATTATATACCTGTAAACAACTGAGTGCAGCAAAGTCCAGGTTATGCCTTGGAAGGACTGAAGGAGGGAGGGAGGGAGACACCAAGCCAGGGCAAGGCAATGAATACAAGTACAACTGCACAAGAACAGAGTCAAACTGGGTGGTTTCCTATATCATATGCCAACAAAAGTTTTGAAAGACCAGGCAGTCTTTATAAGAGAGTCATGAAACTTCCATGGCTCGATTTAATGTTAGAAAACATCTGCCCGGATAATCATCCTGTCTGTCCGGATCCCTTAATCGTTAACGTAACGGTTAATGCTTGATTGTACTACTATTACTAACAGTAACGGTAACAGTTCTATTAACGTTACTAGTTATGACATCATTATCATCAAACCCACCCATGGCATGGCCATGCCATCTTTGTTTGACAGTGAAACTGAATGTCCCTCATTAACTTACCTTATTTATTCTTTTTAACGCCATACCGCCCCGCTATACTGTAACAGGAGATGTATTAGTAGGAATAAAACGTAAGAATTCGATATTTTCTGGTACAAATGCAAGGAACAGAACCTTCCAGATTATTTTCTTCACAAGTCGATCATCTACGGCACACATTCACCAACTAGCAGCACAGTCGACGTTTCAGTTCCCTATTGAGACTACGTTAATAATACACAACCATATGCGCTATGTAATATGCACGAGCTACGAACCAAGTACATTACAGCTATAGCGTAAGTAGCGAGCAACTAGCGCGGCACGCGCGGCCCTCGGCACCGCGCTGGTAGAGATCGATGACATATTAGATATGTTAGTCTTTTTACACCAGTTGTTTCTAGTATTAAAAACGTTGTCTGCTATGCCATGATTTAAGGCGAGCATACGCCATGACCAAGTAAAGCGTGGGATCTCAGGCTAGTCGAGTCAGATAGATCGATATCTGTAGTTAAGTTAACAGTGTAATAATGTGTGTAAAATGCTATGCTGTAAATTGTGGCCATGATTGTGGCGTATGAAGTTTCCGTCTGATCCGCGAACAGAATATTTCTTTTCCTCATCAATCAACACATAATTCAAAATGGCACTAAAAAGAATAAATAAGGTAAGCCGGCTATATTGTGGTTGAGGAAACCACTCGTTTGTTTGCACGCGCCGTACGCTTGCGTGCAGAGTCATTGTGGAGGAAAAGAGGCCGAGGTCGACGATGATATTACATGTATGATAATGGAATGGGCAAAAATGGCAATGCATGTGACGCAATGTCCAATGAATCGCTTCTCATTCGAGAGAATGGTGGTTTCCTCAACCACAATATTTGATAATACCAATAATTCATCCTTTCATTCATACACTTTAGCTCTAACCTAACATGTCCAACTGGTTAGTGGCGTCGAGGTGGAATTCACCATAAACGTGTCATTCACTCATTGCCATGATTGCACATGTTGCACAAAATAAACTGCTAATTCTGCGGCATGTGCTGATGATTAGGACTGTGGAATGAATGAGATGAGGCCGATTGAGGGGGGACTTCTTTCACGATCACGTCGACCCTTTCATTTGTAACCGTAGCCATGGTAACGGACATGAATATGTAGTGTCATGTTTGTTACGGTTACAAAGAGTACATTTTCTCTTCAACTATTCAGTGATAGGCCTAGTGATTAGTGATAGACTAACTAGATCTAACACTTTTCTACTGTGAACTTTGGCTAAGTCCGTGATACTATAAAATGTGTCTAATTCAGTTAGATCTAGACCACTCATAGGTACACGCCATTGCCGACTGTGTAGTAACGCAGCCAACACACATCCCATACCTAAACTGCATCACTGTGCATTTTTGGCTATATTTAATTGAAACTCATATATTGCAGTTTACTTAAATCCAAATATTTATGTTGAATAATAGATGATTAAAACTTACCAGGTTGTTTTGTGACCTTTGAAGAGGGTTTCCTGAAATTTTGGGTCCTTTTTGTCGATAACTGCTATCGAGACTGTCCCGTCAGCATCCAGTTTGTATTTTTCACGATTATGATGAAGGGAGCCCTCAGCGCTCGTAGTAGTACCGGCGCGATCGGTTCGTCGATCTCCTACGAAGACCTGGAAGGGCCAAACTGACGACGTAAAAAAATAAAAAATATTACGTACGTACGTAATAATTACTACGTACGTACGTAATATTTTTTATTTTTTTACGTCGTCAGTTTGGCCCTTTCAGGTCTTCGTAGAATAGCTTGTGTGCGTAACATTCTGCGTACGTATCTACGGTGCGTAACCATGTAGAGCGGCCTCACTAGTGCGCAACATATTGAGAGCAGTCGTCATCCGTATGGAGGTGTGGGTAACAAGTACCAAAAAGAGGGCTGTAAATGTAAGTTTTTATAACTTTCTACATTTTGTATCTTAACGAACTGATAACTTAAAGGACAATTAACCCCACATGATATTCTAGATGCGGTATTGTCTGCTACGTCTTTCCATGGAGGCTGCCATTTTGTGCATGACACGGATCATTAGGTACCATATGCATTGATAATAGCCTACCTTTACAACAGATACGTCGCTTTGTTCTGATTTTATTACGATTGTTATTGGTCATGGGCCTAGATAATTGACGACCCATGAGTTCTAATAGCCATCCTGTAATGCAGATTCCTCGCTTTGTTTTGGTATTGTTACGATTGTCTCCGTCCTTGACGTCAATTCTCCGTCTCCACGTACAGAAAGTATATTTTTATGAACAAATTAAGACCTTTTAAAAAATATATAAAACTAAACTTACATTTCAGAATATGTGACTATATCTAATATATATTTGTCCTCTAAAAATCAATTACAAGTTAACGATGAAGGAAATATTACTTGGGATGAAAAATATTTTCGTGTACACATAAAGTAATGGCAGCCCCCTTATTATTGCTAGCAGACAATAACTTGGCTGGAAAATAGTGATTTATATCTATATCCTGTGTTTTTACATGAAATTGCATGTATCAAATAAGAGGCATATACTACACCATTCAAAATAAGCTAATTCATACGCTGAGGTTAATTTCCCTTTAAAATCTAAAGAATGATACTTAAGTATCAGTTTGCCCACAAAAACCTCCATTTCAAACAAAATTACATCTGTATCCCCAATACCCAGTATACACACATGTATATGATCCTAATGGTCAATATGACCATTGCTTGCTGGTTTTAGATCTAGACTAACAATCATTGGCCTCAGTGACAGTGGCACAGTTTACCAGCCTGACCAGTGGCGCTAGCGCCACTGTAAAAAAGTACCATAGTTCCCATGGTAACTTGACAGTAATTTGACCAAATTACCATCAAATCATGGTAATTTGGTCAAATTACTGTCAAATTACCATGGGGACTATGGTACTTTTTTACAAGGCACTAAAAGAATAAATAAGGGACTTTATCTCTCTCCGCGCCACTGCTTAGGCCAAAAAAAAAAAATTGTTGTATTGGCGTAACCCGCCCGACCCTAGGTTTTTTGGGGTTTTTTTGACTATCGATATCGCGTATCGTGCTGCCTTTGCGATCGCGATCGTGATCGAAAACCCGGAAGTGCTGCGGACAGAACTAGCTGCGTGTATTATGTATTATACTGTCGTAAAAAAAAAAAAAAAAAAAAATCCCGACCGACCGACCCTATTTTTCAGAGACCCGTTACGCCAATACAACAATTTTTTGTTGTTGGCCTTATTGATTTTCAACAAATAGCGGCACGCCTTCCTGCTCCCAAGATAACCTCTTCATGTAGTAATAAATCACTATTTTGGTCTGACTTTGAAAGGAAAAAAAAAATACTTGTAAGACTTGACAGGCCTGGGGCCCGTTGCACAAAACTTATGTTTGAACGCAACTCCGGGAAAATCAAACACAACTTTATTTCAGCCATTCAGAAGTGCGCATTGAGGACTTGCGTTTGATTTTTAGGAGTTTGCGATTAAACGCAAGTTTTGTGCAACTGGCCCTTGAAATGATACAATGAACAGCTGATTTTGATGTGTAAATCTGCACTGCATACATCTTTAGTGTGTCCAACTAGAAGAAGTATGTGTACATGTATGAATGAATGTGATTGTGTGTGCTACCTTTAATGAAGGGTTATTTTTTCTTCCTTTCTTTCTCTCTCTCTCCCTCTCTCTATCTCTATCTCTCTCACTCTCCCTATCTCTATCTCTCTCACTCTCCCTCTTCCCTCTCCCTCCCCCTCTTCCTCCCCCTCTTCCCTCTCCCTCTCCCCCTCTTCCCTCTCCCTCTCTTCCCTCTCCCTCTCCCCCTCTCCCTCTCCCCCTCTTCCCTCTCCCCCTCTTCCCTCTCCCCCTCTTCCCTCTCCCCCTCTTCCCTCTCCCTCTCTCTCCCTCTCCCTCTCCCCTCTCTCTCCCTCTATCTCTCTGTCTCTTTCTCTCCTAGTGACTGATAAGTGAGAACTACCAGAAGTTTTTTGTGGATTCATTGAAGATAAGGTCAGAGAGTCTAGTACAAGTGTGCCCCTGAGAAAGAGGTGGGGGGATACCTAGGTAGTCTAGGAATTCAGACCATTCATTTGCCAACTGAATTGCTAAATGTAGACTATTTTAAATTGTTTTCTTTGTGGAAGTATTTTAAAACTAATTTTTGGTAAACTTGTCAATACACAACTTTCGAATGGACACTGGTTAAAAAGGAAAATTTAATTCCCCCCCCCCCCCCCACCTTGCGTGCGCTCCTGTCAACACTTGTCTCCGAGTCTGATCAACAGACTAGCACCACGCGTTCTTCTCAGCTTGCCGAGGGCCCTGCTAACAATAAAGTAAAATAAATATAATCTAAATCTATGTTTAGTGGAAATAATATACGGATGAAGTGATGGCTGGTGGTGAGTGGTTAACTACCAAACTTTTCTGTTTTCACTTTGGTTAAGAGACAGACAAGACAGATACACCAGGGGGGGGGGGGGGGGGGACTCAAGTTTTATGTTGATGGGGGTGTGCCTCAGCCAACCCCAAAATGGGGGTCTAATTAAAGGAACTGACTAGAACTTAGAAGCATAAAGTGGTATTTGGAACGGCGGAACAGCCTAGCTGAGTGAAAAAAACATGATCTAAGGAACTATGCAACAAACCAGCCACAAGAGAAATGGGGTCTTGTGAACTGACAACGTGCAGTGCATCCGCAGGCAGCAACTAGTTTTTCATGATCTTGCCCACAAAGTTACACTTTAAGACCACGTACAGTTTAAGGCAGTTTAAAGCAGAGACGAAGTTTCAATTTATGGAAATTCTGGTATACAAATAATTTCCTGGTACTACAAAATTTCAATATGGCACGAAAAAGAGACATGATAACGAAGCTTTTCGACCTGCACTCATCAGGTTATCACGCAGGTATGTAATAAATTACTCGAAATCAACTATATTATAATCGATAACCCGGATGCTGTAATTTCAGAACAATCGCAAAGCTTAGACGAACCTGGTGAGTGCAGGTCGAAAAGCTTCGTTATCATGTCTCTTTTCATGCCATATTGAAATTCTGGTATCTTGAGAATGGCACCTGGAAGCCCACAAAATGGGTTTTTTGTCCATGTCCATGCCCAAGCCGTGATGCACAGATACTGGAAAGTGCATTAGCCCATTTTTACTACACTAAAATATGTTTTAGGTCTTTAACTCTCGAGTCGTGGTTTTGATTAAAATTGTCAAATAACCAAAAAGTGGTCCGACTGTGATGTCCGTTACACTTGAATTGCCCATATGGTGTTGTATTCATACTTTGCGATTTTGCGCACAGGGCAATATCTAAACAAATACTGTTCGGTATAAATCAGTCTTGTCAATCTAAATAAATCATTGTAGATCTAGAATAAAATTATGATAAATCATGGATTGAGTCACTCATTGAGCCATCACCATGAGGGGCTGTGTCAATTTCGGCGGTGGTCATGACCTCTAAGTTGAAGAGGTAAAAACACCAATATAATCAGCAAAATGTTTAAGAAAATACTTCCTTCTACATTTTAGGATGATAGAATATCTGATTTCATGCCAGATTCTTCAATCATGTCAATAGGATATTTGTCATCTTGATCAAGTGAAATTTTCAGACTGTTTTTGGCTGGCGATGTTGCTCCTTTCCAGCATAATGTGCTAGAAATCACACACTTACTATAGGAGGCAATTACCTTACATAAATTGTGAGTGGCAGGGTCTATCTCATTCCTAACAATCTTTAAAATAGACTTGAATTTTGGACACCCGATCTTACATGCAAAAACATATTTCTATAAATATAACTTGGTTCAAATGTTATGAGGAAACCATATTCTTGGACATAAATTGAGAATTTGTAATGTATTATCTATATTTAAATGATTGGTGATTTGACATCACATCCGAGTTGCCAATTTGTCTAGTGAAGGAGTGATTTTCGTTGTTTTCCCTAGTTTTTATGTCATTAAGAAATTCATAACTGTCTTTCTTATTAGTTTTTGATCAGTTTGTCTGATTCTTCTGGTAATAAATCCCAGTAATCCTTGGACTGGACTTCCCTTTCGAGACAATTGTCCACATTTTGTGGTTTAGCTCAAAACTTTTGATTCAGATCCTAAAAAATACACCAGATGCATGAGTAGAAAGAGCAAAAACTTCTGCACACACTGTATCCATTTTGGTTGCATGACTGTGTTACCTTTGATGCCAATAATTTTTAAAGGGGAATAAGCTTTAAAATCTTTAAATAGACAACAAATTGAGAGATTCAAAATCATTTTTTTTTCATTATTGGCAATTTTTCAACTTTTCGACAAACTTTGTAAACATATATATATATATATATATATATTGTTTTCAAGGACATTACATATTATGAGAACCATGTTGCACTAAAAAACAAATTGAGAGGTTCAAAATGGCACAAAATGGTTCAGATACAAATATTTAGTGGTGAGAACAGACACAGCTTATTTGTTTTATATGTCCCTAAAGATAGTGCTGATGAGATATTTTTCTTCCTCTTCTCTTACAGGAATTCGCTGATATAAAAGTTGATCCACCACAACAATGTTCAGCAGGTCCAGTTGGTGATGATGATAGTGAGTATATCGACTCGAAAGTAGGATTTTTCATTCTAAAGTCCTCCTCTCTCTAATTTTTTCTTTCTTATGATAGTAAGCATATCAAAAGAAGGATTTTTCTTTTTAAAGTTCTCCATCTTTCTCTTTAAAGTTCTCCATCTTTCTCTTATTCTTTCTTCTTTTTTTTTAAATCAGGACTCCAATTTAATGATATCCCAGAAACCACTGACCTTTGAAGGTCCCACCATTCACGTTTAGAATTTGGGTGGAGCTCCATAAATCACACTCCTTATTTTCTCGAGGAGCTCAATTGAGCTCCTTACAATCACTCTCCCGAGATTTTTGAGGAGCTCAATTAAATAAAAAGGTGCTAAAATGCCAATTTTCCATGAATTTGAAATTCCGTATTTCGATTTCACGATTTGGCAGAGCTGTCAACCTTGTGCAACCAAAAATAGGAATCATCATCATGATGGCAAAAATAAAAAGGAATTTACAGCAAAAAAAACGAATACCTGGCTTCAATAAAAGTTCAAACAAAACTAACCTCGCGCGACATACTTCCATTGCAAAAATGCTCATTTCTTATGCTGAAATGTCTCGTCACATTTTTCCCTTTGATGTGTGCTCACTCACGCATTATATACTAAATTGGATCATATTGATTTTTACACACACAAGCTAGACAGATAGTTCAGAAACATTCCTGACAAATTGCATTGCTGGAAACCAACTTGTTAAAAAGTTAAAATTATAATTAGCCTAGGCCTATACTAAATATAACTTACACATGGTCAATTCCAGCGTAACGGACATGACATTCAGACAGTTTTTTGTAATTCAAAACATCACACAATAGAATTGGCAGTCTCCAAACAATTTTTATTGAGTTTATCAGACACATTTGACTATCAGGGATATACTCATGAAATTTCACATCATTTTATTGAACGGTTGTGGAGAAAATGCACTCGTTGTGAGCGTAACGGACATGACACAAAATGGACAAGGCTTTTTAACCTACTTTTTATTATGAAAATTCCTGTGAGTTTTGGGATAGAATGAACCTGGTTTGGGTATTAATTAAAACTTAAAGTCATGCTGTAATTATAAATTCATGTTTGAGATTAGTTTTACATTGCATTCTTTTTTTATAGCTCAGAATGTAGCGTAACGGACATGACGCATTGAGCGTAACGGACATGACAGTTTTGTCCACTTTTTGTGAGCGGACATATTTGTTTTATTACGAGATATGGCAGATATTTTATTGTTCATATAGTAAGGTTGAAAGATAGGGACACACATCATAACTGGTATTCTGTACTATTTCATATATTTCTGTAATTTTAGAAGGGTTGGTTTTTCAATGTTTACACAAAATATAAAAAATAAAGCAAACTTGCTTCTGCACCAGCTAGCTACAATTTATGATACATTTTAGTTAATACTACCCTCCATACCAAAACAGAACAAATTATTAGTTGATGCTATGGTGTTTTCTCCTTTATAGGCTAATATTTCTCAGATAGTATTAATATGCTAGCGTAACGGACATGACACCCTTGTGAAGTGAACCATATCTTCACTTCTTTCTTTCAAAAAAACATTTGGCATAAAAAAGACAAAACTAACAGCTCGGTACTACTACCAAATGTTAAATAGTAACACATCTAAGTTCTTTTTTGCAGGTTTTAGTGATCTAACAACTATACTACAATGCATGGAATATAATGCTTAGAGTACCACAACAACATACAACAAAGTAGAGCACGTCTCAAGCTTTGAGGCAAAGAAAACTTAATGAACCAGACCTGATCAAAAGTTTGAACATATCATGAAAATGTCCTGAATGATTCACATCAGTTTTAAAGAAAGAAAGTTAACTACATGTATCTGCAACATGCACTAAAGCAGTTCCACAAAACCAGTGTCATTATGAAATGAGGTCTAAGTTATCATGGAAAAGTGCTAGGGAGATGGCCAATAGTGGAACTGCATTGTCTTGGCTTCAGTAATCCACTATGTAAATAAACAGGGACATACCTGCTGCTGCATGTTGGTCATCAATCATGATCAAGATGTTGGAAAGGGATTACATAACAGGGCTAGCAAGATCATCTGAAATCTACAGACTTCCATGGGTAAACTGGAAAATCTGCTTGTTGTTGTGTCTTAAATATAACAAGCAGATTTATATTTATGAGTCACTAGTATCTAGAAACATCCCACTATCCTCAAGCAATTGAAAATAATAATCAATCTATTAAATGGAGCCCACAATGTGGTTTCTGCCACTTGTCGTATATAAAGTGTCATGTCCGTTACGCAAAGTGTCATGTCCGTTACGCCATTTGCTTGAAAACTGACAGTGGTAAGGAAAAATGGTTTCTACACATGTAAGGGGATTTAGTTCTAACATAGAAACTGAATTTACAGTAACCAAATACAAATTTCCTGTTGGCTATGAAAACTTTAAGTGAAAAACGTAACGGACATGACACTTCTAATGATAAAGAAATCACACAATTTTGAGGATCAATGCCTCGAAAATTGATGAATGATATAAACATTCATTGTGATTTTCTGTTGATATGTACACTGAACTACTGTTTAAAAGTTGAAGGAGACCTCCAGTAGATTTTAGGCCTTCATTAGAGACAGGAAGAATAAACTCTTCAAAAATAGCCACATTTTTGTGTTATTGCGATACATCATATTAGATTTTCACTGGTGGAAAAAAATACGAAAATTTGTCAGTTTAATGATTTGTCTATTGGAAAATGAACATTTATACATTACTTTTCAAGAATATTTGAGAGTTTAAGTGCAATTGCAAACTTCATTTTTTTACTAAAGTGAACATTTTTCATGGAATTGCCCACATGCAAAATGCAAATTCAACGCCTTTTGTGCTTGGCTTTATGAAAGGAAATCGTTGTTTGTAATGCTCTTTAAACTTCTGTGACCGTTTTCCACTCATTTTGATCAAATCCTCTCTAGTTTCGCGAAATAATTCCGTTAAATCCACGATCTTGACAAAGCCGGTGCGCAGTTCAGCAAGCGTTAATACATTGCCCCACATATAGAGATCGGTGCTGTGCTTACATGCGTTTTGCATGGCCTGTACGCTACGTGGGCACCGCTGCATGCGAATAAAACATGTTTTCGCAGTCACACGACGGAAGAGCGATCGAAACTTGCGTTATTTGAATGATATACCGTACATGTACCATCGATCAATTTGGGGTCGGTTTCGTCGGTGGGACTGTAACATTACGTGTATCGATAGCTCAAACCCGGAAGTCATAGACAACACTGTATTTTCGTATACATGTACACAAAAATGATTTTTCAAGTCGAGTTGCTCCGAGTTGTATATGCAACAAATAAGGAGCGCTGTCGTTAGTGCTCCTGACTATGGCTTGAGGAGCGCGGTAGGAGCGCCAGCGCGATCGCGCTCCTCAAAAATGAAGGCCTGATACCGGTGATTGATGAAAAGATGACAAAGACAGGAATAATAATGATGGGAGGCACTGCGTGATTGCAATGATCCTAGCTTGTCCATCGTTCACCCAGTCCCGGGCGCGTCTTTTTTTTCTGTATCCCTAACGCGTCAGAAACCCCTTTTTGAAGACTTTGAAAGAGACTACAAGTATCGGACTTGTATTTTCTTACTCAGTTTCACCTTATTATGCCTCCGCCCACCGAAGGTGGGTGCCGGAGGCATTATGTTTTCGGGTTGTCCGTCCGTCCGTGCGTCCGTCCGTCCGTCCGTCCGTCCGTCCCACTTCTCGTTACCGCGATATCTGAAGAATCATTTGAGGTAGGAACCTCAAACTTGGTACTAGTATGTATCCCCATACGAAGATGAACTGATTAGATTTTGGGGTAAGTAGGTCAAAGGTCAGAGGTCACAGAGGTCAATTTACATGAAATTACATAAAAATTCTTGGTTTTTAGCACCGTTACCACGATATCTCAAGAACTGTTTGAGATGAGAACTTCAAACTTGGTACTAGTATGTTTCCCTATATGAAGATGAACTGATTAAATTTTGGGGTAAGGAGGTCAAAGGTCAGAGGTCACAGAGGTCAATTTACATGAAATTACATAAAAATTCTTGGTTTTTAGCACCGTTACCACGATATCTCAAGAACTGTTTGAGATAAGAACTTCAAACTTGGTACTAGTATGTTTCCCTATTTGAAGATGAACTGATTAGATTTTGGGTAAGGAGGTCAAAGGTCAGAGGTCACAGAGGTCAATTTACATGAAATTACATAAATATTCTTGGTTTTTAGCACCGTTACCACGATATCTCAAGAACTGTTTGAGGTAAGAACTTCAAACTTGGTACTAGTATGTTTCCCTATATGAAGATGAACTGATTAGATTTTGGGGTAAGGAGGTCAAAGGTCAGAGGTCACAGAGGTCAATTTACATGAAATTACATAAAAATTCTTGGTTTTTAGCACCGTTACCACGATATCTCAAGAACTGTTTGAGGTAAGAACTTCACACTTGGTACTAGTATGTTTCCCTATATGAAGATGAACTGATTATATTTTGGGATATTTTGGGATAATTAGGTCAAAGTTCAGAGGTCACAGAGGTCAATTTACATGAAATTACATGAAATTCTTGGTTTTTAGCACCGTTACCGCGATATCTCAAGAACTGTTTGAGGTGAGAACTTCAAACTTGGTACCAGTATGTATCCCCATAGAAAGAGGAACTGATTAGATTTTGGGGTAGGTAGGTCAAAGTTCAGAGGTCACAGAGGTCAATTTACATGAAATTACGTGGAATTACTGGTTTTTAGCACCGTTACCGCGATATCTCAAGAACTATCTGAGGTGAGAACTTCAAACTTGGTACCAGTATGTATCCCCATAGAAAGAGGAACTGATTAGATTTTGGGGTAGGTAGGTCAAAGTTCAGAGGTCACAGAGGTCAATTTACATAAAATTACATGAAATTACTGGTTTTTTTACTTCATAAAAATGAAATAAATTTTCTGTCTCCTGTACTTTTTAAGTGAAAAGATTTGTAATTTTGTTGGCCAATCCTTTTTAGAGTGTATATGTATGCCATACATTTCCAATCTGGTGATGGCGGAGGCATACATTAGCGTTACGGCAGGGCAAAACCCATTCCGCCCCATGGTTTGAGGGGAGCAGCTTATGCTGTTCTCAGTACCAGTACAGGGGAGTGTTTCATCAAGCAGTTTGTCAGTGATTTTTAATGACAAATTTGCTCTCAGCCAATCAGATGCATGGATTTCAGTAGCTTATAACAGTTGTCGGTAAAAATCACTGACAAAACGCTTGATGAAACGCTCCCCTGAAGTTGAGCCCTAGTCATTACATGAGATTGTGCTCAGCTGAAATTAACCGAATACTGCAGAATTATGTGGAATGAGTTTTAGGGCAAACTTTGTAGGTCAAAGGTCAGTCTAGGTTAAAGATAAAGTTGAGTTCTGCTCATGAGATTGAATTCTGAAATGATAAGAAATTGACTCAATCCTGCTGAGAGTCACATGCACTGCACACAGAAATGTGTATGGGACTACACACAAATGTTTGGCCCAAACATTTCAGCTGTTTCTTGTCATATGTTGAATGTGAGGGCATTTGAAGAACAATCCTGTTCAGGGGGCATATCTGCTTTGATAATCTTCCAAACTCAATTTCCCAGAACTCAACCTTCCCTTTAATTATGCTGCAAAAATTCTGGTAATGCTGTGGCAATGAATCAAAAATAATTTTTTTCTTCAGGAGTCAGCACAGATTACCACCAAATATCTATGTATAGAGAATGAAATGTACTGTATATGCATTCATGTGAACCAAAACTATATGTCATTTTTATTTCCTCAACAGTGTATCATTGGCAAGCCACGATAATGGGTCCAGTAAGTATGATTCATTTTCATGTTTACAGAAAAATTATTTGTTCCGGATGTTTGTATTTTGACAGAAGGAGTCTGTTGACATTTATTGAACTCTCTCAGTACTGTAGGCGGTGCAGGTGGTGTAACCTACCAAATTGAATCACCCGATTTGAATCACTCTAATTTTATGCAGTGCTCCCAGGAAAAAAGGGAAACCTGAAAGCATGTTTGTTTTAATGTAAGAGAAAAAAACAAACAAACATAGCTTTAGCCTTTATGCTGCGAAACTTTATAACCTAATAGATTTTTGAGGAAAACAATTATACAATTCATTTATTTATTCTTATTAAGTTCAGTTCAACTTTTTACCTTTTTTTTTATTATGATGATGTTACATTCATCCTGCCTTAACGAAACAGTTTATCGTATATTTTTCTGTCTTAACTGAACACTTTTATCATATTCTAATTTCTTTTTACAGCCTGAAAGTCCATTCGAAGGTGGTATATTTTTTCTCTCGATTCACTTTCCAACAGATTACCCCTTCAAACCTCCCAAGGTGAGTAAAAGTCCATGATATTAATCCTAAAGGGCCGGTCACATTTGTCCGATAACGACAACAACGACAAGAAGATTTTTCGTATTAAAGGTACACCCCAGGGGAGCGTTTCATCAAGCATTTTTGTCAGTGATTTTCACCGACAACTGTTATAAGCTACTGAAATCCTTGCATCTGATTGGCTGAGAGCAAATTCGTCAGTAAAAATCACTGACATAAGGCTTGATGAAACGCTCCCCTGAGCTGCCCTACTATTAACGAGCATACTCACACGTACAAACCATTTAGTAGGGTGTACCTTTAAATTGAAAGTCTTGTTATCATTATCGGACAAATGTGGCCAGCCCTTTCAAGACAATTGACCACATTTTGTGGTTTGGCTTAATAACTTTTGATTCAGAGCTCTAAAAAATATACCAGATGCAGGAGTAGGAAAAGCAAAAATGTCTACACACATTGTGTCCATGTTTGTTGCATGACCATATTGCGTTTGATGCCTGGAATTTTTAAAAGGAGAATAATCTTCAAAATCCTTAAATTGGCAACACATTGAGTGGTTCAAAATCACTTTTTTTTAAATCAAAATTGGCAATTTTTTCAACTTTTCGACTAAGTTTCTAATGATGTATATTTTATTCAAAGACATTGCATTTTGTTAAAACCATGTAGCTCTAAAAGAAAAATATTGTTGCCAATTTGAAGAACAAAATGTGATCAATTTAGCCTTTAAATAATTCCTGTCATGAAAGGGTTTATCCTGCTCTTGTTGTGGATTGCTAACTCCTAAATATCTGTGCCAGGGTCCGAATATTTTGTATCTCTGTAAGAAACCCAGTTAAACCCTTTATCAAAATTTTGATACCAATAAATGTCTGTTCTTTTCTTTAAAGGGCTTTGCAACACATACATGTACAATAATACTGTGGGCAAGCTTGTAGACATACACACAAATCTATTGGAAATATACATTTTGTGTACAAGTAGCTTTTTCAAAAGTCTTTTCTTCTGGACTGGCTTCATACTATCATTTTGGCAAGTTTGCAACCAGTTTGCGTTCCAAGGTTAGAAAGCTAGTTGAAGCTCAATATCTTCAGTGAATAAGAGAGAATGGCACCACATGCTCATAACTGAGATGCCAATTTGTCTCCCTTGTATAGCAGTCTTTTATCTTCTTTAAAAAGTCAAAACTTTCCTTTGCATGTACATGGAATAGTCCAATTTTGCTCAAATTTGTTTTGATCTCCCTGCTTTATATTTTCTTTCTATTTTGGTTAAATCTCACATTCAGGTACATGTTCATGTTAATTTTGTAATATGTTAACCATAAATGCTGAAATCACATATTCTTTCCAGTGTCTCTTACTTCTTTTCATTTCATTTACAGGTTGCTTTCACAACAAAAATCTATCATCCAAACATCAACAGCAATGGCAGCATCTGTCTAGACATCCTCAGATCACAATGGTCACCAGCTCTCACAATTTCAAAAGGTACTTGGTCATTTCTAGGGGGTAATCTTGTAATTGATCTGTTCAGATATTGTTTCAACAATTTGTTCTGGTTATGTCTGAGGGTCATCGTGTAAAGGGAAGGTTGAGTTCTGGGAAAGGTAAAAAATAATTTGTTAGCTTTCTCATTCTTTTTATGTTAGTTTGGAAGATTATCATAGCAGAAATGTCCCCTGAAAAGGATTTCTCTTCAAATGCCCTGACAAGAAACGGCTGAAATGTCCAGGCCGAACATTTGTGTGTAGTTCCATATACACATTATGTGTGCAGTTCATGTGACTCTCAGCAGGATTAAGTCAATTTCTTATCAATTTGGTGATTCCAAAACCTTACAGCATACACCAATTCTTATGTGATATATTATGAACCTTTCCCATTTGTTTTTAGACAGTTTCTTTCACAATTCAATCTTATGACCAGAACTCGACTTTATATTTAACTAATTTGTTGAGAGATAGTTTATCTTCTAATTGAATTTTTCTGAGCATCCATTCAAGCTTTGTGATTATCAGGGAATTATATTTACTGCTGCAGATCACTTGAATAGCTTAATAAAAAATCTTTCTGCATGGGACTGCAGACAGGGATTGATTTTGAAGGGCCAATCCACCCTGTCCAATATTGTTGAATTGATTGAAAACAGACAAATCTGAGAAACGTATTGGTGAAAGTTTGAATGTACTTATAAGAAACTATAAAAAAGTTATGAGCTTCTTGAAATTGTGCATATGGAAATCTCATGTTGGCGTATTGGTCATTTGACTGAAATAACTTTCCATACAGCGTATCCACTGGATGATTATATAATAATTGATTATCACTGGAAAATTAATTATATTTTAGTTTGTTGTTTGCCTCTTTAATCATCCTGTAATTTGGAACACCATCGGGACAAAAATCAGGGAAAATCAGGAAATTTGTTTTCATAAAATGCTGGTAACCCTTTGAATACAGAGTCTTGAAAACCTAATTTCAAGCAAGTCCTTAAATTCTTTTTACTCTTTCAGTACTCCTGTCAATCTGCTCACTGTTGTGCGACCCCAACCCCGACGACCCCCTGGTGCCGGAAATTGCAAATATGTACAAGAGGGACAAAGACAAGTACAACAAACAAGCTAAAGAATACACTAGAAAATATGCTATGTGACCCGTGAACTTTGACAACATGGTCCATATTGTACACCATATAATTATGCATGCAGACCGTAACTAAAGAATGACAAAACCATCCGTGGTCGATGTCTGCATTTAAAGTCTTTAAACTCTTTATAGAACAAGATTTTCCGGTTAACGGTGAACCAAATCTTGGAGTTTTCATGAAAGAGACCTATAAAAAAGACAGAGGGGATCTGTTAAATGTGCTATGTAGTTTGAGAATCTCATGGCTTGATTGATTTTAGACCCTTTGAAAAACAGGCTCGATTCTCTTTATTCAGACAGAGACTTAACTGATAATTGTGAGAAGTGTAGGGTTTTTGTCAGTATTATTATGGCTGCAGGTGTCCATACAGGCCTTATCAGACCACAAGAGTACAATGAACCATGGATCTGGTGTTGGATAGTAATCCTTTCCGTGCCGGTACAGTGGAATCTCGTTATAACAAACTCCTTGGGACCAAGGAAATTACCTCTTGATATTGAAACCTTGTTAGTATATCAGGGCTTAAAAACAATAGAATACAAAGAAGTGGGACTGTCAAAATTACCTTGTTATAATGCGAGTTTGGTATATATAACAGTGTTCTTTATAACGAGGTTCCACTGGAGTTATGTATGCCAGACTTTGTTCTATTTGGCAATCTAAAGTGAGAAAAGGTACACACAAAGGGCAGCGGTGGGGGGAGCCAATATTTTTCTTCATTAGAACTTTGAAGCATATGAACAGTTGTTCATTTTATCCAAATATAATCATTTAGAAAATAGCATGGGGGGCAAAAATTGGAAACCTTTCTTTAGTTCTTAAGAACATTGTAATTATTTTTGTATAATCTTTGTAAACCATGCTGATGTGTTTCTTTGTATTGACGAAAAATCGCTACTGTCATGTGTGTTAAACTATTGGAGGAGTGGATCTAGACTGAATGAATCAGATGGGCTACAAGACCATTTTATTGGATTTGGTATAAATCTTGTGTGATTTGTAAAAAAAAAAAATTGAATTTAAACTGCATTTAAACTGCTTTTTTTACTCACAATGTTGATAGTCTCTCCTACTGTATGGTTCCCCTCAAGACTGGGTAATCAGTCCTATGTATGCATATGTATGTTGCCATTTGATTTCTTTTTCTCATCTTGCTCTGCAATTTGTATAATTGGGGGGAACATGTTTTCACTCCACATTGTTCGTGTGTTTTAGTTCAGTAATTTTACTGAGCTTCAGTATAAGATAGCTACTATTCTGTTAACAAGAGTGCTTTGGGGTTTCAATAGCAAAATCATGACAATTTTACAATATTTCCCACCCCCCCCCTTATTTTTTGTCTGTCAAAATATTAAAAATGATCTAATCACCATTTAATTTCAAAATTTTAGGTTCTATATAGGTCTATTCTGAAAGATATGATGATTCATAAGCTACTTTTAGTAGTCACATAAAACATCTGATGTGGATTGATTCATAGACTTGACTTTAAATTAGTTTTTTTTTTTTTAATATTTGCACACATTGTACAATGTTAACAAATGCTTTAAAAGTAAGACCAGGATTGTTCGCACACAATGATTTGATATCGTTTGTAACAAGGAATCGATATGTTGTCCTTTAAATGTATGAGGTGAGTAGCTTTTGATTGTATAGGTACCAGATTATTCTGTTACATGTACTAATTCTTGCCTATTATCTACCTTTGACAAAAGAACCGCTAAATGATATTTTAGTCAGTGTTTGTTTCGGACATACTCTCCCCGTTGGTGTATTTCATTTACAGGTACTAGATACGATAGGGAAAGTCACCTTTTTTACTCATATACTGTAAATGCAGAAATATTTGGGGTACATTAATTTTCGCGGATTTCGCGCTATTTTCGGCGGGCGCAAATTCTAGAACACGCCAAAATATTAGCAAGATTTCTTATGCTTCTTTTGAATGGACGCTGCATTGCGCGAATATGTTTTTGGGTCGCTCAGCGCGAAAATTTAATCACGCAAAAATAACAGCGTTTACAGCAGTACATTCCGCTTTAGAATTCTATCATAGATGACACTCCTCTTTCTTACGTCATAATTGTAAATACGAGCAACAATTGTTCTGTTCTCGTAAGAATGAATGTCGTTCTATATTCAGTGTATAAAGGCTGAAAGCTTTGTACTATATCCTCCAACTTTTATGAGCTTTTATGTCATGCTGAACAAGAGTGAATATGAGGCTTGAATTTACCAAAGAGGTTTATCTTAACCCATGGTTTAGACCTCCATAAGTGTAGTACATGTGTGTCCTCATATCCAATGTGTGGGCATTGATACTCATAAGTACAATTTATTTTAGTCCATGATGGGGTTTAAGCCGTGATCTAGGCCATGGGCTAAATTAAGCCTCCTTTGTGAATCCGAGCCGAAGACTGGAGCTATTGCAAATATATACTCGTCATAAACTGAGTTACCGGTAGTCATCTTGCTTCTCATCTTCCAAAGTAATACAGCTAGCTTCATCAAAAGCTCTTTTTTTTTCACATCAAGCATTTATTCAAAAACAAATTTGGGGGTATTTAGAAACATGTTTGGGTTTGTCTGTTGCCCCTCTCTACATCGCCCTTATGCAGATGTCTGTTTTCCCCTTCATCTATGTAGATTGTAATTAAAATATTTGCATTTGGTACCAATAAAGTGTAAATACAAGTACATGTATTTTTTTAGTGATGGTCAGCCATTTCTGTTTATTTCTAATAGATGAACTGTGTGGGTATGACATCATATTGTGGTTTTGAGCCACATGATTGTGCAACAATTTCCTACTCTTAATTGCATTCTCAACCCTTTCGGGACAGGAATTATTTAAGGGAGAAATTGATCACATTTCATTTTTCAAATTGGCAACAATGATATTGTTCTTTTCGCGCTACATTGTTCTAATAAGATGTAATGTCTTTGAAAACAATATACATGGTTACAAGTTTTGTCGAAAAGTTGAAAAAACTTGCCAATTTTTATTTTAAAAAACAAAGATTTTAAACCTCTAAATGTGTTGCCAATTTAGGGATTCTAAAGGTTATTCTCATTTATCAAATGCAATCTGGTCATGCAACAAAAATGGACATAGTGTGTGCGAAAATTTTTCTCATGCATCTGGTGTATTTCTAGCTCTGATTCAAAAGTTATTGAGCCAAAGCATAAAATGTGGTCAATTGTCTTGAAAGGGTTAACTTCAAGCCTGGACCTAACTTTAAACCCAACCCTGACCCTAACCCTGACCCTAGACCAAAAACAAAAAACCCAATCGTCACACTATAACTAATCCTATATCTTTGACGAAATAAAGCCTGGACTGGAAGCAGTTGTCGCTGGAGCATTTGTTGAATCACCGTATTGATGTGTGCAAAGATGATGGACTGAGGGTACTATATGTATGTTAGATGATGGACTGAGGGTACTATATGTATGTTAGATGGTAGACCGAGGGTACTATATGCATGTTAGATGGTAGACCGAGGGTACTATATGCATGTTAGATGGTAGACCGAGGGTACTATATGTATGTTAGATGATGGACTGAGGGTACTATATGTATGTTAGATGATAGACCGAGGGTACTATATGCATGTTAGATGGTAGACCGTGGGTACTATATGTATGTTAGATGGTAGACCGTGGGTACTATATGTATGTTAGATGGTAGACCAAGGGTACTATATGTATGTTAGATGATGGACTGAGGGTACTATATTGTATGTTAGATGATGGACTGAGGGTACTACATGTATGTTAGATGATGGACTGAGGTACTATATGCATGTTAGATGGTAGACCGAGGGTACTATATGTATGTTAGATGGTAGACCGAGGGTACTATATGTATGTTAGATGGTAGACCGTGGGTACTATATGTATGTTAGATGGTAGACCGTGGGTACTGTATGTATGTTAGATGGTAGACCATGGGTACTATATGTATGTTAGATGATGGACTGAGGGTACTAAGATGATGGGCTGGGTACTGTGATAGGACTGTTCACATTGCCCGCTAATATGGCTACTGTAAAACAAGAAACTTTCGCATGCATTTAATGTTCGTGAATTTCATGCGTGGTTCAGATTCGCGAAAGTTTCATGCCGTGAAAAATCATTGAATTATAATTGACAAAACACGAATGCTTCTTGCTCTGAAAATGGCTGTCGTCTCCAATTCACGAAAGTTTCACATCGCGAACATTTCTGGTTTTACACTATCTTGCTTTTAGCGGCTCCACCATCACCAATCCAATTATTGACGTCTGCATACGGCCACCAGACTTGTCTGCAATTTCTTATTCTTTCTTATTATTTCCTTCAACTAAATTACACATATACTGGGCAACTTTTTTCATCTCCCCACATTCACAAGCAGCAATCACATGATTATTCATTCACAAATCAATTATCTGATTGTGTAAATCATTTGGGAACATTCACAGTCCCTCATCAACCATCACTGTCAACGGACTTGGTTAATCAATCAAGACATTTCTAAATCTTTGGTTGTGTGACACTTTCACACCTTTACTTGGAACATCTGTACACTGGAAAGCAAAGTCTTCTTTTCCTAAATAATGACAACAGTATACATGACACATATACTGAAATAATGATATATATAGTAGAAACTCGCTATAACAAGGACCTTGGGACCATAAAAATTACCTTGTTATACCACAAATCTCCTTATATCAAGGTAAAACTACATGAATTCTCGACTGCACACAGTCGAAATTTAAGCCTCCGCCCTTTCCAGATCAGAAATATATCGCACATTCATGTTGATTTGTTTTAAATTTTGATTGAACCAGAATAAAAAAACCTCAACGTTAATTGACCTTACACCATATAACTCCCAAATCTCCTAGTTATGAATACAAAATAGTTGAGAAATGATGATAACAAAGGTAAAAAAAACAAATTTCACATACACCTGTATAATGACCTCTATGACCTTTGACCTACATATCCCAAAAATCTAATCAGATCATCTTTATGGTGATACACACTAGTACCAAGTTTGAAGTTCATACCTCAAATGGTTCTTGAGATTTCGCGTCAACAAGGCTAACACCTGAAATTTCAGAAATTGACTTCTGTGACCTTTAACCTTTGACCTACATACCCCAAAATCTATCAGATTGTCTTCCTATGGTGATACATAGTAGCACCAAGTTTGAAGTTTATACCTCAAATGGTTCTTGAGTTATTGCTAGAACAAGAAAGCGGGATGGACGGACGGACGGACGGATGGACAACCGAAAACATGATGCCTCCGGCACCACCTTCGGTGGGCGGAGGCATAAAAACAAAACAAAGACCTGGGACCAGCAAAATTACCTTGTTATATCATGAATCTCGTTATATCGGAGCTCTTTATAACGAGTTTCCACTGTATACACTGGTTTTCAATCTACCATCATATCCCAAAGCAGTTCAGAATTTTCTACAGGTCTAAAGTGAATCAGGTTTTCAAATTGGCAACAAATATTCTTAGTTATCTTTCACTCTTACATTCTTAAGACAAATCAGAATACATGTTAGATAAACCAATGTGAATGAAAATTACAAAATGCAAAAAAATTGCCAACCTGGAGACTTTAATGCTTACATTGTATCTTCCATTAAATTCTTATTCATGAAAGATACTGTGTAGTGCATTAGAAATGACTAACAATTTTTAATCATTTTTGCTCTTTCTGCTCATGTACTATGTGCAATTCATGCTATTCTGGATAAAAAGATAATGCAAAAATATCACTAAACATTGACATTTAACTGCTAAAGGCAGTATCCACATGTATGCTGCAAGACTCCACAGACTACATGGACACAGCACATGCACGATATAGACTTCAATGAGACACATAGGCCCGAATTAACAAAGGAGGTTTAAAGCACGGGTAGGTTTAAACCTCCGTAAGCGTACTAAAATAAGCGTAAATAAGCGCACATTGCCCATGTGCACGCTCAAAGAAAATATATGATTGGATCGGATTCAGTGCGCACGTACACTTAAAAAGCCCAGGAGGGGGTTTAAACCTTAAACCAAACTTCCTTTGTGAATTCGGCACAGAGGGTTATGCTGGGAAGTACAGAGTAGAGGCTAGGCAAACATACACAATCCTCTTGATAATGGTGAATTCTGCACTTAGTATTTATATGACGACGTAATTCATATGATGCAGCAATTGCCTTCAAAAAACAAAGCCTATATCTAATTTCCATTTTGCACGCAAGACAAAAACATTTATAAATCATTATTATTGCACTTCTGTAGGGTCGTGATGCCAAACTTTTTCAACAATATCATGTAATATATGGAACTCCAAGATGTCATCACCTTAAATAACATGGTACTTAATAAATAAATATGTCTAATGAATAAAAGGCAGCTTTCTTTCTGCAAATCCTGAATCACAAAAGTCTACAACATGATTATTATTCAAATACAAACTTTTCCTTTGATAATCTATTCCTTATTCCTAAAGGACAAGCACACAAAGACAATCAAAATACCAAACTTTTTATTTCTCTCCTGCCATGCAGGTGACGTAAAAAAGAAATCTGGCCAAAGTGAAGCACCTTCTTTTTGAATCCTGAATAACTGAGCCAGATTTATACTGTAAAGAAAGTGAGTGTAGCCCTAGAACTGTAGAGGGCGATGTATTTATTGTTTCTGATTACCGTCTGCATCGAGAAACGAGGCTTGGTTCGGCAGTCCGTGTTGAGCTGGGGTTGCTGAAGGTTGTATGTTTTGGAACTCTGAGAATAAAGTTTTCTTTAACCGCAGATACTGTGTAAGTGTAATTTATTTGGTTCTTCTCTTACATTTAGTGATTGTCTGAGTGAGTGAAATGAGAATCCACGTTGCACAACAGACTTTTGTGAGGACCCACAGAGTGTTTGTTGGGTGAAAGATTATAGGGAACGTGGACCAGGTCCAAGAGATCGACTTCTTGGCAGAGTGCTACCCCGGGTGAGCCCGGTTTCGCGACAATACCATAAAACATCTGGGGTTGGGTAGGATGCAAAATACCTCTTCCTCTAATGAAATTGTAATTATTGCTCATTACAACTACTCACTTAAGACTACTCAGCCTTGTAAAATGAAAATGAAATTTTTGTTTGTGGACTGGCAGCTATACACTCAATGACTTCTGACACAACACTGATACCATACAATATAGTAACAAAATGTTAGCGAAATCAAATCTATGAAGTCATGAAAGTTTAGGGTAGAAGAAAGAAAAATGTTTCAGAATGCTCTAAAAACATGCTGTGACTCCTTTTTTTTCATGTTACCCTAAATTCAGGCTTTTGTTTCATCTTGTTTGTCTTTTTACAATAAAAAAAAATGTAATAAACAAGATAGTGTACTGCAAGATTATTGATGTAGTCTGCACTGCTGGTAAAATGCATACCATATAATAATAATAATAACTAGAATTTAATTTGTCATGACGACGAATTAGGTGGTCTGTCTTTCAATTTGTATGATCATGATCGTAATCAGGATGATCATAATAATGAGGAAATACTAAACTGAAGATAGGAAGTCAAGAATGCCATGAATGGAGATGCTTCTTGAGGACAGGAATGTAGCAAAATGTGTGAAACGGTCATTGTAAAATGATTATGGTGATGATAATGGTGATGATGATGAAGATGATATAATGATGATGGTTATAATGATTATGATGATATAATGATGATGGTGATGATATAATAATAATAGCGATGATGATCATGACAGTGATGATAATGATGATGATGATGTAATGATGATTATGATGGTGATGATAATCATGATAATGAAGGGGATAATGATGAAGATTGATGATGTGATAATGGTGATGATTATGGTGATGGTGATTATGAAGATGATTGATGATATAATGATGATGATGGTGATAATGATGATAATGATGGGAATAATGGTGATGACCATGACTGCAATGACAGTGACCTTAATCATGCCAAATATGAAAGAGAAATCACATTTCGTTCTGAAGATAGGACCATAAGTTGATTTGTACAAAATGGCGCCTAGATGACGTCACGATAACCTGATGACCTTGAAAAAGATGCGGGAACTTGACTTTATTAGGACCGATCACTGACGAAAATTTGAAGATAATTGAGTAAGCCAATTTTGAGAAATTGTAATATCAAATAGGACTAATGCTATTGCAGGATAGCTTTAATACACTTCAGGCCGGGAATCACATTTTCCATAGGGTTATACATAACTACTGCACACTACTTTCTAATAGACATAACACGCAAAATAAGGCATTTTATTACCTGGTTTGTGATTGCTTATGTTATAATAGTCGAACAAGATGGTAAAATGAAAGGCAAAAAGAAGCAAAAAAAAAAAAAATTTTTAATGGCCCCACCGGGGATCGAACCTGGGTCACCGGAGTGAGAGGCAAGTGCTTTGACCAATATACCAAAATATTTCCCATAGAGATAACACGTAAACGAAAAACGGGATTCTCAAATCCCACTTTGTAGTGAAAAATTGGGCATGATCCCGACATCTGATCAAAAATTGGAGACCACACTTATAAAAGCTTATAGTCTCAGCTATAACATACTAAAATCTGGAAGAAAATAGAGCAAAAACAACTGAGATACAGCTCAGAGAACAATGTCATGTAGATTCATGATTCGAAAAAAATTCATCTTCCATAGACATAACACGCAAATAGGGAAAATTCTGACATGGCATTTTTAATTGAACATTTCACTGTGATGACGTCATCAAAATGAAAAATGGTGGTAACTGATTTTGTAGGAAATTGCCTCGGCTACAACATATTAAAATCTGGGCGAAAAACGACCAATAATTACAAATCTAGAGCCAGATTTGCATAAATGTGAGACGTCAAAACATGAAAAATGGAAATTTTGAATTCTGGCGCCATTTTGATGACGTCATAATGTTTATAAGGGTCAAATGATACATGAAATCATATCTATGATTCATCCCCTACCCAAAGAGGAAAAAAAAATGGGGGGTTTGTGGACTATTTAAAGAGCTGGAGTTAATTTTGTAGAGGCATGTTTTTGCACGTTTTTACGTTATTTTCGCCATAGACGCGCGCACGGATTTTGAACTTTGACGCGCCCGTACGACCTTATTATTGATTAAAATTGATTCCAAGTTGATGGAAATGATGAAGAAAAGTGTCAGGATTGCAAATCAATCGAAAAAACAGCGTTTTAACGTTATTTACGACTTGCGCGCGCAGACGCTTACGCACAGACATTTTTGAAATGCTCAAAATGACCTGAAACGTGTGCAGACTTGATCCTACGTGATCTTGAGCATTTTTAAATTTTGACGCGCCTGACCTCTAGATGACCTGTGAGGACATGACTTGATGACCCGTCAAGTGAAGTTTATGTGATGTGAATATAGTTGATTTTTGATGATCGATTATGAAGATATAATCGATCTTGTAAATTTACAAAATGGCGTCTTGATGACGTCACGATGACCTGATGACCTCCAAAAGCTTAATGGACCATGTCCATGATTGACCTCATACATGACATGAAACTCGATGATATTGACCTGGCCGATTTTGAGATTTGGTGGCCACAACATTTTGTAATAAAAAGAATAAAGAAAAATCTGGACAAAATTAAAAGGAGGTCTGTCATAAATGACAGACCACCTAATAATAATAATAATAATAATAACAATAATACATGGTTCCTATATAGCATATAATTCATTTCTATCAGTGTCTCTATACCCTTCCAAAGGGCTTTGGATCATTACCCCAGCTCAGCCTAGCTACCGTAAATGGAGGCGCTGAAGCTTCAAGAAATAAATTCCTACCAGTACCCGTTTACTTCACCTGGGTCGAGAGTGGCAAATGTAGATTCATGTCTTGCTAATGGACGTTAGTGCCGGGCTGAGATTTGAACCCTGTACCTTGTGCTGTTCAGTCCAGTGACTTATCCACTAGACCACGACACCTATACTTCCTCTCATAATGTACTAGGTGTTAAAGCAGACACTGGACACTTTCGATCATTAATAACTCAAAAATTATCCCTCGTATCAGACTGAGGTTACATTTCTCTGAATACTTTTCTTAGAATATTGCTCTCGATGTTTTTTCATGTGATTTTTCACTTTTTGAAAATCAATGCCACAAGCTCTCTGTACAGCAGTTATTAATTCGGAACACAACAATTGCCATTGTGTGGTGCAGCTGTCATTTCTGCCAAACTGTTGCTGTCCAGTGTCACTGATGAATCACGACTCTGGGCTAAAGAGCGGTTCTGAAATTTCAGCTGCAATGCACAATGACAACTGTTGCATTCTGAATCATTTGCTGATACACACAGATTTTATGGCCTTGATTTGCAAAAAGTGAAAAATCCAATTAAATATTCAGAGCAAGATTGTAAGAAAAGTATTCAGAGAAATGTTATGAAACTTTCTCCCAATTAATTTTACATCTGTTTATTTTAAAATGTAAATACCTCAGTCTGATACGATGTATAACTTTTGAGTTACGGTATTAATGATAAAATGTGTCCACTTTATTTTTTCAACACCTAGTACAAGTACAAACGCTGCACACAAACGCATGTACGAACATGCGCAAACTCTGTAGGTAAGGGAAATGTTTTACTACCTCCCTTTCTAGATTTATAACTAACATTTCATGCTCTTGCTGTCTTACTGCATTACTACCCATAAAATCCCCATAACAGAAATCAGTCTATTTTCTAGAGAATCAAATTAGCATCAGCATCTTATGATGCGAACAGTTAGTTTCATCTATTGTCTCAAGAGTAAACATTGTCAGGTGAAGACCCAAGACCCTGCAGTGATCTCACCTTGACCTGTGACCTTAAAGACACACACTCAGGTGCAAAACATCTCCTTGTTCAAGCTTTGCCCTACAGGAAATTGGAATTATTGCTCATTACTAATGTCAAAACAACCGACCTGTAACTGTCACCTTGCAGTGACCTCGACTTGACCTGTGACCTTCGAGACAGAAGTTTCTGTGTGCATTTGCAGCACAGTTCGCTTCCACCCGACCTGGTGGATTTCCCAATTAATGTGTGTACACATCTTGCATGCAGCGAAACTCATGGCCCACTTCAAAATTCCTTGAGCTTGCTTCCCAGTGTTCCGTGACTGTTCATTCTGGTAAGGAATTTCTGACAATGACTTTTTCTGACTGGGTGGTTCTTCTAAATTTAGTGGAGGGGGCGTGTGCATTACTCAAGAACTGTCAGCCGTAAACCACTCTCAGTGATTTGACAACCTCTGTTGTCTGGTTAATACCCCAATCGTGTCAAAGTCCTCCTGGGAACCCCAACTTTTGCGTCTTCAATTGCATGTTGACTTCATGTCTGGAATCCTCTCTTGTCCATTTCTTCCTCAATGAATGATCCTAAAGCCTTGATGAGAGGGGGAGTTAGTCTGCACTGTCGACCAAAACGCTCTGCTAGGCCAAGTGGATCATCACCCTGTCAAGATCATAAACAGGTTAACCCTTTCATGACAAGAATTATTTAAGGGCTAAATTGATCACATTTTGTTCTCCATATTGGCAACAATAATATTTTTCTTTCAATGCCACATGGTTCTAATAAAATAAATATCTTTTAAAACAACTTACATGTTAAAAAAATTGCCAATTTTGACTTTAAAAGTCATTTTAGACCTCTCAATGTGTTGCCAATTTAAGGATTTTAAAGCTTATTCTCCTTTTTTAAAATTCCTTACATCAAACGAAATATGGTCAGGCAACAAAAATGGACAGTGTGTGCAGAAATTTTTGCTCTTTCTACTAATACATCTGGTATATTTTTTAGGGTTCTGAATCAAAAGTTACTGAGCTAAACCAAAAAATGTGGTCAAATGTCTTGATAGGGTAACACTATAACAACATTTCTTATCATTAGGAATGGAGAGAAGCTTGATGGGAGGAATTTTGATTGGTAAACAAGTGTGAGGAGCACTTCCAGTGGTTAAGGTCGTGATATTTTATGAAAGTAACATGGAAGAAAAAATTGAAACAGTGGAATTTCTTAACATATCTTCGTAATAATAAACAGTCAGCTATATAAGTGGCCCTTGCACAATTTGATATTTAAAAAAAAAATTATTTCTTTTCTTAAAAATCTTTTAAAAGTATATTTTTTCCAACTACAAATATCAGGCTCATTTGAAGGGAATTTCCGCTCGCGATTTGGAAAATTGGTGTGGTTGTCATTTGCTTTAACAAATACATAAAAACATGAAGTTCAAGGACTCAGAATGATTTGGATCTAGTGCTTTGTAAGTTTTCAATGGAGTTGGATTGGAGGAAAATTAACGAGGAGAGGTAACAGAGTATACATACCTTGTGGATTAGCCATTCTGAAATCTCTTTATCAGGGGCCTCATATTGCAGCTTGAACACATCCTTGGCATATCCATCAATAGTACCATCACCTCCACAATATACAACAACAACAAAATTCAAATATAATTGAAAATATAATTTCAGAAGTGCAAATACAAGTCGGTTTTCTTTAACGATGAAAAAGAATATATTGATTTATTAGAAAATTCCATATAGGGGCAAGGTGAGAGAAAATCTACACTTTTCCTGAAAGAGAAGGTTGAGTTCCGGAAAAGGTAAAAAATAAATTGCAAACTTTCTCATTCCTTTTATGTGAGTTTGGAAGAACATCATAGTAGAAATGTCCCCTGAAAATTATTGCTCTTCAAATGCACTCACATTCGAAATATGACGAGAAATGGCTGAAGTGTTCGGGCCAAACATTCATGCCACATGTGTGTGCAGTCCCATATACCCAATCCTGTGTGCAGTGCATGTGCTATTCATCAAGCTTGGATACATTTCTTATCATTTTAATGGTTCCAAATCCTCACAGCATACACCAATTCTTATGTTGACATGACCATCCTAGCCCAATCGCTTTGAGACAATTTCTTTCACAATGGAAGTGTATGACCAGAACTCAACTTTATCTTTTAAACTTTGACATGCTTTCCACTTCAAATGCTGTTACTTGTAATTCTATGCAATCTCATCCAGACACAATTTAAATGTTCCAGTAAAGTATCAAGTTTAAATAGATATTATAGGAATGGATCACTTCAACTTGCTTAAAGGATGAAATCTTACCCAATTACAATGTACTAGAGAGTTCAGTTTTAATTCTACACAATCTTACCCAGATATTAACAGAGAGTGCAAAGTGGTCCATTTCATGAATTCAGACCTACATGTAGATACTAAAGAGAAAAAAGGATCCATTCTAAATGCCATCATGCTATATTACAGATACCTCAGATTGCTGGAAAAAACTATGGTAGTGGATATATATAACAGTAATTTCACAAGCAGCAGGGGCGAATCCAAAATTTTGTGAGGGGGGGGGTCCAATTTCTAAACAGTTTTGACAACAACAAAAATAGATGAATAAGGGTTATTGAGCATAAAAGGGCCAAAAATCTCTGACAATAAAATAAGGGGTCCAGATCCCCACGCCCCCACCCCCATCTGCTCCTGAGCTGTGAGATACTTGTACATGTATTTTACCTTTGCTTGCTCTTGTAGGTGGGACGTAGATAGCCTGGCCAGGTTTCTTAGCTTGGTTCTTGCTTTCTTTGGCAAGAGACTTCTGCTGTTCGTGCATTATTTTCACTTCCTTGTCATAATCATCCCTGAAAGTAATTACAAACCCATCAGTGATAAAGAATAACTATTTTGTGTTTTTCATACTTTATCTTTTGATTTAGAATCTTTAATATTACACAAAATACACACATAATGATTATAAAATACCTTATACATAGCTATTTTAATGTTCATGACTAAAGATAATACATATCATCAGGTTTCAAACAAAAATCTCCTTAAGGTTTACAAATTTTTTTCAAGGATTTTATGAAATGTATTTTTCTCTGTGTATTTGTTGGGCTATTAAAGACTAAACGGATAATCAGTTTTATTCAGAAGTTTGAAAGGACAATGTAGATCCAAGTCAGGTTATCTGCTCAGTTGGACTAATCTTGTCTTCCTGCATTTCTCTATTCTGGGATTTTTTTGTTGGCTGGTTTCGGCTCTAGAGTCTGCTCTAGACCCTGATCGGTTTGTCATGGACGGATATTTGACAAATTTTGAAAGTTTGAAGGCCTGTAAAAAATAATATTTATATTACTAGCAAAACTTAAGAAAGTTTTGAGTGTTAAACTAGGGCCAAATCAATCTTTCTAGAAAATGTCCATCCAAGACATTAGTGTTCAACACCCTTGTTGAAAAATGGGCCAATCCAATGACTTTCCGGACCTTGTCAATTAACAAACATGAATTTTAGTAACTTTAGATATTAATGAAAAACTTGAAAGTGATTTCATCAGAAAACTCTGATGAAAATTAAATTTTCACCCCAGGTCCTAAAGTTACGCACACGCACAGGCGTAAACCTGCAAGAATTTCTTTTCAACTGGGGGGATTACCATTCATGGAGAACAACTACTGGCTTTGTAAATCATGAAATTTAAGTGACATAATTTGCAAAATTTCTGTATAATGAGTTATCCAGGGTACAGGTGTATAGGTGAAAGTGTAGAGGGTATGTTGCATGAATGCAAAGTACATGTAATAACATGAATAATGAATCAGGTGTGAGGGCGTTTACGTTCGGTTATCACGTAGAGTTCTACATGAAGATGGATAACGTAAAAATAAAATTAGTAGAGGTGTCGTAGTCAAGTGGTTTAAACACTTGACTGGAGATGGGAAGGTCGTGGGTCCGAACCCCGGCGCGGCACTACTGTTCTTTGGCAAGACATTAATCTACATTTTCCACTCTCCACCCAGGTGTTAAATGGGTACCGGCAGGAATTAATTCCTTGAATGCTGTGAGCACCGGAATCGGTAGCCTAGCTAGAGCCGGGGTAATATTGGAGCGCCTTGAGCACCATTCATGGTGGATTATGAGCCCTATATAAACATCCAATATTATTATTATTATATTATTTGGATGATTATGAGAGTGTTAAATAGTGTTCTATAAAACGGACAAAGTTACTGCCTGTATTACATTACATTTATAATATTAGTAAAGTGCATGTTATGCTTTATTATGTAGAGTTAATGTGAAGGTTGTGATACCTTGGGAAGATACTGAACGCAGGCACTACGCCTCTGTATTCAGTTCCAAGTTCTTCTTCCTATTCAAGATGGCTGGATCGTTTCCTGGTGCAGGTGATTCATAATCGTACTTAATGGGCTCATTTTTCCCAGCACCTATCCAAAGTTACTTCAAATCTGTGCACACTTGGGGCAGTAATGGTGTCGTTGTGAAGATTATTCCATGGTTTACGTATTCGTACATAGAAAGAATTTTTGTATCTCTGAATTTCTGTACTAAGAACAAACACTTTTTTACTATGTCCTCTTGTCTGATCTCTGGATTGTAATTCAAGATTTGGTGTTACATCAGAATTGTATTTATTGAAAATCTTGTACGTTTCAATCATATCGCCTCGAGCCCTCCTGTAAGCTAAGGTAGGGATATTCAACTGCCTCAATCTTTGTGCATTATAAAGGCAGGCCAGTAGGCAGTAGACATAATTTATTTAGTTCATATGAAATGAAGGAACAACACTAGAGAATGTTCAGTGGCGGATCCAGGGGGGGCACAGGGGGCACGTGCCCCCCCCCCCCCCCGGCCAAAAAAAAAGGCCTTTTTTTTTTGCTTGTCAGGGAATTATGGAGGGAAACTAGACCCCCGCCCCACTGAGCGAATTTTGAAGGTCTGGCGAAAAAAAAAAATTTGTCGACGGTCTACCTTTTCCAAAAGTTGACAAACCTTCATTTATGTGCCCCCCCCCCCTTTTACTCAATCCTGGATCCGCCCCTGACCCAAGTCGCTATTTTGGAACTTGGTGCCCCCCCCCCAACCCCCCCCCCCCCCCCCCCGGTCATGAAATCCTGGATCCGCCACTGATGTTTATTTGGTCTTGGATGTATCAAAGCATAAAAAGTCCCACAGAATATTATAGAATAAATGTGTGATCATTTAATTTTGGCTTAAACAAAGTAATGAAAGGAATTAGCACAAATAGGTCAGGGGTGCTATTCTGAGATTTTAAAATTTGTTATGACAATTAAAATTTTTTCACTAAAATCAAGATAAAATAAATCTCAGAATACCACCCCTGGATTGCAACTGTAACTTTTCTGAGGTAAATTAATGCTTTGCTTATTTGCATTTGGAAAGAAACATTATTTCATGATGAATGAAGAGTTATATTATATATTAAAAATGGAGACATATTTGTATGATCACCAAACAACATGAACAAATATATGTTTATATTTAATGATAATATATGTTTACATTAAATTGCAGATTGAACCAGCCAGTATTGCTGATGTTGCATGGTATTCTCATGGTTTCTCTGGTTATGTTGTTCATGTTGTCGGGGTATACGCCACAGCATGGGCGCAAATCCAAACAGGAATTCTATTCAAGTGGGGGGGGACACCCCATTGTTGCATCCAGGTGTGTCCCCCCCACTTGAATAGAATTCCTGTTTGGATTTGCGCCCATGCGCCACAGACAGCTTAATAAAGTAGGACCGCATCCCTGCGCTGCTAAGTTATGCGCCGGAGCACTACCTGATTACCTGCCGCCCATCCGTGGCCGCAAGGCCGGGGCGGTATTGCATTGGGCCTGGCATGCATGACGGGGGTCGGACGAGTACGAGCTTACCTGTTCTGTTGGTTGCGAATGATATGTTTCATGAATCCAGAAGTAAGATCTAAGCGAGAAACAGAACCACGGTCGCTGTTCAAGCCCTGCCCTTGGGCCAAGTCCTCTGCTTCCATGGTATGGGTATTGGGTGTGTCCTGGTCGGGATTTTCGAGCTCAATAATATCGTTAATGCGGTACTTTGTTTGAACATCAAAGCAGCCGACATCATCAGCCAGAGATGGAGAAAATGCAATGCACGATATGCGGCGTACGTACAACGCGAGCGGCGCGCTGGCGGGCTCGCATCACCAGAGAGCTTATATTATACAGATAAGTCTTTCTCGAGCCACCAGGCACACAATAGCAAAGCCCAGTGTAATGACTGTGAAATGAGTTTACGCTCAGAGGACACTTTAATTTAAACAAATTGCCAGGATGACGTGTCCTCTCCCCCGGTAGCACCACCTTTTGGTAGGGATGGGGCCTCGTCAGAGGCAGATTCAGCTTCAGAATTCTCCGAATTAGGGAACAGCTCTGAAAAATATCCAGACAAACGGCAAAAAAAAAAAAAAAAAAAAAGGGTTGTCACATTTCTGCCGGGGGCTCACAAATGAAATTTTGTACACATTTTCTTTAAATTGGCTTTTGCCTACAAGAGGTTGAACAGGTGCCTGATAGACTGATTGAGTTGTCTCCCCCCCCCCCCTCCTCCCATTTCGATCCGCCACACGTACTTGTAGCAACCCAGACACTAGCTGGCATTGGGGGGGGGGGCAAGCTCCCAGGTCAAATGTGGATTTCAGAGCAGGGATCAAATTTGTCGTCCCCTTCTGAGAAAGAAACATCACTGATGAAGGCAACCATTTCAGGAGAAAATGCCTGTAAATAAGATTTTCGAGACTTTAGGAGGGTACCTGGAAAGTGGGATCCCCGTGGGATTCTCCGGGAAAGTGATTTTTCAGAAATATAAACTTTCGGGATATCTTTTTTCTAATTACAGTTGCTACCTTCCCCCCTCGCCCCCCCCCCCCCTCCCCCTTTATGTTAGACTGCGTAAGACCGGTGGTGTTCTTTCCTTCTTTGCTTCGAGTATACTTTCAGAAAATCCTGCATGAGTCCGCCTGCAGGCTCACATCCAAGCTTTAAAAGAAGCTTTAAAAAGCAATCATGGCTTAAGTATTTCAGACTCGTGGTGCAAAATACAACAAAAAATCTATTCTCATGAGTCATTAAGTATAATATACTCAATGGGCATCACCAAGGAAAGGGCATTGTTTGAAAAAGGGGACATCTACAAAAATAAACCTTGCTAGAGGGCAAGCATTATATTTGTGTAATCATTTTTGGGAGGATAGAACCAGAACCTACAACTCTGTTTGTGAGTGTGTGTGTTCGGAGGGGGGGGGGGGGGGCGCCACTTACCAAAATTGAAATCGACCAAGATTGCAAGTCACAGAGCGCTCAGAATTGGGGTGGGGTAGCGGGGGGCTGGAAGGGGTGAGGTATTGTGTTGGGATGTGAGGGTGTGTCTGTCTCTTTTCTCTCTCTCTCATATATTTCATTTTTTTTTTTTTCTTTCATTTTATCTTTTATAAATTTTTCTTTTAGTTAAAAAAATATAAAAGGAACAGTTATATTTAAGGTATATTTTCAGTTGTATACAAATTCTTTGTTCTTCCATGAATATATATATTTTTCCAGGGCTTATACCGAAAGGATGGGTAGTTGCGTCGCGTTGAATGGAACGCCACATTTGCCAAAAAGACTGGATGCACTGACTTCAATGTTGTTATTATCATTATTGTCATTAATATAATGTTAAATTTAGAAAAAGTCCAAACGCACCGGGGGGGGGGGGGGGGGGCTTTGGATGAATGGTGGCGTTCCAGTCAACGCAACGCCAGAGCCATCCATACACATGGCTCTGCGCAACGCAATGCGACGCTACCCACCCTTTCGGTACAAGCCTTTTTCCAGATATGTAAAGGTATATTTTCAGTTGTATATCTGTATAATTCAAATAAGCTGAGATTTTAGGGGAATTACAAGTACATGTATGTGTAAATTATTTGTTCTTCCACTATGCATGAATATATACATTTTTCCATATACGTATTTTTCTTGTAAATTGTAAAAGTTTCCTGTTAATGCTTTATTCATGATTGTAATATTATTTTTGTATAGACTGTTGATTTCACTGAAAAAATAATAAAGAATACACACTTTAAAAAAAAAAATAATAAAAGATTCTCGTCAATAATATTTTCACCATTCTCTTATGAAACTGAGTTTGAATCATATATGTGAGTCACTGGTATTATATTACTTTTTTTCAAATACTCAGAGGGCATTATCAATCTGAAATTCTTATGCCAGTATCGTATATGAATTTGTTTGTTTTCTTTCTTTAGCCGACCGGGTCAATAGTCTTAGACAGTACGTGGGGTCTCTCCGACATTTTTTTTTTGCTTCCAATGCAGTATACGCTTTTTTACCGTTTTGCCAATGAAAAATGTTTTCAAAGTATAACGCGGCATAATTTCGCCAGGGGCTCACATCGCCTGCCCAATTATCCAATTTCGTGAGCGAGAGAATTTTTACACTTTATTCAATTCAGTGAAAATGTAATTAATTTGTCTCTAGGCCTATATCTGAGAACTGGAAAAAGACATCGGACCTAGGTTATACGTGTGCCAAAATATAAATACATGTATGATGAGATGGGGCACGATGGCGGTTGCCTGAATATTGGTAATTATTGGAGGCTGCAGTTCAAAACCCCGTCCCACCCCCCCCCCCCCCCCCCCCATCCCACCCACCCCCTCCGGCGTCATTCGCCACATGTTTTCACATGATATGGGAATCGTCTTTACATTCATTCCACAAATGTCGAATGTACTACGTAAGTATTGTGAAGAAAGCTTTCTCTTAACTTATAAGCTCTCTGCGATTGTATATCGCGAATGCAATGCATGCAAACTTGTAATTTAAAGTTCAATTTACCACGTGTATATGTGGCTGTTTGTGCTGACTGCGACTGGAGGACATTTCTTTTCATGCTTTGTCATGTTTTAGCTCCCAAACATGGACGAAGTTACTCCAAGCCAGCTGTTCCCACATGTATTGAAATATTTAATTCAAAATAAACTTGAGAAGGCTGCAAAATGGTTCAAAAAAGAAACCGGAACGGTGAGTAAACTCAAATTCGTGATTACCTCGACACCTCGTCGTATATCGTGACGCACATGTGTTTGAGTGGGGCTAAAGTAAAGACCTGAAAGAGATTTTTTTTTTTTTTTACCGAAAAAATAAAATTTGTGATTTAATCATTTAGACAAATTATTTAACTTTGTTAGCCATGTTATACGAATTAGAATAGAGTAATGTCAATTTTTTTTCAGTCCATGCTGATTTCTGAGTAAAAAATGCCAGCAGTCATGGCAGTTACTGAGTTAGATGAGCCAATGTCAATGACTAACAAATTTGTCATGTTAAAGGGATACGCCACCACGCCGCCTTAGGGTAAGTCAGGATTGCGTAAGCCCCATTCACTCGTACACAAACTTTGTGCGTCGAATGTGTCCTTCGGACTAAGTGGGATTACATTTCGACTGCACGAAACCGACCGAATCTCGCTCGACATGCTCGAGCTCAGGTGGAGCATGCATGTTGTGCGGCGACCAGTCTGTCCAAAGTTTGAGCCCCACGGGGCAACGGCATGATTGAATATCCCTTTAACATGGTTAATACTGCTTTCAAAGTTCACTCACTGTCCCTGTTGGACAACCTAACCACAGCCCACACAGGCTTGATGTTTCATAAGATATGACATTAAACATCAACAGGGGAAGCAATCTCCCGCATGGAGAGACAAGTAAACAAAAAAATCAGTCCTCAAGATTCATCCATTGGGCCACGTACAGTGAACCTGGCAAAGCACCTTCAGAGTTTTCTAAACTCTTCCTCTTTCTGCCCATCCGACCACTTCAACGATCAGATCATGAGAAACATGAAAAAATTACAATCTCTGGAGTTAAGTGTATGCTAACCAACATAAATGTATTTTGTCATTTATTTTACAGCATGTTCCTGATACTGAGCAGCCTTCAGTCATGGATTTCTACAAGACATGGTGGAAGAAAGATAAGTCCTCACCAAAGAGGAAAGCTGAGAGTAGCCAGGCAGCGAACAGTGCACATTCTCCCGCGAAGAAGATTCGAAAGAGCGAGACCAGTAGTGAATCGGACTCTGAGGATTCCTCAAGTGATGAAAGTGATGATGGGAAGAAAACAATATCAGGCAAGGCCCCGGTAAAACAAGTCGTAGCCAGCTCTACAGGACTAAAACGAAAGAAAGACGAATCTAGCTCAGAATCCAGCTCAAGCAGCAATGAAGAAGAAGAAGAATGTCAACCCAAGAAAGTACTGAAGATTAGCTCTACTTCTGCCAAAAAACCAAAGGAGGAGAGCTCAAGTAGCGAGGAAGAATCAAGTGATGAGGAAAAGTCTGTCCCAAATGTTCAGCCTGCTAAAAAGACAGTAAGTAAACGTTCAGTCCCTGCAAAGAAAGCGGCAATGAAAAAGCAGGAATCGAGTAGTGAAGAAAGCTCCAGTGATGAGGAAGAGAAGCCTGCTCCTGTGAAAGCGTCATATGGTGTCAAAGTGAATACAAAGAGCAAGCAACAAAAACAGGATTCCAGTTCTGATTCTGACTCATCCTCAACAGATGAAGAATTAGTGAAAAAGAATGCAGCAAAGTCCAAGGCTGGCAAAGCTTTGAAAGTACCTGTTTCGGCCAAGTCCAAGCAAACTGAGGATAGTAGCTCAGAAAGCGATTCCGAGGAAGAGACTAAGGTAGTGCCAAAGGCAAAACCAAAACAGAGTAAGGCTAGCACAGCACCAGTTAAAAAAGCAGAATCAAGCAGCTCAGATAGTGATGACGATAGTGATGATGATGACGTGGCCCCCAAAGTAGCAACAGTTGCCACACCTACTGCTAAATCCTCAGGGAGTAAACCAAAAGAATCAGGGACATCTGATAGTGAAAGTGATTCGGAGGATGGGGCACCTGTGAAAGCAAAATCAACTTCCAAAGTTACCCCAAAGGCTACTCCTAAGAAGGCGGAGTCATCTGACACTTCTGACAGTGACTCTTCGGACGATGAAAATGATGCTAAGTCATTAAAACCAGCACCAAAAGGTGCAAGTGGAAATGTGAAAACCAAAGTGCCTGCTTCAAGTAGTTCTGAGACTGACTCCTCATCAGATGAAGAAGAGAAGAAAGTGAAACCAGCTCCAGTGGTGACTAAGGTGACCCCAAAAGTGAATTCTGCAACCAAGAAGGCAGTTTCAAGCAGTTCCGAGAGCGATTCCTCATCAGATGAAGGAGATGATGAGAAGACTACAAGTACTGTGAAGGCTCAGACTAAATCTCTTGCTGCGAAGAAGCCAGTTTCGGAGAGCAGTAGCTCAGAATCAGAAAGTGATTCAGATGATGAGGCACCCAGCAAACCAACCAAATCCCCTGCAGCTAAAAAGCCAGTCCAGAAAACTAAATCTCCTGCTAAAAAGCCAGTTTCAGAGAGCAGTAGTTCTGAATCAGAAAGTGATTCAGATGATGCTGCACCCAGCAAACCAATCAAATCTTCTGCAGCTAAGAAGCCAGCCCAACAAACTAAATCTCCGGCTGCTAAAAAGCCAGTTTCAGAAAGCAGTAGTTCTGAATCAGAAAGTGATTCAGATGAGGCACCCAGCAAACCAACCAAAACTCCTGCAGCTAAGAAGGCAGTCCAACAAACTAAATCTCCTGCTGCTAAAAAGCCAGTTTCAGAGAGCAGTAGTTCAGAATCAGAAAGTGATTCAGATGATGCTGCACCAAGAAAACCAACCAAATCTTCTGCAGCTAAGAAGCCAGCCCAACAAACTAAATCTCCGGCTGCTAAAAAGCCAGTTTCAGAGAGCAGTAGTTCCGAATCAGAAAGCGATTCAGATGATGCTGCACCAAGCAAACCAACCAAATCTCCTGCAGCTAAGAAGCCAGTCCAACAAACTAAAGCCCCTGCTGCTAAAAAGCCAGTTTCGGACAGTTCTTCTGAATCAGAAAGTGATTCAGAAAGTTATTCAGATGATGCTGCCCCCAGCAAACCTACAGCCAAAGCAGCAAAGACTACCCCTAAGGTCAATGGACTCAAAAATGGAAACCACTCTGATGGCAGTAGTGAGAGCTCAGAATCAGAAGACAATAAAACACCAGTAGAGAAGAAACAAGTCTTAACCAAGGTAAGCAATAAACGATTGGATTGATGGTCAATAAATGTGTATATGTTGCTTTGGGGGAAAGATGACCACATTGAGCCTTCAAATACTCTGGTATTTCAAGGTCAAATATTTTGGAACATCATATTATTTTGTATCTTGTATGTGTCATTTGTGAAAAATGAAGGAAAGCTGATAAATTACACGAGGGAAATGCAAAAAGTGAAAAATTATATAATTAGTGACTTTGAGTTTGGTGGTGACATCACTGACATGTCACATTTGCTTTAAATCTTTTACTTTTTGTAAATTTCCCTTTAAGTACTTGATAACTGTGTATGAAAATTCATCCTTTTTCCACCATTCCATGACAACAATTATGAAATTCAGTATTTCATAAATTTGCTGAATGGTTGATGTGTAGCTGAACAAATGTGAAAGTGCCTACAGTCAATGAAATTGTAAACATTTATAAAATTTTATATTCGTATTTCAAAATCGTTTTATTTTATTTCATAATGCTTGAAACTGTCCCAGTAAGTATTTCTCTTTCTATAACTGTTATAACTTTGTCTGAAGCTGTGTCTCTGATGTTTTATAATTAAGCACTTTTAGTTTCAGACCAATATCTAAACCAGAGGAGCTCATCAATGTTGATGCTTTTAATATAATATTGCTTGTTACAACAGAAGAGACGCAAATCATCAAGCAGTGAAAGTGACAGTGATGAGGAGGAAGAGGAAGAGAAAGTGAAGACACTTGTTGCCAAGGGAACACCAACCCAGGGTATCAAGGAGACACAGAAAACGCCCAACACAGTCCCAAAGATGAAGGTGTGTGCTCAATTTCCTAGAATTGTTTTTAAGACTATCAAGGTTATTCAGGTTATTTTGCAACACAAAATTTGACATTCTTTCACTGGCTCAAAAGAAAGGCTTTGATCTTAGTCACCTTTCAAATAGATTGATCATTTTTATAGCGGTGTCATCACATATTAATATTCACATATCCCTATAAAGTACAACTTTTGAAATTATAAAGTGATTGTTCATGTACAGTATGACAATATCACTTTGTATACAGTGCATACCAGGAAATTTCCATTTTTGGCACAGATGGCATGACATGATGACAGCTTATGACACAGGGTTGTAACTCATAGTTGAAATCATATTAAATTTCTGATGAAAAAATGCACGAGAGTCATGGCTAAGGCTTGGGGTCGAAAATTTTCTTTTTTTTTTACATAAATGATTAAAGCCTGAAAGTTTGTCCTGATTATTTGCAATTTTTTTTTCTTTCTTTTTTTTTCAGAGCAATGGCAAATGGTTTTGTGGTGTGATCTCACATTCAGTGAATCAAATGCAATAACAGTTGGTGAAGTGTACAGGTACAGTCCAACCTGCTTTAGCGACCACCTGTCACGTATGTCCGCGCGGACGGAGCTTCTGAAAGTTTAAGGAGCGCGAACGGATGGCCGTGCGTGGCTGTGCGCACGGTAAACGCGCGTACGATATACATACGTTTCTATGTAAAAATTCACAAATTTGACACTTATTATTTCACTTCTGTCATAATTGTCGGATTTTTCTGTGTGTTGCTGCCTACTTTTTTGGAAATTTTGATGCATTTTCTGGCATATTCCTTTTAGTCTGTGTATTGTCAAGTTTTTTTGTAAGAGCTACTGAACGAGTAATATGGGCTTGCCAGCAGCATTTTCTGTTCACTTTTTGAGAAATGGTCCAGGGTTTGAAATCCCCATATAGCCTTTGTAGCCGATCAAGTGGTGGGGTAGCTCAGGATAACGTGCCACACATGTCAGGGATCAGATTGGGGGGGGGGGGGTCATGAGGTCTGGACCTCTTTTTATTTTATTTGTTTACGTAGATCTACATGAGTGTATATCTGCGTGTGTGGTGCGTGGGTGATGCAGGGCAACAATGGGGGGGGGGGGGGGCAATTCCATCTGGAAATTTTGAATAAGTACAAGCTTGCAGAATCCCTCCCCTCCCCCCCCCCCCCCCCCCCAATTCAAAATACATGTACTGAATCTGCCCCTGGATCCTTAGTTTAACCCAAAGCAAGCTGGAAACACAAACTCAACATACATGTACCCTATATTCAAACTGGTGACATTCATGCATCATATCAACCACACAGCCACTTTCAGTTAATCAAGACACACACTCCTCTCACACTCAACTTACATCGCTGCAAATTTACCTTGGGGTTACAATATTATTTGTTATTTCTATACAGTATTTCATTATCACTATTTTATTTGGCAAAGAAACATTACAGATAATATATATCAGTTGAGTTGAACAAATATACAATGCATCAACTAGAACACTGGGGACAGGTGAGAAAAAAATGAATTGAATAACTGTGCCATATACCAGTGGTTGCAAACGCAAAATACATGTACATGTTTATTTCAAGTTGTACGTGTACATGTATAAACTCAAAATTTACAAAAGAATATCCAAATGTATTAACAAAACAATAATGATAATATGCCGAAAGATTTGTTTACAAATTAATAATGATAATGTTATGCTATGATTGAATTATAACATCCCTCATTAACATGTCATTTATAATTTTATTATTATTATTATTATTTATTCGGCAAAGACAAAAATCAAGAAATCAGAGGATACAAAACAGTACATTAGAAGATAGAAACTAAAGAAAGGGGAACATGGGGGTGGGGGGGGGGGGGAAGAGGAAACAATGATAGAGAAAGAGAGGGAGAGAGAATAAATAAAAAGGGTGTATAATATCAAAAGATTGTGAGATATTTTACTACCAATTACAATCACAAGAATTATTATACTGTAATATACATTTCCCTTAAAACATAATCATTGTCATTTTAATGAACAAGATTAAAGTAGAGTATGTGCCATCCTTTGTTACAATACCAGAAATAAAACTCACATTGGTCATCTTTTGCAAAATATGGAAAATAGAAGAAAATCATTTGCTGAAGAATGAAAAGAGGGTATGAACATCAGGATAAAAATAAATAAAAATAAGTCATGAAAAACATTTCCCAGTTCAGCAAGCCATGCCAATAATCTTTGATCAACTGAATTTGTTTCAGTTAAAGGGGGAAAGCATGGATAGAGAAAAAATGCACTAGGTGAGTCCGTGCCGAGAGGTGAATGAACCCTACATGATTGGCATGTCAAGCATTCAGTGAGATAAAATGTCTGAGAGTGCCACATTTTATTATAACAAACAAGGTCTTGATTATATATGTATGTTCCATGTACATATACATGTATGTAATAATCAGAATATTGCACATAAAAATATTTTCATATCTCTGATAATGGAGAGACGGCATTATTTGCTCTTCTAGGACAGAGAACAGTAAATATACATATACAAAGCTTTGTACCATTACAGTTTGTATTTTAACTTTACAACTTTACAATATCAAGATGAGGAGTTAACATTAACATTTCATCATGTGAGACGATATACAGAAAACAAGAAAGAGGCAAGGATGCTTGTAATGGTAGGTTGTATCATTGTAACTTGTCTTTCAGTTATAACAATGGAATGTTCTGAATCTAAGAAGTCCATGCCATCATATTCTTGCTGATTCTTTCTTTTTTTTTGTTTGATGGGCAAGTTCAGGGTACACTTTTGATGTCAATAATGTTCAGAACTCCCTAATTCCTGTACCATATGGGAAACCAAATGACCAAAATACACCTTAGAACTGCCCTGATCTATTGCTACTTTTTAATCATCCTTCTTCATTTCATGTAAATGTATGTGGAAATGGAAAGCTCCCTTCAGCTTCATTGGTGAACAAGAAGGAGGATTTACAGCTCAATGAGTCTGCGGTGGCCTTTGTGGATACCAGGAGATCCCTGCAGTCAGTCAAGGTCCAGTCTACATGGAGTAATCCTCACGAATACTGCAAACAGAAGAACTGAAAAAGAAGAATGAGTTGATGAGAGACTTTAATTAAATTAATTTGTTGTCCCCTATTACTCAGCTGAAAGATTCTGGAAAAGGCAAATCTATTCCCTGTTGATTATTTTTTAAATTTTTTTTTTATTTTTAATTTTTATTTACTTTTATTTTGTGTACGTATATGTATATCAACATTTTGTCTAACACCATTATGTTCGAAATCAGCATAGGTAATTAAAAACAGGAAGTATTGTTGTGCCTGATCTAAAGAAATACAATGCATTAGAGATTAAGTTTAGTCAAAGAAATAAAGAGCCATTACTGTTATATGTTTATGCTTGGTAATTGAACAAAGAAAGAGATCATGAATTATAAACGTATACATGTAGCACTAGCACATGATGTATTTGCATAGGTGCTTGTTATGACCCAGGCAATGTAAGACAATTCGTCTTTGTTCATTCGGGGGGGGGGGGGGGGTTGGGGTGGGACTTAATCAGTTAGTACTCATTCTAAGATTCATTTGAACTTGTCATTAGCTTGATAGTTTATGTAGAAAAAAAGAAACGAGTGACTCATGGAAATATTTCATAAGACTAAAAGAGTTTCAGATTACAATACATTCACTTACCATAAGCTGGTCCTTTGCAAGTGATGTTATGCCAGGACTAAGATTGACAGCAGCTTTCTTCAGAATATTAGCAGTTATGGCTGACTGTACTAGCCAGGCATATAATCAGAAGAATCCAATGTGCAGGTTACCTCTGGCATCTGTATGCACGGAAGACAATTTAAAAAAAGTTTTCAATTTTGTGCTATGGGAAGAAATGTGTCCACTGGTTATTATTTAATGTACCCCACCATGCCCATGGTCACCCAGTAGCCACATTGAGGTTGCTAGCTCTCCTCTCGTCCGCCAAACAAAAGGTCCCCTCCCTCCCCCCCCACTTTCATTGTTCGAGCGGGTGGCGGAAATTTTTGGGCTCGGACAATGGAAATGAAGGGGGGGCACGGGCACCTTTTGTGTCCTCCAAACAAAAGGTGCCCCTCCCCCCCCCTACTTCCGCTGCCTCTGACTGATGTGTACTTTTCATAGACATCCTTTATTTGGGGGCTGCGAAATCTTCTATCTTGTCATTTTTCTTTTAAGTTTTAGTTGCCCCTCCCCCCCCCCCCCCCCCCCCCCTGTCAGTTCAGCTCCCAACACTAAAATCTAGACCCCCAAGTCAGTTTTAAAGCCACTCTCGTTAGGCAAAATCCATTTGAAATTTTTGGGCCCGGACAATGGAAATGAAGGGGGGCACGGGCACCTTTGTGTCCTCCAAACAAAAGGTGCCCCTTCCCCCCCCCCTACTTCCATTGTCCGAGCCTAACGTTCCGCTGCCTCTGACTGATGTGTACTTTTCATAGACATCCTTTATTTGGGGCCTGCGAAATCTTCTATCTTGTCATTTTTCTTTTAAGTTTTAGTTGCCCCCCCCCCCCCCCCCCCCCCACTGTCAGTTCAGCTCCCAACACTAAAATCTAGACCCCCAAGTCAGTTTTAAAGCCACTCTCGTTAGGCAAAATCCATTTGCAAATATTTACATGTAAAGACTACTTTGTATTTTTTTTTTCATAAGTTTAAGAGGGGGCGGGGAGAACCGAACACCCCCCCCCCCCCCTGCATGCCTCCTCCACTCCAGAACATCTAATGTCGGATTAACATTTATATCTTAATCTAGGAATATAACATTCATTAAATAAATGAATTTACAACCAAATCTTAGAATCATATTCTTTTAAATGCTATTTGAATTCTCCTTGGCCGAAAATTCACTACTGCGGCCTGCAGGCGACAGTGCGCGAGTACAGAGCGGGACTAGCATACCTAGTCCAGCGCGTCCGGGGTTTGAGCTACTAGCGTCCCGATGGAAAATCAATCCAGGGGCTCAAAGCCTGATTTGTTTACGTCGCCTCTAAAATTTCTAAAACCAAAGATACGGTAAAATCGTCAATATTACTTTCAGAAAATGCACATTAACAAATATATATATCAAAAACCTCCACATAACCATGCACAATCCGTCATATCACACAAAAATGCCGAACATGCCGACTTTAGCTTAAAATATTTAAAATTTACCTTGAATTTGGTCATCTTCCAGGTTTTCTCGAGATCCAAAAAAAACTTGACAGTAAAAAAGTTTGTTGACCTAACTAAGATGACATCTTCGATTACTTAATTTTAACAAGAACTAAGCAAGAAAAAATCCGATGAGGGTATAAAACGAGATTTTCTAAAGGTTTAAAAATTAGCATATTTTGAGGTAAATATTATTGAAATTTACAGCTTAAATTTACTGTTAATTAGAGAAGAAATTTAACAAGAATTAAAAACTGATCTAGGTTTATGGTAATATACGACTCGTACTACCCCCTCGTGCATATTCATAATTTTGTTACTTCCTGCTCTTTCATTGGTTACAATTCAATTAGAGGCTTATTTGTTTACATTTTTCAAACCGTTAATTAGTTAATCCTTTTAAATTTTGCACACGGCACTTCGACAATATGGCCCCGGCCTTAAATGTTCAACGCGCGGACATACGTGCTGTATAGAAAAACCACCTGTCTATAAAGACCATCATTTTTGTTTCCCTTGAAGTGTTTCTCATTGAAACATGTATCTCATTGAAACATGTATTAAAGGAACCTGTCCATAAAGACCGCTTTTCTTGTCTCCCTTGAGTGGTCTTTATAGACAGGTTTCACTGTACTTAATTGTCATACATCATAGGATAGTAGTTATGTGACATATCACGACTTTCTCATTTCAGAAGGGGAAGAAGTCAAATACACCATTTCGCAGAGTAAAGGAAGAGGAGTTTGAGATTGATCATCGTCTCAGAGACAACTCTTTTGATGCCAAGGTCAGTCAAGACAGCTTTCCTTTTCCCTGGCAATAGACCTGTTCACAAAGTTATTCACATTTATGGATGTTTCTTTCCTGGGGACCTAGTAGTAATGAGGTATTCCACACTATGAACATGGCGAACAAAGAAGCGGACAAAATATACAGCTCCTCATTGACCTTGCACAATTGCTCTGGTAGACAAAAGAACATCCCTTGATTGCTATTATGTAAAAGTATGTAGAACAGGTGTCACATGGATATTCACATGTTCTACTTATTTTACATAATAGCAATGAAGGGCTGTTCTTTTGTCTACCAGAGCAATTGTGGAGGGTACAATGAGGAGCTGTATATTTTGTCCGCTCTCTTTGTCATCGTGTTCATAGTGCCATTAACCTGTTATTAATGAATGAACTATAATACTTGGAATCCAGTTTGCATCATTACTTGTTGCTGTGTCTGACAAGCCTCTGACAAGCTTTCAAGTTGTCAAGAACAACCTTCGTTTTAATAGTATGCATAAAACTTGCATTTAGAGGTGTCGTGGTCTAGTGGATACGTCACCGGACTGTGGCTCACATGGTTCGCGGTTCGAATCCCGCCACGGCGCTAATGTCCTTTGGCAAGACATTCATCTACATTTGCCACTCTCAACCCAGGTGAAGTAAATGGGTACCCGGTAGGAAGAAATTCCTTGAAATGCTTTAGCGCCATAATAGGCAGCTCGGCTAAAGCCTGGGTAATAATGTGATACTTTGTATTAAGCGCAGTAGAGTATATCCATATAGTGGCTGCGCTATATAAATGGGCATATTATTATATTATTATAAAACTTGAATATATTTGTGAACAGGTCTATTAGAATACTGCGCTATTCCCCTCAAACTCAATATATTGTACTATTCCCCTCAAACTCAATATATTGTACTATTCCTCTCAAACTCAATGAGAATATTGTACTGTGCGCCTCAAATTCATTTTACAGGAGGGGCAAGTCAAAGGTATTTTGTCCCATATGTCACCCGAGGCATTGAAGTTTCTAATATGTGTAATGATTTTATAAATTTGACAGCCCTACTAGAGCCTGGATTGGACAAAATGACAAAGAAAAGGGCACTTGCAATGTCAGTTTTTGTTTAGTTTTCTTTATTGTTGTTAACTTATGGGATAGCAAAGGACCAAATACCTTGGTCTTGCCCTGAGATAAATGGATGTTGCTTTTGCACGTTTTATTCTAAGCATGGATGAATGTAAGGGAGAGGGAGAAACTGATGGTGCTTCAATTTGTATTGTCAAGATTTGAAATTCCCCTGCCAATTATGGTTTATAAGCTCTTAATTGCTCTGGCTAGGTCCAAATAGTTACCTTGGCTGACTCTTCATGGTGTTCTTTTGATCCCTGTACCCCCCCCCCCCCCCCCCCCAAAGTAGGAATCGTTCTATCTTGAGAGTTTAGCACAGATCACTCGTTTCCTTCTAGATCTTGTTAGAAAAAAAAGACACTTTTCCCTCAATTGACACTATGAACAATACATGTACATGACAAAGATAGTGGACAAAATAAACAACTCGTCTTTCTACTCTTTTACAATGGTTCTGGCAGACAAAAGAATATTCCTTAACGGTTATTATGTCTAATAAGTAGAACAGCTGAACATGCATGTGGTACGTGTTCTACATGTACGTACTTTTACATAAATACCAGTGAAGGGATGTTCTTTTGACTACCGGAACCATTGTGAAGGATACAATGAGGGGTTGTTTACTTTAATAGTCCGCTCTCTTTGTCAGTCATGTTCATAGGGTGAGCTCTTGCTGTTATTTCTTACAGAAAGGTGCTTTTGGCTGCTGGGGAGAGAGAGCTAACAGAGATCTGAAGGTAGTCAAAGGCAAGGCGTTCCGTCATGAGAAGACCAAGAAGAAAAGAGGCAGCTACAGAGGGGGGCAGATATCGACCACAGTCAACTCCATTAAGTTTGACAGCGATTGAATTGTCGCCATGGAAACAGCTGATTGACTACTATCGGCATCTTTTACTGTATGATCCAATATTTATGTTGCACAGACAGTTTCACAGATGACAAGGACGCAGATATTTTCATGAATAGTTTTGTGAACACTCTTTCGGACATGCATTGCCATCTCATTTTCATGTGCCGTCATTTAAATTTGCAACCCTACAACAATTTCCATAATTTGTGAAAATAAAACGCAAGGTTGCAAAAGTATTGTGCTAGATGATGGCTTGATGGTAGTGATGTTTTATTTTCCATATACATGTACTTGTTAGTTGTAAAAATGTCGTGAAGAATACTTGGTTGTACAAACTTTGGTTAGAATTGAGCTAGAGCTACCTCGTACTTGTTTGTGAAGCTCGTTTTATTCAGAGGTCAAAGGTCATTAGAGGTACTTAAATGAGACTATGGTTTGAATGAAATATGTAAAATTCCTGCATTGTTGATCATGTACTAGGCCTTTTTAAGTAGAAATCTTTTACCATTTACATGTAACCAAAATCATACAAACTGGCGGGAAACCACACACCGGATACAGGCTTTGGACACAATTAGGCACCTAAGCACATGTGGATGGTTCTTGATCAGTATTAAAGGTATCTTGTTTTAAGTGGTGAGTGATCAGATTTTATAATTTAAAGAGAAATCCAACCTAAATGCCAAGTTGCTCTGTAAGAAAGAGGGAAATCGGAGAAGCAGATTGGTGAAAGTTTGAATGAAATCGGACAAGCAATAAGAAAGTTATGATTTTTTTTTTCCTGAGGGTAAAGGCGCTTCGTAGAAAACCACAAAATAATGATATTTTTGTGTACAACAAACTAGAGAGTTGTCCACAAGTATGTCACAATCAACTCACCAAATTGCCAATTTGAAATTCGCATAGATGTAGTGATCTCCTCTTTAAAACATCCATAACTTTCTTATTCCTTTTCCAATTTCTTTCTCACTTTCACCATCCTGTTTTTATTTTTCTGCTTTCACACAAATTATCTTATTACCAAGGTTGGTAAAAAATAGGTTTGTTTGAAGCCCTGCCTCACAAATCAAATCAAATCAGTTTATTGAATTAAAATCCACAAAATTGGATTATCATCAACATACTAAATACATGTCCGGACATTTGAATGTGCTGTAATTTTTTACTTTGGCAGATATGGAAGGCTAATCAGTGGGGAAAAAAAGTATCTTCCAAATAATGATGTTTTCCAAATTTGGTTGATTTGTAAACTCTTCAAATGAAACTTTTCTGATCTCATGCATATCTTATAATATTAGCAAGTAGCAAAATAAACGTAGAAAGACTGCTAATGAGAAGATAAGAGGTCACTTTGTTTTAATAAATTGATGCTTGCTGTCTTAATCAGCTTTTTGTGAATCCGTTTTCAAATTTTTTAATATATAACTTTTGTTTATTGTCCCAAAGATTATGCCTTCTTGTTTCAATTTCTTTTCTTAAAAGGATGAGCTCAGTTAAAGAATTTTTTCTTTCAATTGTTATAATTTTTCAATATATTTCTATGATTTATTGTATCATGATTTCTTTCATATCTTCAAGCTTTATGTATAAAAAAATGTTTCTTGCAATGAAATGTTTTAGTTAGCGTAGTGTAATTTGAATTAATTATTTGGCAGTCAGGAGTTTTGAGTAAAATATTCATAACTTCTGTATTTCTGTTTTCGTATTTGATCTTTTGTAGTGATTTGATACATTTGGCGGGTCACCGCCAGCCTAATACTGGACTTATTAACTCTGAAAATCCAAGTTTTAGAATATGAATAGAACATCTTACAATGAATAGCCCTTGAAATTTCTTATCAATATCCTACGAGAGTTTTTTACTTAAATGCATTGCCAAATCACATATTCAAGTATGTGGTTTCTGCGAAGTACATTACATGTAGGAAAATGTTTGTTTAGGCTTTGCATAGCACATCAATTTTTGCCTGATAAACAGATGAAAAATAATATAGAAATTTGGTGTCAAATGATGTGTAACATCATAAAAGCATGCTGTGGGATAAAAATTATCTGTTGGCTCATAGTGAATGTATAAGGGGGAGTTTCTGCTTGGTCCTTTTAAGATTGAGATGCTACTTGATGTTGGTACTTCAAGAAATTGCAGAAATAATAGTAGCCAAGGTTTTAAAAAATCAGTTATCTTGATAAAGTAAGAATCTTTTCGATACTGAAGTGGCTATTAAAATTTGCTGTTGAAATTGGCATTTCTATTAAATTTGTTAAGGAGATATAATTTGTGCATGTTTTGATGGAAATTGCAAATGTCATTTTCTTAGAATCACACAAAAATGTAGCTCTTGCACTGATCTAAATCCCTTTAACTTTTGACTAATCCCGTATGTTTAGTTCCTATGCCACAGGGTATTTTTCCCAGAGATTAAAAGGGTAAGAATCTATTTTTATTAACCCTTTTGACTTTTTAACTAATCATGTGTATGACATTTATATTTCAATGATTATTGTCCCAAATGCTTTATAAGACATTGGAGCCGTGTTATACAGATCACTGTTAAAACACACTCATTATAACAAGGTAATTTTCAAGGTCGTAACTCGTAAGTTTTTTGTTATGAGATTCCACCTGTACTGTAGATCATCTTTACATAGAAATTTTGTTAACTTGGAATAAACTGTAAATTCTAATGTGCAGTGGTCATTCATTAGAAATCATAACACAAAAATGTAGCTTTTGCACTTTAACCAAAGTAGATACCCATTAATTAAAAAACGGGGTTTTCCAAAATACTCTAATTTTGTGGATCATCATTGAGTACAGGTGTGTATAGGAATAGATTTATCTTTTTTGAGCTTGTGTTGAACTTATGAGGACATTTTTATTCAGTTTGGTCAAATTGAACATTAAAGAAATACATTTCTCTTGAAAAAAATTGTCTGTTTATCTTGATCATACTGGACTTGTTTTTGGTCCATGTCAATTTTCAAGTTATTGATTTTATAATGGCTTTTTAGATATATCGTAAATGTATTTTTCAATGCTTTTTCTCTGCCTCATTCACTCTATTTCTTGTACTTTTTAAATTTTTTCTCCTCTTCTCTCATACTTTTCTGTCTCCTCAATCACACAATACACACAAAAAAAAATACTCAAATCGAGAACTTTTCATTTTCTGAAAATCTCTTCTTTCATAATTGTCTTCTTTTTTTTTAATCCTTCATAAAAATGGTTCGTCATACCCAAGTCTACAATATGCACAATAGAGGGGATTTTACATAAATAAAGAACTACTCCTCTCTCTCTCTCTCTCTGGATAATGTCTTCTGATATAGAAAAGCGAACATAGAAGTACGTACTCCAGAAAATAAATACGTTTTGAGGACTCGTCCACGGACAACAAGAAAGGGGAAAGGGGTGGGGCTTTGACAAAATAATTTTAAAGAAAAAAAAAATTAGCCCACCAAAATTGTTCCACAGCCAAGTAACTACAAGAAAAAAAACAAACACTGAATTCTCTTCAAAAATTAACATCATAGTTAAATATGGCATTTTTTTTTCTGAAAGTCTGTTGTAAATACATGTATATTCAATGACGGATAAACACATCACAAAGCTCATATAGTATGTATTTCTTTTAAAGCCCTATAACATTTTGCTTGAAACTTGCCAATATACTTCTTCCAACATATGCGTCCTAGTTGTTTACTCAAAACCAGCAACAGAGCAAATAGAAAAAAAAACCCCTAAGTATCCTTCATTAAGAAGCTATCAATTTTCTGTTTTTGTTAAAGGTAGGCCGGTTTCAACATTCATTCAAATCTATACACCATTGCCTGGTGACAAGTTATGTTTTTTACGACAAAGAGTCGCATACATGTACATTTATTAGAGGTGTTGTAGTCAAAGGGTTTGAACACTTGATGGGGGTATAAAAGTTGTGTGTGTGAGCTCTAGCACGACACCAATGTCCGTTTAGAAAGATAATGATCTACATATACCATTCTTGGCCTAGATGTCGGAAGTACAGGACTTATTCCTTGAAATGCCCCGATAACATCTTCCGGGGCAAGGTAGGGTAATGATTTCCACTTTGGAAGCTCATATAGACAATTGTGATATAAGTTACCGGTATACAAAAAAAAAATGTGCATTATCAGTACTAGTTATCCACAAGTAATGAAAATTCAAATTCAACAAATGTAATATAAATAGTACCTTCAACAATAAACAATTGTGGATTAAAAATTGTCGCTGGTTTCACAAACCAATGTATCTCCTTTACTTAAGCACATACATCAGTTCGCGAAACCTGCAACGATTAATCTACACGAGATGAGGAGCTCTGTAGATTTGCATGGTGGAACAGTTATGATGCAATAATGACAAATGCCGATGTAAGTACAAAAAACTATCACCAACAACCACGATGAGATTGCCCTCTCTAATGGCCAATATTTAATCTATCGCAAGCTTACAGAAGCAGCAAAAATCACTCAAAATTCAATTCAATATACTTTCCAACTGAAAATAGGCTGTGTTCCGGACCTTGAAGTTCATCTAACCAGACCGTCTGTTCGGAGCCAGAAGGGCGTTAACTCATATTTTAACACAGAGTTAACGCCCTTTTGGTTCTCAACAGTCAAGACCATAACACACCATATTGCAACAAGACATTATAGTGTGGTTTGCCTGGAGAGCTCACAGCCCGTTAGGTTCAAAATAGCAAGCAACAAAATCGCAAAGACTTCCACAAAATCAAATCAAGGGTGATTTTGATACCCTATTGTACATCCCATAAAATTCGGACGATGTAACATGTCATTCAAATGTTCACAAATTTCAGTAGGGGATGGATGAGAGGCTACTGAAATTGCCGTGGGTTGATTTTTATGAAGTCTCTACAATCCCGTTATGAATTCTCTTATGCATGACATTTGTGCTTCAGTCTATCAAAAATGTAGAAAAATAATCACAAAGTTGAACGACAAACAGTTATCCTTTTGATATAGAGTTCCAAAATGGAATTTGCCTTATTTTGTTATACATGCTGTGTCATAACACTCTGTTAAGATTTTCAAGAAAAAAAAGATTGCATAAAATGGGTCGAAAGTACCTACAATATTTAGGCCAAAATAATTGGCTCAGTATTTCTTTTCCCTAGCTGCCCAGAACGGTGATTTTGCATTATATAATTTGAAATAGTTCAGAATACCTTAAAAGAGATAATGGCAGACTTTTCTCACAATGCCATCCTGTATGGACGAGCAGTAATACAAAACATTGTCAGCCTAACGTCAGGGAGCTTTATGGAACATAGTAGTTGGCACAAATATCTGCTCAATAAAGTGGACTTTAACATATAAAACCAGTCTCGATTACACTTATAAAATTGCCTTGCGACAAAATAAAAACAATTCTATTCATTACAGAGTATCACCGTAAATAAAGCTAAACCTAATTGGAAGCAAAATAATCAGGAAAAAAATGGAAAGTTTGAGAAAAATAAAAAAAGTTGAGTTATGAATCTTCTAAATTTAAGATCACAAATGACAGGCAAAATGCCATGTTGTCTTGTAAGAGTGATGCCAAAAAGTAGAATTCTTGTTATTTTTTTTTTGTACAAAAATAATTTCTATCTATTGTGGGAGGGTACACAACTTGTTACCACTCTGTAACCAAGCTAAAGCTAGGGTCATGCAGAGTGGATATGAGCACTGTATATGACACCAATGTTGTTTCGTTACTGTTATGGGAAAATGAAATATAGAGCTAGCTGTGCTCAAACTACAATTAGAGATTCCGCACATTATTATTCAGCTCCATTTCAGAACTTTCAAACTTTATAACTCTTTTTTCCTCCTATTTTTCTCAAATTTTCACAAACCCATTTTCTGATTTGTTTTGTTTTTTGCTTTGCTTTCATTTAGGCCTACTTCAAAACGGGGGTAATATCCCTTCAAACACAGCTAATGAGAGAACCTTTACTTGTACAAATTTTTCTATACAAAAGAGGACAGTGATAGAAAGCTACGCAGATACCTCCATGGCTACCTCTGGGCCTTGATTCATAAAGCTAGTTATCAATAACAAGTTCCTATAACAGTTATAAGCTACTGAAATACTTGCATCTGATTGGCTGAGAGCAAAATTTGTCATAGATTTGTGGAAGTTGTTATTGATAAGTTTTTATGAAACAGGGCCTTGGTCGAAGGTAATTCACAAGGGACAAAAATGAAAGGGGCTTGGTGGCCCACATCAAAAGTGAGTTGCAATGGAAATCTATGAAGAATTCAGAAACGTACGATATGGAATTCAACATACAAAATAAACCTACACCGTGAATTGTGGAGAGATTGAGCTTTCTAAATACTGTCAGATGTTCTCTTACAACGGATCTTCCTTCTGCAGGCGTACATTTCCAATACTAGTTTCAAGAGCACCATCGTTCCATTACGATTTCAACAACTTGTCACCTTTATTTTGTTCACAATTGACGATTCACATATTTTTTTCTAAATAAGTAATATTCATGGAAATACAACAGATTTTTTTCACGGACAACAGATATCAATGTGTACCGATCATTTTGATAAGGTACATAATACTCTAAACTAGCATTTAAATCCGCTATCTCATTGCTAATCCACAAGACTCGTACTGAGCAGGTCTTACATATCAGAATTACACAGAAAATCTTGTGCATCAAGTATTTCCATAGATAATCTTTTATATACATATTAGGAAACACCAGGAGATGTCGTAAAAATCTTTCACAAATTTCCTGATCGCTTTCTCTCTCTCTCTCTCCCTCTCTCTCTCTTTCTCACTCACGCTATCTATCTTTATACATAAATTACAAGTGAAAACTTGCTAACTTTTTTCATCTTATAATACACAAAGAGTACATATATTACAGACACAAACAAAAGCTGACTTCTCAGGGCAACATCTACTGCCTGTGATCACACACACATTGCCCCATCTTTTCTCCTAATTTCCTGAAAGGGGGGGGGGATAATTGCTTTCCCTAAATGAATCCAGTTTAATTCATGTACACACCATTCCCGTTGTCGCATTATTATTATTATTATTATTTGGAGTATATACTTATTTACCGTACATGTGCCAAAATTCGACTGTGGCAGTCCCGTTTGTTCCTTCGGTCGACCAAAGCCTGTAAAGTATTAACCCGTTGCCTACGGGAACCGAGTGGTCCCTGTATTAAATCTATGGGAATGAGAAAATTCAGTAGTCAACGGGTTAACAGAGAAAAGTATATGCACTTGCTGCATAGGAGTAGACTTCAGCACCTTTTGAAATCCATTGACCAGGGGTAATAATAAATAACATTATAAAGCGCTTTGAAGCATTCACATAATGCGCTATATAAAATGTAATATATTATTATTAATTTGTAAAGTTTCATGGTCTAAAATCATCCAAAAACGACTTGTTATTCACAGGCATTTAGAGGGATATCAAAATTTATAGAACACATATGACAGGCAATACTATCTAGAACTATGATTGGTCACTCAAATCTGCTGGCATGAAATCAACTACTGTCCACTACATCAGAGTTACATCTAGCCTACAGGGCAATGGTTGAAAATAATGCCTGGTCAATAGTTCCTCTATTGTGAATACATTTCAAAGATGCAATATGCATATGCACATTAAGACACACGCACTATGCCATTTCGTATTTCACAGATTTACAACTAGGATGTGGTCAGAGATTGATTGCTCATTTTTTTGTGTCACGGTTAAAACTAAACGGTATATGACGTAGGCCCGAATGCAGCCTGCAATCAATGAAAGTTAATGAGTTAAGCAAGCAAAGTATTTTCCCATCAAAATAATTCATATAAATAATAATGCTCAATATCCCTTGAAATATGGATTACAATATGTATCAATGTCATCATTCCTACAACATGTGACTTTGGGGAGGGGAATGTCAGCATATTCCAGGGGGTCACAGGTGTTGGTGGGAGGGGAGGGGAGAGGGTGGGGGGCACATTGTCAGACCAAGTTTGCCAATAAGCCTTGCCAAAATAAAATGCAACAACTAAAACAAATATTAAGATTTATCAATTCACCAAATGTCTCATTATACAATCCGCAAGCTTTATTATTAATTGAAAACTTAAAGGGGGTGCAATGTCCATTGGGTTATATTTCAAAGCTTGTAAACTTTTCCACACAACTACATCTACGTACTGTCTGACACACTCATGGTACTGTTGAATTAAGTCAATCAAAGTATTCAAAAATGAACAAAAGAATTTATGAAAAATGAAAATATAGTACCAGCTTTGTCATATTTCCAACCTACACATCCTGAGAAATTTTAGTACCATCACAACACAGTACTAATTTTCCTTAGAAAGATTTGAAAGCTTGTCATGGAAGGAAATTTAAAAATCCAAGCAGTTATTTTTGCAGTTGATTTATCAGAGTTCAATATTCACTTTGGAAAGGCCGGCCAGGGTTTCTCCTAGATCAAGTAAATATGATGCAAATACAGAAAGTTTTAAATTATATTTTTTCAAATTTCTAAACAGCATGGCTACTCAAAATCTATCAGGATTATATGCAAAGACCAGGTACAAAACAACATAAGGAATAAATTCATTATTTCCTGAGTTATTAGGTGTACTGCATTTCATTTCAAAAAGCAAAATCTATTCTACTTTTGAAGTTGGAAAAAACCCACGAATTAATAAATGTTTAAAATAAACAGGGTCTAGATAATTTTCCATAATATAGCCTCTCTTTATGTGGACAAATTTGGAGGTGCTCCAAAAAGCTCCTCCCCACCAAAAAAAAATATACACCAATTTTCAGATCAGAAACACCTCCATTCATGCAATATTTATGATTGAGCAAATCTACCATATTGTTTTATAGGTGACAGAAAAAAAATCCTGCAAATCAACAAAATCAACATGTGATTTGTCAAAAAAAAAAAAAAAATCAGTACATACTTAAGAACCAAATCTTAAGGGTTGACATGTTCTATCCTCATAGGTGAACCCCAAAATTATAAAGATTACTTTGACTTTTACCAACACTACATTACTATTCCGGGTTGCAGGTAGCCTAATTGCATACTGAATTTTAGATTGGAGATACAAGTAGAAACCAAAATTAAACCAGTATGTCACTTTTAAAATATGCCTGTTCCTCTCTGCTATGCAATATGCACGCAAGTACAACTTTGTTGCATACTGCTGTACATTGAAAACAAGCAGCAGATGCAGCACTGTATTTATTTAACACTACATAGCTTTGGATGGATATTTCTCTCATGAGCGAAGTCTGCACTATGAGTAAACATATCACCAACAATTATCACAAAAATGTTCCATCCCAATTCTTTCTCAATTATCAATTACAAGGACATTACCCAAATCTGAATTTCTCTGTTAATTCCAAAATAGAAAATTGCACAATCAATTTAAAAAAAAGAAAATGTCACACTGATGTTTCTCTCTACTTTCGTTAAAGGAAAAATGAATTGTTCTTATCCGACCAGCCTTCCTATAATTATACCACCTTCATACATGTCTATATCATTTTTATAAAACGGGACCACAAAACTTTGAAGGATAATCACAAACAATAAATATCAAATGGTACAATTGGTTCTCGACAAGCTTTATAAAGTAAATAAATGATGACACGTCCCTCGTATCAGCGAACAAACCAGACCTAGTAAAGACCAATCAGAGAGGCTCATCTTGAAGGGGAATGAAAATACGTTCAGGTCCGAAGAATATTCTGAAATTCTTTCTCATTTCCAATATAAGACAATCAGTGTTCTTACATTGCTTCATTAAAGGACCAAACGGCTGAAAGTGAACAATGTTGAGTTGTATTCATTTCTTACGATGTTCAACATACAGCAATGCAGTGACCTGTTTCACAGAGCATGCTTTGATAGTGAATATGAGTGTGGCCACTCTTATGTGAAGTAAGATCTTGAGAGCTCTTCTTCTTATCCTATTCAATACGATGCGGCCAACAGACGATGTGGTCTTTTGCAGCCGTAGGTGGTGACGACTTCCGTTTTCTTACTATCTGATGGCAAAAAAGACCTCTGAAGTCTTGTGGATCCATAGAAACAACATACACTTCTATGGGAAGCCACAGTTCAGTTCAAAGCCAAGCTTTTCATGTAGGTAGTAGGACAGGTACAGATTGGAATGTGTTTCAAATTTACAACAATCAGTCTCAATTTAGAAACTCATAATTAATTGAGCTTAATACAACAGGTTGAGCAAACTTGCGACAATTATGATACACAAACAGAATATTTGGTTAAAAGTAGTTTACCTATCTTACATTAGTTTGGTCCTCCATGTATGCTTTCTCTCTCTATCTCTTTCTACATGTATTCATCAAAGATCATTTCATAGAACTGACCCAGCCAATGCGGCTTGTCTATGTTTGCCTCTCTGGAAAAAAAACTGCAGAATACCCCAAAACACAGGTAACCCTAACCATGACCATAGACTCTACCCCTCATCCTAACACTAACCTGTAACCCGAGCCCTGACCCAATACTAACCCTGACCCAACCCTAACCCTTACCCAAAACTAACCGTGACCCTGACCCAAGACTAACCCTGACCTTGACCCTGACCCAACACAAACCCTGACCCTGACCCTGACCCTGACCCAAGGCTAACCCTGACCCTGACCCAACATTAACCCTGACCCTGACCCAAGACTAACCCTGATCCTGACCCAAGACTAACCCTGACCCTGACCCAAGATTAACCCTGACCCTGCCCCAAGACTAACCCTGACCCTTACCTTAATACACTGTACTGATATGTGGTGGGGTATTCTGCAGTTAAGCCACCTCTCTTGCTCTCAAGCTAGAAGCATGTGAATTCCTGTAACTGTACTATCAAGAATGAAAGCCTAATCGTTATGAGCCCTGTTTGAAGCTCAAGATCTACCTTACAAGAGCGCACAATGGCTAGGTGTGTCTCTTATTACAAAAACCTTGACCAACCAAATACAGGCATGCTTCATTCAATCAAATTACATGAATACCAGTTCATTCCGAAAATTTTCTAACCAAATCTTTATTTACATGTACCCTCTTTTCTCTCCCACCTAAAACATAATATGGTACATGAAAATAGATTAGCTAATGTAACTTCAATAGGGTGATATATAGAGAACGGACAATAAAACATCTTTAAAGATGGGTTTCTCAGTATCATCTTCCATCCATATTTCTCCACGAATGTCAAGAGATCTTATCCGAATCAGAACTGCTATGGAGAAATATGTATTAGGTGTCATAGTTAAGCAAATCACATACTTGCATGAAGATGCGCAGGTCACAAGGTGGAGCACCAGCATGGCACACATGTCCTTTGGCAAACCTACATTTTGAAACCTTGACCCAGGAGCACTGTAAATGCAGAAACTTTCAAGCAAATTGTTTTCATGTTTAGTGGTTCAGATTCAAGAAAATTTCTCATTGCAAAATTATCCTACCTTGAAGTAGCACACAGATACGTGGTAGGAATAAATTCCTTGGATGCCAAAGCGTTGCAGTAACAGTTGTGCTTAAGCCGCGACAATAGGCCCAATATCTGAGCACTAAGAGTGTCTTGCGTGACAGAGATAAGCGCTATCAAGAACCCACCATCAATTCTGTTGTTGTTGTTTTGTTGTTAATATCATTATGAATTCACTTACATGAAAGAGAGAGATTCAGAAAGGCTGGTATATATAATAATATCTTGGATGGATATAGCTCCAATGTGGTTCATTACTTTAAAGAATAATACAGTTAAGGAGGATCAACTGGTCAAAATTTCCAGTTAACTACATGTAGGTCAAATTACTAACCAAAGATTCCTATAAATTCAAAGGATTCATTAATCTGAGGCTTGGACCATACCCGCTCTCTCACCCTCTCTCAAGATACAGTACTAATCTGCTAACTGAGTTAAAGTTTAACACATTCTGCTAATCATTCTTTAAGAGAAAAAAAAAGACACATTAAATACTGAGATGTTTAGAAACTTTCAGAACTAATCTGAGTAATCCACTGCTTTATATTGCATTACTTAGCTTCACACTCAGTTGTTTCCATTTAGCCATCATGAATATATCACAAACAGCGTTAGTACTCTAGAAGTGAAAAGACTGGCGATTTTCATATACCCATGAAAATCTTTCCAGTTGGCTGGAGGGCGATTCTCGTACTACTACCATATCAGAGGTGTCGTGGTCTGTAGAGGTGCTGTGGTCTAGTGGATACGCCACCGGACTGTGAATCACAAGGTTCACGGTCCAGGTCCCGCCGTGGCGATGTCCTGTGGCAAGACATCTACATTTGCCACTCTCCACCCAGGTGTAGTAAATGGGTACCTGGTAGGAAGTTATTCCTCGAGTGCTGAAGCCAGAGTATTAGTAGTACTTTGTAGCCGCCTTCAGCAACCCCCAGGGATGGAAATGAACGCAGTAGTGACATAGCTCGTAGTATTATTATATCATCATGTGGTGGTGTCCTGCATCACCTTACAACAAATGGGGCATAGGAGGTAACCCTTTCGTGATCCTATTTGCTGATTATCGCCGAGAGGTTCTGAATGGGGAAGGATTGACTGGTCTGCTTAAACCCTTGGCCACTTAATTCTCTTATTCCCATATATGCTTAACCCATAGACTACGGGAACCGGGTGGCTCCTATATTAAGCCTATGGGAGTTAAAGATTTCAGTAGTCAACGGGTTAATACAGGATCCACCGAGTTCATGTAAGGAATAGGTTAACAAGGGCTACAATGTTACTATTCTTGGGCTCCTGATCTGGTTTAAGAGGGCCTGTACCAGTACGGTCCATGGGTTACTGATCTTGTCAAGAGGGGATGCGATGACACCATCCAGGGAATGCTCTCAAACCAAGGGTGCTAACAATCCACAGCGATGCACACCTGGAAGTTTTCCATCTTAAGAGCTCTTCTGCCATAACCATACCTCTGCGAAGCACCTGATCACCTTCTCTAGGGTCTTTTCTCAGGATCACAGTTCTCTTCTCCTACGTAGCCTTTCGATCAGTCAGGAACAATAATATACCTCTATACCATCCTCTCACCACATCTATCTATACATGGAATATTTATTTGTACTGATAGTTTTGTTTAATCTCTGCCAAAGAGTTCAAGTAATCCGCTATCATACGACTGAAGACTGGCTGGTTTCGTATATACAATCTTCGTCTCCTGAGTCGGTTCCGTCATCAAGGTCCTGATCGTCGAGGAGGTCGTTCTCGCTGGGTGAAGGGCTGAGGTTACCTTCGCTGGGTTCTGGCGTGGGCGGCACCTGGTCTTCACGACCTCTTGCAAAGAACAGCTTCACCTGAAATTAAAAATTTAAATACCACAAACATTTAAACAATGGAAATGAGTCTCTTTAAAAGATAAAGTTTGAATTTGGGTCTTGCTATTAAATTGTGAAAGAAACCGTCTCAAAGCAATTGTTCATGTCTACATGAAAATGGGTGTAGACTGTGAGGTTTTGCAATCATCAAAACTGAAAGAAATTGACCAATCTTGCTGAAAGCACAAACAAAGCACACAGAAATTGGTATAAGGGACTGCCACACACGTGGGGCATGAACGTTTGGCCCAAAGAAACTTCAGCCATTTCTTGTCATATTTTGGAAAAGAAGGCATTTGAAGAGCAATCCCTTTCAGTGGACATTTCTACTGTGATGTTCTTCCAAACTGAAATAAAGCCCACAATTTTTTTTTCCACTTTTACCAGAACTGAACCTTCTCTTTAAGTTCTTGAACCAATTGCTCTACTCTGTCCTAAATGACGACCCATGTGCCATAGCATATATTTTCAACATATCCACTGCAAAAGCAGCATAAAGACACTACATTGCATCCAATCGCCCCCCAAATTGAAGTAAAGAACTGTTAATACCACTGGAGAATGGCAAAGATGTACACATTAGACAATACTAAAATAAATATATCTTAGTTTGTTGTCTCTTTCTTTGTTGACCTATCTTTAATCATCCATTCTCCATCTTCTTCATCTCTCCTTTTATTTAAATTATGCGGGGGGAAATGTTTGTGGTAGTATACCATACCTTAATTTAAGATTCTGAGAGGCAATCTAACCTAATTTTTATTATCCTTTTATTAAGATTAATACATCTTAGTTTTCTGTAACCTTCTTTAAATATTGTTTTCAACCCACCGTTCTTCTCCATCTCCTTCATCGCTCTTTTTATCATAAGGGGATAACACCGTGGATTATCCACTGGTTAAAATAAATACAAATTACTTTTACGTCTTTCTTTTTTTTTTTTAATCCCATATCCTTCTTATTCCTTTCATCTCTCTTTTTGCTTATTGTAAAGTCGAAAAATGTTTGTCATACTTAATTTAAAATTTGGAGAGACAATTTAACCATATTTTATTATCTTTTAATAAAAATAAATACATAATTTTCTGTCTCTTTCCTCCTTTTTTAAGTTAAAAAAAATTGATTTTGATTCCTCTATCAAGGTGGTCCACAAACATGTAAAATCGCACCTGGGAAGGAGTTTAATCTGATGCGTGCGAAGCGCAAAGTTCGTTTCAGCCAGCGTGTAGTCCCTGCTTGAGGGCCGTGGAAGTTCTTAGAGGCTCTTTGGTGCATTTCTAAGCCATGTATTTTGAAGCATTTTAAAACAAATTTATGACTAATATTTCATAAATAACAATGGTTGAAAATGATCATTCATGAAATGTTAACCCGTCGCTAATTTTCAAACAAGGCCCGTAGAATCAGCATTCAAACCTGTTGCTGTAACACGTTAAAACCCATTGTGGACCACACTGCTCAATTCTTATATACCTTAAGATTCGGAGAGAAGATCTTGTTTGTCTTGTCCTTGTTGGCCTTGTCTATCTCATCTTTGTGCAGCTCCAAGACAAACTCCTCTCCTCCGTTGAGCATGTCGTCCTCGGAGAAGACAGCCCTCGCTTGATCTGGAGATGGACAGGAGACGGTGCTGGTTGGTCGCGAGTGTCGGCCCTGACCGAAGTAATCCTTGTCAGGTTGGATGGGATGGACGATGAAATAGGTGTTGAACCACATATGGAACATTAGTTTCTTATCCTAAGATATTATATGAAGAGGAAAAAAAGCACAAAAAATATCATTAAAAAATGGAATGAAAAAGACTGAAAATAAGAATTTTATATTCTTAGAGATTGAATTAAAACATTACATAAAAAAAGAGTTTGTTTGTATTTTCTCTGAGATATAATTTAAGAAAAACAAATGAGTCTGTCATCTGAAGATATGAAAGGAAAGAATATTATACTATAATATGGGGTGAATAGGAAGTATCAGGATGATGATGATGAACTACATTTGGAAAAGGATTTCTTACGTCTTATTTCCCCCATAGAAGCAGACCCTTTTCTCATCTCTGACTCATCAATTCATCACAAATACAACAATAAGTGGGGTTCGCATCATTCCTGGCAAAAATAAGCATGTCAAGTATACTTTTAAAGATTTCCTTATAAACAGCCTTCATAAAATATATCTATAAGTTCACAATGTTAGGAAAAGTTTAATTTCACACTTAAAAGGGCAATGCAACAATAATGAGCAGAATTGATTAACATGCAGTAACTTCATCAATATTGTAAATTATCCGACATTCCCTTGCCAATAAAGTGTTCATTGACTGTGTAGCCAGCACTCAAAATGTATGTAATTACCAGAACATAGAGAAAGTAGACATTGAAGAGAATGTTGAGTTCTCGGAAAGGTGAAAAATCATTTGTGTGCTTTCCTCATTTATTTTATGTCAGTTTGGAAGAACATCATAGTAGAAATATCCCCTGAAAAGGATTGCTCTTCAAATGCCCTCATATTTGAAATATGATGAGAAATAGCTGAAATGTTTTGACCAAAATATTAATGCCCCACATGTGTGCAGTCCCATATACCCATTTCTGTGTGCAGTGCATATGCTTTTCAGCGAGAATGTAAAAACCTCAGTCTGACACGAGGTATAGTTTTTTTAATTTATTAACGATCAAGAGTGTCCAATGGGTTTTTTATCACCTAGTAGAACCATAACGATTGTATAGCTGTTATAAATCGTTCAGGACTGACCACTTTCATACTTATTGTTATCTTTACTTTTTACAGTTGCGCCTGTATAGAAAGACCACTCATGGGACATAAAATTAATGTTGGTAGTCATTATGGATAAGTGGTCTTTGTATGCAGGTTCTGTTTAAAGGGTACCAACCACCAAAAAAAATAATTTGCAGTGCTCTCAGCCAATCAGATGCAAGGATTTCAGTAGCTTATAACAGTTACTGCAACTTGTCACTGATGACAAGTTTTATGAAACAGGGCCCTGGTATATTCTCAGTAAACATAATAGTGACCTGGGGAGCGTTTCATCAAGCGTTTTGTCAGTGATTTTTACCGACAACTGTTATAAGCTACTGAAATCCTTGCATCTGATTGGCTGAGAGCAAATTTGTCAGTAAAAATCACTGACAATACGCTTGATGAAATGCTCCCCTGTAAGTAGACGAGTCGATGCATCCGTATGCGCTCGCACAGACTAGAGCGCACACGGAACCTAAATCAGACGCGGGTTCCATGCGTGTGGTTTCAGGTTATCCTTTATTCACTTCATATTCCTTAACCGTTAACCCATAGAATGCCAACTAAAGTTTTTAGGTTGAATTTATACATTCTACATACAAATTCATTGTTTCGATCAATTGGCACCCCTTAGTACAGAATTAAATTAGAAATGCTATCGAAGGGAAAAGTAAAATGTGGTCACTACAGACAGGTAGTCTTTCTCTACAGGTTGTTACAAAACTAGGTTTGACTGTACATATGCATGTAGCTTTATACCATTATTGTTGTCATTTGGGTCTGACCGACCCTTTAATGCCAAGCACTTTAAAAATGTATTGGGTTGCATTTGATCTGATACAGGAAGGAAAGGTGCAACTCTCCTATAACTTCCTCCCTAACCTAATCTCCAGACCACTCCAAACGCTCGCAAATTTCTGCAATTCTATTTGTGGGTGTGCGTTTTCAAGAGGGAAGCATCGGGTCAACCATGAAGGAACTAAGAGAGAATACAACCCCCCCCCCCGCCAAAAAAAAAAAAAAAACTTGACAGCTGCAGGTTAAATCATTTGGTAGTAGTACGTGGTAAAGCTGGGTTTCATGATTTTTATGAACTGATACCGTGTATGTGATTTCTCAAACATGTGGGTATTTCAGCTGGGTTTCATGAGTTTAAAGAAATGATACCATTAGTGTGATTTCTCAAACATGTGTGTATTTCAGAATACATGATTGGGTGTTATAAGTAACCCTTACTAATCTAATTCCTTTTTTTTTTCTTTGAAAAGCTAAACAAATTCCAACTTCAAAATGCAAGAGACTTTAAAACTCTGGTGGTCAAATTGATGACCCTGACGATGCTGACATTATTTCTTCTGAAGAAAAAAAAATGTTTTTCATATTCATTACTAGTCTACATTAACCTAGATACAAAATGGAATACATTATTCATAAATAAATATTCACCATTTTGAGCAGCCCTGATTTATGGTAGAACTCTACTTTCACATCGTCTCGTAATGGCAAGGGGTGGGGAAGTTCAAACTCTACACAGCTTAGCCCCTTCTTGACCCCCTGTGGTAGAAGAAACAAACAAAAAGAGTATTAGAAAACTGTAGTTAGAAAAAGATATCTCATAATCAGACTCAGACTGCAGACCATATGCAAGTGAACAATGAATGAATAGTACGTAAAGCGTTTATTTCTAAAAAAAAATTTAACTTTTAAAAAATTAACTCTACACAGCTTAGCCCCTTCTTGACCCCAGGAGGATGAAAAAAATAATAAAAAGATTGTTAGAACAATTTTTTTTTTTTTTATTAGGTACAAAATTATTTTCCGAGTAAAATGACAACAAGATCATTAAGTTTTGGTGAGGCGTTTTGATTCTACAGCTATTTTCATGAGGCAATGTCACTTTCTAAATCTGTTACTTTTGCAACCATAGTCATGCTTGAAGCAGTGAGAAATGTATGTACATGTATATGATGGCTTCCCATACAGTCACCTTTTTTGACAAATGCATGACTGCTCTCACTTTGAAAACAAAGACATCATGAATGAAACAGAGATTGTATGGGCAGCTGTCATGGACAAATTTCTAGCTGCTTCAAGCATTGCTACAGTTGCGAAAGTAACAAATTTTGACGACGACATTGCTCCACAAAAATAGTCAAATAATCCAAACACTTGCCCCAAAATTGACAATCTTGGCGTCATTTTACTTGGAAAAGAATTTTCTACCCAATAAAACAAAAACTAATTATACTGTGACAGTGATGTCGTTGAAATTGCAGATCTCAAGTGTTGCGTTCTTTCTGGGCCACCCTGTATAAATTATTTAAATTTCAAATTAAAAATGCTAAAGTCTATTAAATTTTCTCCACAAAAGGAGTAGTCAGGCAATGCCTTATATTGTCTATTAATACATGTACAGCAATAGACCTGTTTACTAATTTTATGCATACTTCTTGAACAAAAGTTTCTCTTGATGACTAAAAAGCTTGCCAGAGCCTTGCCCAACATAGCAACATCTAATGTATGCAAAATGGATTCCATCCATAGAGATGCCATTATGCATATCAGGTGCACTAAATAGTTGGTAGCTGAGGATTCTGGAGAGAAACATGCATAAATTTAAAAACACTTAGTAAACAGGCCTATTCATTTTAAAAAGACATTTGAATGTAAAGAATGAAATAGTAATATAAAACAGTGTCAAGGGATAAAGAGACAACAATTTCTAAACTTGATAACATCAAACAGGAATGATCACAAGGGAACATTCCCTCAGGTTGTTTAAAAAAAAATTATTGACGTACCAGGGGTAGGGAAATATATCTAACAGATGAGAGGAGTGTCTGTTAAAAAATGCTACTTCTAACAGGAAAAACAATTAAATAAAGGAAACATGATGGAGATTAATTCTTATGACAGAAGGTATCGAGGCAGAAGGCAAAAAAATAGTTAATTTACCATTTGAATACATGTTTTTGCTCTGTGTGTGTATTATATAAAGAGCAATAAAAAGTGCTCTCTCTCTCTCTCTCCCGCTCATACACCTGAAGCAAAACATTTCCATTTCATGTTTTGCACTATTACTTTCTTTTTTTTTTTTTTTTATTTACTTATTATTTACATACACCTATTCATTTTTATTTATTCATTCATTTATCAATATATTTAGTCATTCACTTGTTCTATTCAATTATATATTCATTTACTTATTTATTGATTCATTTATTCATATACATGTATTAACTGATTCAACCATTCCCTTATTCATTTTTGTTTTCCTTTAAATTCATCCCCTCCCTTTTTTTTAGGAGGGTGGGGAGGTGAGAGAAGAAGAAAATGCACTAGTTCTGGGGGGCGTTTCATCAAGTGTTTTATCAGTGATTTTTACCGACAAATTTGCTCGCAGCCAATCAGATGCAAGGATTTCAAGTGGCTTATAACAGTTGTCGGTAAAACTCACTGACAAAACGCTTGATGAAACGCTCCCCTGTTCTTCCTTAAATAGGTTTCTATGTACAAGTATGCATGGTGTACTTCACATTATATTTGTCTTTAGAGGCAACGGAAGGTGAAGATGGTCCAGTGAGAAAGTATACTGCAGGTCTTTCTGGAACAGACATCTTCTAACAAGCAATATATTTGAACTGAATTGACATGGTATTCATTTTTATCTACGCAAGAGCACAACAGCAAAGAATGCACCGTATGAAATGCATGTATAATATAAGTAATGAGCTGGAGTAGGATACATCCATTTCGATCAAGCCGATGACTAATTTCGAGAGTCCGGAAAAAAAATGAAATATTTAAAAAGCGAGTATAAATTACCACTGTGGTCACACAAAGGTATAGCCATTCAATACTATCTTTATTACTGGTATGAAACCTGACATCATCTCCCAAATTTTTACCAAATATCAGTGTTTGTACACAGAGAGTTTTGACTTTGCGCAGTCCTTATTCATGCATTTCTATATAACTGATTCTTTCTTTTATAAATATATATAATTATATATATCTATTATACATCAAATTGATTATAAAAAAAAAAAAACGAGTTGCTCACCTTGACAGCTTCCTGAGTATGAACCTTAACCTTATGTTGATTGACTGTAAAGAAAGGGCAGCACGTTCCACCGCTCATCATAGGTATGGTGTAGAGTTGCACGCGTTTCAGAAGTACCGTTTCGGTTTTGTATAGTGCGTCCCGTTTCACCAGTTCCCCGTAGTACTGTACATATCTTCTCTGGCTTGGAATCGTCACTCCCTGATAAAATACAGAAAACAAATGAAAACAATGAAAGTCAACAATAATAAGTTTTAAAAAAAAAACAATATCAAGAAGAAAGATAAGTCTTATATACACAGGGTAGCCTCACCAGTATAAATACTGTTCTCACAGAGGGCCGTGCAATATAACCATTAACCCGGCTTTAACCCAACTACCATGACAATGCGGTCAAACATTCCAGAAATTTCTTCCTACTGGGTACCTATTTACTTCACCTGGGTGGAGAGTGGCAAATGTAGACTGATGTCTGACAACAGGCCATTAGTGCCGGGGGAAGGATTTAAACCCTGTACCACTAGCTTCCTAGTCCAGTGACTTATGCTATAGACCACGACACCTCCACTCTAATTCATGCATTACTATCAATATTCGTTCATTTTCATGTTGTTCAAATTTTTAGAAGGCAATGGTTAAAGGGATACGCCTCTAGGCGGCCATGGGGAAAGTCTGAATTACGTAAGCCCCATTCACTCGTACACAGAGTTTATGCGTTGAACGCGTCTGTTGGACTACTTGGATTACATTTCAGACTTCACAAAGCCGGCCGAATCTTGCATGAGAGCTCGAGCTCAGGCGAAGCGTGCATGTTGCGTGGCCGTCCCAGCCCGCGGGGCAACGACATGATCAGGTAACGATCACGGTGCACTCTCGCGGCATAAAAATGTCCACAATCTGCGGTGGAGTATCCCTTTAAAGCTCATGTACAGTTTTGGTAGCAAAAAGGAAATTGGAAAGAAAAGTGATAGTCTCACATTGTTTTCCATGTATCAAAAGATGTTGAACAATTAACAATGTCAGGTGAATTTTACCGTAAATATATGTATGGAACGCTAGATCACGGCAATATACTGCCCTATACTACGACCTTTCCACCCAAACCACTCCACCACTCCCGCTCAACAGAATCCAGGCTTCGCACACAGATAGCACATGTGTTTTACTCTGTGTAGGATTTGAACGCGTGTACGGTGTACAGTACACGCTGTTCAAGTTGTTGGGAGTTTATACATGTATCCCTGACCCAGCACCTAAATTATTTTTTTGTCTCTCATTTGTTTAGTTGGTATGCTACTTTAGGACATGAAATCTTCACAGCATCTTTGTATTGCTAGTATCTTGCTATTTATCAACAAAAATCTAATAAATCTTACGAAATGCTTTTGAGGGCTTACCAAAGCTAAACATTACCTTTAAAGTACAAGTTCTTCAAGTAGTATCAGGGGACTAGAGTCCCTGCCACAGACTTTTGGTCCAAGGAAGACTAGCTTTCACTTTCGGGACCAATTTCTGGATATAAATGTTCTGATAAAGCTCTCTTTCCAGTTAATATTTTTCTTTTCTCTTTTGAATTACTCAGGATCACACATAGACTTTTCTTTTAATACTTGTGGTGGATAAGAAGGTGATAAACGAAAGAAGAAACAATCAAGATATTTTCCTATCGTCACTCACTTTGCCTATTCACTTTGTACAGCAACAATGTGCATAGGCATACAAGGTGAACGGCTGCTTGCTAGCGCTCGCATGTGCACATGGGTATGACCTTAAACTACATGTAGTTAACTATGCGTATTTGGACATGAAACTATATTTCTTTGGCCATGATCAGGTTCTAAAAATAGGGCTTCTACCTAGAGTTTACTCATATTCAAACGCCGTTTTGCAATGAGGAAAATAGGAGAAGAGAACTTAGTCTGTGGGTTTGTCTCCTACCGGTAATCAAGACATTTGCTCCGGCGACAAATGTCATAATTGTGGCTGGGTTTTAAGTGATAGCGTTTTGTTATAGAGAAGTTGTAGAAAAGGTGAAAAATAATTTCTGAGCTTTCTCAACCCTTTTATGTCAGTATGGAAAAACATCATGTAGAAATCTCCCCTGAAATGATTGTTCTTCAAATGCCCTCATTTTCAAAATATGACGGAAAATAGCTAAAGGGTTCGAGCAGAACATTCATGCCACATGTGTGTGCAGTCCCATACACCCATTTCTGTGTGAAGTGCATGTGCTTTTCAGAAAGATTGGATCAATTTCTTATCATTTTTCTGATTCCAAAACCTCACAGTATACACCTATTCTTATGTAGACATTATCCACCTTTCCCAATAGACCGCTTCGGTAATGTATGCAAATTTTATGCATACCTTTCAAACAAAGGTTGTTCTTGACAACCTGCAAGCTTGCCGGGCATAGCAACAAATAATGTATGCAAACTGGATTCCAAGCATTGAGGCTCATTTATAAAAAGCATGCTCATGGAATAGCTCGTCACTAGGTGCTCAGAGAATATATGTGCATAAATTTATGTGCATAAATTTGTATACATTACAGAAGCGGTCTATTGCTTGGAGACAGTTTCTTTCACAGTGTAATCACATGACTGGAAATCAACTTTATCTTTATAGGAGAATGAAACTAAACATAAATTAGCTGATAATCATGTGGAAAATTGTCAGCCTGTTCAAAATATCTTGAAAATACTCCGATTTGATTATTATAGTCAGTAGGGAGAACAATCTCTTTAAAGTTTGCAGATTCCTTGCTAGATATTATCCCATGGGGGCTGCCATTTTGAAAAACTGTGATGCCATAGAAGTAAATGTCATTTACCTGTACACAATGGACAAGATGTTGCATAACGATAGCTATTGTACAACTAAAGCCACCCATGCAAAATGGCAGCCATCTTGGTACCCCCATTGTCTCGCACAGGTGATACCTAAGAGCAGTTGTATAGGTCTTTGTCACTTCTTTGAAGAATTGACAAACCTTTGACTGCCCAAGCAACAATTTGTGCATACCAAATCCTGCTTAACAAAAGAAACATCTGAAACAGATACTTCGACACAAAACATTATATGACAGGATAAAAGTATCTTCATTTGAATGTACATGACTACAAAAAAGGGTTATTATGAAAAAATCCAGTGTCATGCAATCCACAGGTGATCATGAGTGTCAGTGTAGCTAGTGTACAGGGGCGGCCGCACAGAAACGCTGTTGGTAGCGGCTTTGTTAGCGCTAACAAGTCACAAACAAATCAGCCACTAACAACGCGGGCAAGATGACCGCACAGAAAGCGCTGTTAGTGCGCTGTTAGACACTCGCGCTGTAATGGATTTGAGCCATAGAGTTAGGCAAAATCTATGATGTGTGCGTAGTGATCTATGTATAGATTGATGAATCTTGTTGATGCAGCATAGCACAGTGCGCGTGCGTTGTGTATTCACGTTTTAAAATGTATATTTGCTGACAAATGACCAAAATAAACATGACATTCCGAATTTCGAATACAGATATCATAATAACAATTCCCAAAAGTAGTATCATGGGAGAAGCTAAGGAAAAGCACAGCTTGTTAAAACGAGGTTCCCCAATAACAGAGAGAATTAAGAAATACATGTATGTAATTATGTACCCTGATAGCAGAAAGTGGTAAAAATTACGTGATATTTACGTCGTGGTTTTCGTCTTTTTGACGTCCTGTAATTACGTCAATAAGACGACAACTTGCACCAACGCAAGACGTCAAGAGGACGTCTTATATTGACGTCATCTGTACACTGCAAAAACTGAAGTGCTGAGCACTTTGTGAAGGCATGCATAGGGACTGCTCTCAGAGTGCTATTGAATGCACACAACGTGCTATTTCAGCACTGCTAAACATTCACCAAAAATGATTTGGGCGAGCTTCGAACCAGGGTCCGCTGATCGAGAATTGCTGGCCTTACCGCTAGACTAACTCACATTGTACGATTTAGAGCAGAAATTGTTACATAGTGAATTTACGACACCACATAGTTCATGTTATCTACTTGACTCCCATGACTAAACTGGATTGCAAGAAGCATTTGTTAGTCCATCGGTAACGTCAGCGGCTCTCAATCAGCGGAACCTGGTTCGAGGCTCGCCACGGTCACAATTTTTGTGCTGGTAAATTAGCACACTACAAGTGCTATAAACAATTTTTGTACAAGACGTAGAGATGACGTCAAAATAAGACGTCCTCTTCACGTCTTGCGTTGGTGTAAGTTGTCGTCTTATTGACGTAATTACAGGACGTAAAAAAGACGAAAACCGCGACGTAAATATCACGTCATTTTTAACACTTTCTGGTATCAGGGAAGAGGAATGAAGACGTAGAGATGACGTCAAAATAAGACGTTCTCTTGACGTCTTGCGTTGGTGCAAGTTGTCGTCTTATTGACGTAATTGCAGGACGTAAAAAAGACGAAAACCACGACGTAAATATCACGTCATTTTTCACACTTTCTGCTATCAGGGTATAGCAATAAAGAGACGAGACAAGACGTGTGTAAAAGGAAAAAACAACAATACACACACAACATCACTAAAACATCAAGATAAAATAAGCATACTATGAACTAGTATTATACTAGCAGTTAATGTCAGCCTATTGGGTTTATATAGTAGTAGAAAAACCAGATACACATAATACATGTATGTGTATTAAGTATGAATAAAAAGATGTCTTAGGAAAGTTTTTGTTTATGTTCCGTTTAGACACAGGCAGAAAACCAAATACTGTACAGTTGTTATGCAGTGGCGTATCCAGGGGGTGGCGCAACAGGCGCGCCCCCCTATTGACCGTCGTAAAATTAAAAAAAAAACTTGGAAAAAAAAGTTGTTCATTAAAAAAGCTTCAAAATTGGTCACATATAGGATTATTTTGCATCTCAGCCCTTCTTCAGAAGCAAGAATTTTCCAAAGGGGAGGGGGCACCCCTCCCCTTAGACCCCTCCCCCAGGACGGCGATCAATAATGCCTGCCTCCCCTACTGGGGAATCCTGGATACGCCCCTGTTATGGACTTACACTGTAAGAGCTAATTTGATAACGTTTAAGATTTCTTCTAAAAGATTTAAGACAGGAAGCTTGCTTTAGATTTAAATCAAGATGATTTCAATAGAAGGGCCCAGTTTAGATTAATGTTTTCTGGGCAAACTGAGTACGAAGAAGTGGTAAATGAAAGAAAGATGATTGTCGTGTAGAATGCCTATGTATTCCATCATTCGTTGTAAGCATTGATTGTAAAACCTGAGGCAATTCATGAATTCGTACTTGATACATTAAACTGCCTAACTGGTAATAAAACAAATCGTTTAGTCTCAACGATTTATTTCCAAAGAATAATATTTTAGACGGAGCTAGTCTAGGTTTTTTCAAAATTATTCTCATCACCCGTTTTTGTATAACTGAGAGTCTATCCAACTGAGACTTAGTACAGTTGCCCCAAGCTAGAATGCCATAATTTATGTAGGGTAGAACCAAGGTGGAATACAACAAGAGTAATACATGAGAAAGAAACAAATATTTCAATTTGTTTATAATACCAACATTTCTAGAGAGTAATTTGTTTAGATACAGAGTCTGTGGTTTCCAAGATAACTTATTATCAATAAGTTTTTTTCCAAATTGGAAAAGTCATGTTCATTTTCTTCCTGAAATTATCAATAAGTAAACCAAGAAACTTTAACTCCTCGACCATTTTAAATGTGGTATTTTTAAGCATATGAGATTGAATTACTAAATAACATACAACGAGTTTTCTCCAAATTGAAAAAGTCATGTTCATTTTCTTCCTGAAAAGGATCATATCTTGGTCTCCTCGTGTCGATATCAGCAAAATATATGTCACCCGCAGGCTCTCCGACACATTCTTAATTAGTCTAGGTCTATGTTTAAGTACTTGGTATTTAAAAAAAGGAGAGACAAGTTATAGCGCACGCAAGAAATTATTCACTAACATTGTCACTATTGGTGCCCCTGGCACCGTTAGTGAGTTGTTAAAACATTACCACTACTGCTAGCTTCTGTGCGGCCTTGAAATGTTAGGCTAACAGCGCTGTTCGTGAATTTGACTAACATTACTCTTCTGTGCGGCCACATCATCGCTATCGGTACTGTTAGTGGGCTGTTAGCGCTAACAACCTTTCTGTGCGGCCGGCACAGATCAGTGGGTATCTCACAAACAGAACTGCTCTGACATTAAATACAGAAAATGGCAGCCCCATGGGATAATGTCTAGCAAGGAAACTGCAACTTTTTGAGACACTGTTCTCCTCCTTCAATAATCAAATATGATTAATTTCAAGACATTTGTAAGAGGCTGACGATTATCAACATGATTATAGGCTAATTTTTGTTGACTTTCGTTCCCCTTTTAAGGTTAGGATTAGGTAGTGTTGGGTTCAGAATTAAATTTATGAACTTGGGATATACAATGTACCCCAGTCACACCAAGGAGCAGAACACCAGACCAACAACAGATAAACAATCATACAGAATGGCCAAAAACCAGTCGGTTAGGATTCAGTTTGGCGGTGTGACTGAGACATTGACCCAGGAGCAATAGAGGTTTCTCACAGCAGCCATGTTGGAAGACATAATAAACAACCTGTGCATCAGACTATGAAAGCCATTGTTGTCATGGTCTAGTGCACAGGTTTTTATTGTTATGTCCTCCAGCATGGCTGCTTCTGGGAACCCTCTATTGTCGCTGGAAGATGTGACGTATGACTTTCCTACCTTTCCATCAGTAGTTCTGACACTGCCATAGTATTCCATGGATTCAGCTGCTGTTAGACATCGGCCCTGATGTAGTAAGAGAGCACAAACCATGACCCCTGTTCTACCCTGTAATGCAATTTGTTGGAACAATCGTTAGTGATTCTCATTTGAATATTCATTAATCATCATTTGGAATATTCACTACTGGTTCATTTGAATATTTATTACTAGTTCATTGTTATAAACCAATCTTGTGAGTATCATAGCAATTGGAATACTAAGCAACAATATACTGGCATATTCATTAAAGGGTCTCTGAGGCCAAAAATTTGTATACAGTTAGAATGAATAAAAAATTAACCCCAAATAACTTTACCTACATTAGCAATACAGGTTAACAGTTATTATAAAACGGGTTCAAGAATGTAGCCATCCTGATTGGTCAAATAACACCACGTGACCATGCCAAAAAAGAGTGATAACGCACGGCAAAAAGGCTCTAAAGCACGGCTGAGCTGCGCTTACGCATACCTCTGGTGCGTGCAAACTTAAAACGCAATGAAATCGCGTAGTTTAATTCGTCATTTTAGCGCAGGGATTACATGCGCGCACTGAAACGCGCATGACTTTTGTTGGCTGCGCTTCTGTGATGTCATCCAGGAAAGCAAATGGCAGCCTCCATGACTCTTGGCATTTCTATGGGATTCGTAACCATTTTTATAGACTTCATAATCATATTGCAGACCCCTTTTATAAAACTATTAATACATGGTTGTGAGATTATGCGTTAGTGCGATCTGGCAACACGTATAGTACACCACGATAAAAACCTTTGTGTTGCCAGATCACACCAACGCACTCCCAACCATGTATTAATAGTATAATATGTGACCCTCCACCACAAAACAACCAATAAGTCGGAAATTTTGTTTTTTTAATTTCAGCACAGTTTGAAAGCTTAGATTCTAAGCTTTAAAATGATATACAACATGTCTTCTATAGACTAAGCAAACCCTTATAAAGTACAATGATAATGTCAGAGTGTCAGACAGGTTAATGACCAAACCAATAGAGAAAACGAGCTCTAAAGAAGCGTGACCATTTAAGAGCGCCTAATCTGTGTCCTATTGTTTGTCGCACAAAAGGTCGAGTCAAAACTCGAAAGCTTACTTTGTGAAGTACTCATTGGATTGGGTTGAAACTTTCCATACCTTCAGAATAGATATATTTCTTTCCTTCTATAGATTTTGAATATCAGGCAATGCAAACTTTTTGAGTTATACAAGAAAAGGGATGTGAAGTACGATCCCAATATTGCTGACTCACAAAGTTTGAATGTCCATGAAAAAATGGTCATTTTCAAGGAGAGTAAAAGCATATTTCAATATGGTATTTTACTCCGAAATTTTGTCAAATGGTAGATTAATATCTATACTTTCAGAAAATACCAACAACTTAAAATATATATTTCTACCCCCCAAAACCTTTTTTCAGCTGTTTACTCTTGAACTCCCATTGCGACTTATTGGTCGTTTTGTGATGGAGGGTCACATATACAACCCAAATAAAACAATAAATGAAGGAATTATACAATGCAAAATGATTTGATCGAATTGAAAATTGACTTGGCGCATAAATTACAAAGAATCTACAACCCAAATGAAACAACAAGGGAATGAAGTATACAACGCAAAAGTTTTTATCGAACTGAAAATTGAGTTGGTGCGTAACTTATGGAGAAAATACAACCCAAATAAAAACAATAAAACAATCAAGTTATACAATGCAAAATTATATCATTGAATAGAAAATTGGGTGGGCCCATGAATTACAGAGAAACTACAGACCAAATGAAACAACAAATAAATTAGAACTAAGATGCAAAATAGATTTATCAAATCGAAATTTGACTGAAGATGTTCCTGAATCGATATATTGTTAGGTGAGCTATCATGATCAATCAACTTGTTTTTGCTCAAGTCTTAATTATATTAAATTTTTTTGTATTTTATTTTCAAACATCAATATCTCTTGTATACTGTCACCGTTGAATGTCGTGTTAAGTTTTCTGGGGTTCATTTTATGTAAGCTAACTATACACAAATTATTTTATCAGGCCTCAGGTACCCTCAAATGACTCTTTGGAATTTCATTAATGATTCATTATAATATTCATTAACAAATAATTGGAATATTCAGTAATAATTAATTGAATATTCATCAATAATTCTTTGAAAATTCACCGATTCATTGGAGTGCATTGCAATATAATATTAACAGTGAATATTTTTCAACAATTCATTGAAATATTAATTAATGACTTATTTGAGTATTCTTTAGGTAAGTCAATTACTTACATTACATATACAAGCATTGAGAGGACAAGGGAGTCCTTAACAACTCACAGAACTGCATGAACTTCCATGTTGCAACCTAAGGTTATAGTTTTACAGTATATCACCGGTCTAGCCTTTCAACAAGACTAACACATGGTGTTACCATAAGCTTTCATTTGTGAATAAAGTCATCTCGTATGGGCTTGAATTTGACCTTTGACCTTATTACAGAAGGTCAAGGTCATTGAGAGGAAGGATACTGGGAGCGGTGGCAGTGGTTATTAAACTGAATGCTTATCCAGAGATCTATATACTGGTCACTTTGTTCACACTTTCCTACATGTATATGTACGTTCAAGGCAAAAGCATATGTTAAGACCCAGAAGGGCATTAACTCCATGTTAAAGTGTATGAGTTAACACCCTTCTGACTCTCAACTGAAGGAGCAAATGTTTTGGGCAAGTCCCATATGTTACTGATCATATCTAAGGTGTTACTAATGTATTATATGACAACTATATCATATTGATCTATAGCCCTAATGGAGGTTGGATCGGACCAAAATATGAACTAAACTGATACATCCATTGTGACTGTGATGTTAAGTCATGTTTGTAACTCCAAAATTCTTGGTAATGTCTGTGACACCAAACTGGACAAGTGCTTTGGTCCGAGATTTAAGAATACATAATGTAGTATGCATATATGATAACTGTAATACGTCGATAGCCCTATTAGAGTTTGTGGAATCACACCAAATGTGAAATAAGATGGTATATTTTGATGTCAAATTATCTTAGTACATGAAATTCCACAATACTTGGTAACATATACGAGACACCACGTGACCAAATAAATTGGACTTGCCCTTTTACAATTCCAACAAATGATTATTTGACAATTCTTACTAATAATTATCCTAAACCACTAGATCACATTCAGATCCCAGAGTACAGTACATACATGTACATGAACCTCTGACATACTGGGAGCGAAAGTAGAAAGAGTTGCCAGACAATTATCAAAAATATACATGTAAATGAGAGGATACAAGGTCAAAAACAGAAATGCTTTAGACAAACCATGCACTTGAAATCAATCCTGTGTTTGCTCAGTATAGCAGTGACTTCCAATTTGACTGCTAAAAGGCCATCAACTTGTGGAATAAGTTGTTTAATAGTCCCGGTCTCATTTGCACCATGGCAAATTTCACAAGGACGACATCTTTATTTCCCATATCAACCTTCCCATAATGCATTCTCCCGTTAGAGAGAGCTCATTAGAGAGATAATGGGGTGTTTTTCCCTCATTAGCTCAGCTCATTAACTATTTTTACAGTGATGCCCCATTTTGAACCCAAGATTTTTCTTACTACAAGGGGGTGTTTAACAGACCTAAATATATTCATATGGGACAATAACTCATACATCCAATCACACTTTTACATATTACATTCTGTTACATATTGATAGGTCTACATGTTACATTTAGTTGCATAATAAAAGCTTGTACCATGACAGAATCATTATTCAAGATATGAAAATTGTCATCCCAGAAAACTTACGATGCACAATTATATATTGACTGGCCTTGAGGGGGATATCGAATATGTTGCCCGCAACAGAATCATAGTGCCCCGAGTCGAAGACGAGGGCAATATGGTTCTTTTAAGGGCAACATTTTCGATATGCCCCGAAAGTAGAGCCAGTCAATATTATTATTATTACCTATATCATGTATATGCCTATTTTTGTAGGCAAAGCTTATTTTTGTAGCAATTACAAACACGTCTGTTTGCCTGTCAGTCTCTCTGATTTCAGGTTATTCATACAGGTATGTAACCTGGGCCAAGCAATTGTGACGTAAATTGTTACCACGCGTATCCATTGTTTAAGCCTCTGTACACTTTAACGCGTACACAATACTGCGCAGACTTTGATGAAAGCGCGAAAGGGTGAAATATGGTAAAAATGTTGCCCTCTTTTTTAGTACATAGGTCTATGGGGGAAACCCGGAAGAGGGCAATATGGCAAATATTGCCCGCTCCGGTGGCGGATTCGGAGTAGCGCGCAAAATACGGCTTTATATTCTGCAGCTAAAATGCCCTGTATAGGTAATAATGTACAATATTATTTATATACATGTAGTGCATACTCTGGAGTTAAATATACCATAATATGTGCATCCATACTGATTAAGAGAAATTTTACATCTACAAATGCACCTTTTATGGTATATTTGATGACAAGGAACATGTACTATGTGTTATATAAGATGGGAAACTGCTTGTGGGAGCTCACCAAGACACCAAACTATTTACATTACAACCTCTATCACAACTCATAAAGTGCAAATTCGTAAATTCATTGTGACGTCACACAGCCAGTCCAAAATAATGCGCAATAAATGCATTGTATTACATGCCCGCTGATATAATTTTCTTGTGCGCAGCTATACCATTCCGCGTATGTATGTGATAATATGTTATCAATACCTTGGCCTAATGGGATTTTGTACACAAATAAACGTGCAAACTTTGTTACGCAATGGCAAGAAGAGTGAATCTGACCAATCAGAAACCTTCTTTTAAGTAATCCATCTCATATAACTGTATATACCGTAATGTCACCAGTCTTGGCGCACCCTTGTAATGCAGCTTCATTGCTGCAACACCCTGTGTCAACTTCCCTTAAGTCTCTCCGGAGCGAAAAGAACAATGCAATTGGCTAGCAGATATTGTACCAAAATAAATAAGGAACAATTAGGCTGCGTTTCGCTCGCTGCCGATCACATAAAGAATGACGGCAGGAAAAATTCATATCCAAAGAGAATTATCCACAGGGCCTTTTTATGTTCTACTAATTTTTTTGTAAAACAGGAACTTCTTCTTTAGTAGACTGAAACAAAATAATTAATATGTACCATAGTTTCTGTTTTCGATGTAACAAAGCTTAAGTTCCATAGATGTTGGCCAGACAAATTTTTTGCATGAAAAATACTTGGAAATAAATTATCTTTGTTCAAAGTTGGCTGTCTTGCCTATAATGCCTATATGCTCCAGTCGTGACGCACCATTCCTACAACACACAAATCATGATGTAGGCAGCCCGACAAGCCCATTACACAGTGCGCATGTGCAATCCCGCACAGAAAATGCAAATAGCCAGATAGCTTCCTGCGTATGGTTTAGTAGCGCGCCGTGTAAAGTAAATATTTTTACAACAGAGTGATTTATCTGAGATTAATCCTTCCTTCGCAATATTGTTTGCAAAGGGTACGGCACCACTGGTGCAATGTGCGGCAACACTGGAGCAGCATAAGCCCCGCAGAAGCCCAGCAGAAGCGCCGCAGTAGCGTTCGCGCTGTAGAAGCAAGATGCAATATTTTAGGTGGATTTTATTCAGAAGCATTTTCGGTATCGAATGGTGATTCGTCAAAAAACATTATTTTATGAAAATTATTAAGCCAAAACTGTCAAACCCCTCCACTACTGGTGACATTACGGGATACATGTACATGCAGAGAAAAGGCTACTTGATATACTGTAAAACCAAAAATTTTCGCATGAATGAATCTGTCGCGAATTTCACGAGTGGTCGAGATTCGCGAATGTTTCATGCCACAAAATAATCAAATCAAAATTGAAACATCATAAAATTATTGTAATTTCACAGAAGTTTCTTGCTGCAAAATTGGCTGTCATTAACAATCCGTGACAGTTTTATGTTGCGAAAGATTCTGGTTTTACAGTACGACTTGATGGCAGCAAACATATCTTGTCAAAAATGCGGGCTTTTTTCAGCCTTTCAGATAAAAAAAACGGCCCAACCGCAAACCAGTCGGTGGACAACCGTGCAATTGGCACAGCATCTCTGCGATTCAGAGCCAAGTCTTTCCTCCAAATGGAAGGCTAATGACATCCCACAATTATGATATCGTAACACCAGAAATCTTTGTGATATGAAATTTTTCGTAAATTTCGTAAACAACAGCAATTTTTTTTTTTTCAGAAAGAAACTTTCGCAAATTGCAAAAATTTAGTGCTGTGTCGATAATCATTCATTTCTTTCATGGACTACTCATACTGAACTACTCGCTAAATTCGCGAACATATAAGCATGCAAATGTTTCCGATTTTAAAGTATTCACATAATCATCCGGGACCTCAATCAGAAAGAATCTACATATGTTTAAAGTAGAACGTTAATGATTTTAAATATTGGCTTAATACTTATTATTGCATAGATGGCATAAATTAAACAAGGTTATCCAAATTCAACGCTTGGAAACATTTGAAGTAATGATTATTATCAATTATAAAACGGTAAAATACAGCCCCCGATATAGCAGCTGAAGAGCTCCTCGAACGCTGCTGAGATATGTGACGACACACCCTGGACCAGTCCTGTCTAAGCAGACGATGTCCCATAACATCTTACACATTTTTCAGAGCCTATTTTGTCATCTCCTCTTCACTTATTTCTCTTCCTTCACTAGCGTCAGTCTTAATATTAGTCTGTTGCCTCACTCTTAACTTCGTGTATGGTATTATTTTGATGAAAAATGCAGCGTTAAAAAAATAAAGGAATCAGTCACTTGTAAACAAAATAAGACGCCATTGTATTTTCAGCTGCTTGCACCGGGCATGTTCGGCGTTTCAAGAGGGAACGAATACCATCCTGCTATTATTCGGAGGGCTTTTCAATTTGAAAGTGGGGTTTATTTCATTGATCATTGACCCTTCTCCTATGTATTTACAATCAAACGGTTTTAGCTATCAGAATCAGTTTCACTTTCCCTTTATAATGGTGTGAAATAAGGTCATGTTTAAATACACCAAACTCTTTATAATTTGATAAATAATTGCATTGCAATTACGTTCATTCATTATAGGACGTCGTCTGCTTAAGCAGGATCGATCCCGAGTGTGACGACATCAAAACATCGCTATATTTCTGGCGAATCCTCGGATATTCCAGATGCTGAGAAGAGCTTTTATTTGTGTTGTTTTTATAATCACCAGATACGCAGTTGACATAAAACTTATACGATTGCCATCTGTAAGCTTCCCAGTTTCTAGTGATACATTAATTGCCATATTTGTGTTTTTCTTTGAATATCTACTTTAAATCTGCATATCATTTCAATTTCTACCCAAATTTAGTCGTAGTCACCTTGTAAGGTGTACAGTGGCCTTAAGCCTAATATATATGTTATAGCAGGATACAATATTATTGTTGATATCATTTGTTTCATCATCTGTTTTGTTTTTCATTCCACCCCTCTTATAAAGTGGAATGTCCTTGGAGACCATATTGTGTATTTGTTTCTGCGCAACACAAGTCTTAACAGTCACTTTGAATTTATTGTCACTTTCATCATTATTATCAAGTGGAAGTTATAAACTGATTCAGCAGACCCAGGTTCGAGACTGAGTCACATCTTTCGGATGGTGACGTTAAAGGTCAGTCCCAGACGTAAATAATCATATCTGATTGATACACGTCTGTAAAAACCCAATTACACACACACACACACACACGCTGTCCCTTCTTCTCTTTGTTATGTATCGGTAAGTTGATATATTTATTTTAAACATTACTATTGGTGAATATCTAGTACATTGTTTGTATAATCATTATGATTGGAATGATATTTGTGAATTGTTTCATGAATATTAATGATTTACCTTTCAGGTGAATGATGCGTTTATATTTGCTCTTTATTGTTCACGTAGTGATGAGTTGATGTCATTCAAAACAATTTTAAACCATATTCATATTTGGAAATGATGGTATTATATTCCATGTATTTATTGATATTGTATTGCACGTACTGGAGTAGGATTTTCGAATATTAATATACAGATCATTTATGCCCTTAGATTATCTACGTCACATTGATGATATGCTGGTATTTTGTATTGGAATTCATGATTATCTTTGCAGTAAGTTCCTGTTGATTTGTTCATTTATGGATTTGTTGATAAACAATGAAAGCTGAAGCACTGCCGTTAATTAAGCTCAAGCGCGCAGTATGTAGCTTAGCGCGTATTTATTAGCATTGTTTGTAAACAGTTTATGTAATTACGCAACAGTAAATACATTGTTACGTCACAGTAATTAATTATTTAAGTAATTACGCAGCAATGAATATTGTGACATCACAAGTATTATTTCTGATTTCCTTTTTTTAAGGGTTTCTACGTCCGTTATGGTATATATGACGAGGAATTTCATCAATCTGGCTTATCTCTTGTGTTAGCATCAGGTAAATCTTGTGAAAGATTCAATTATATGTTTTCATAGATGAGAAGTTTTGTTATTATAATTAGTGGACAGGGACACTTATTTATGATTCTGCATAAAATGAATTTGTTATTTTGCCAATGTAAAATATCTACTTTTGTCATGCAAGAAAGACTATTGGAAAGTTCACATCGAAAATATTTGCCATGTTGTAATTATTCGCTTTTATTTTCTTGTTGCTATTACAGGCCAAGCTTTTTCTTCTGCCTGGGCAGTGTTGTTGTTATAGAATTGTTTTATCTTTTGTCAAATAAATTGTTCCGTTTGAATCAAATTTAGTTGCCGATTTTGGTTTTATCTTTCTCCCCCAGCCTTCATAGTTAAATGAATAAATTGCTTTTGCTCTCCCTCATCTGTTAATTGATTGTGAACTTTGTAAACGATTCTGTCCGTAACATTTATATACCTGTACAGAATGAATCCATACAAGAATCCATAAAATTTTTGATAAATTGTTTCCTATGCCCTTTCCAAAAGTCAACAGATATTAAAATGTGTGACTTCTTCTGACACCACGTGGGGTATCCAAGTCTCAACTAATCGCTGCATTCTTTCAAGCTTCATCACTCACAGCGACATTACCACTGTACTTCGCGTGTACATTCGGACACAGCCATACGCCTCAACGCTTTCAAACACCACTGCACAAAAGTCACCAACATTCACTCAAAATCAGGATTTGATTTACACATGCCAACACCAACATGTCAATGAAATACAATAAAGTCTACCCACCGAATCGTTGGAATGCACAACTCCTAAACTGAAATCCGTAATTTACTGTCAGTTCTGGTGTATCAACAGTGTATCATATTCATCGTGTACATTTCTTTGTCAGCGAGCGAGGATGAGCGCTGGTATCTCCGCGACAGAACTTGGACAGCCGTCAAAAACTTGGTCCCTTTTGCGCATATGTAAAAGTCCCGATTCATTAATTGTCCCAAGGAGAAACTGTCCTTTCAACGTTAGCGAGCACACAGCAATCTCTTTGGTAGTTGTATCAATCTATCACGTATCATGTATAACACTTGCTTTACATTTGAATATTCTAAACAAAATAGTCCATAAGTTTCATAAAACTTGTAATCAGTAACAACTGCAACTGATCTATGCCAAATTAGCTCTCCGTCAATCAAATGCTATGATTTCAGTAGCTTATAACAGTTATTGTGACTTGTTATTGATAACAGGTTTTTATGAAACAGGGCCGTGTACAGGCCTTTACTTCCATCCCTCTTTACCTTGCCAGCCTGGGCCATGTCCATTATGCTTGACTGACAGAACCCTAATGATTTTATCATTCAGGTGTGACCAGGCCTTTACTTCCATTCCTTCTTACCTTGCCGGCCTTACAATGGATGGCCGCCACGTTGTCTTTGTCTTTGGCGAGCCATTGGATGACATCTTCACAAAACGGGCGAATAAGTTCTATCCTTGGGGGATTGTGATCGTCGAACGGGTAGTGTGCCACTCGATGGTCAAACCGTGATGTGTCATAATTCCTTTCGGAGCATCTAACAAAAGAAAAAAGAAAAAAAATTACTATATCCTGCAAAAGAAAATCTATCATTCAATTTCATTCTTCATTTGACTTGTTTACTCAAGATTAATACCGATAGAGAAATAGACATTATAACAATGATTTTGACGAAAGAATGTCTACTTCAAAGAGAGATAAACAAAGAATTGAAACAGCCTGGTAAAAGGCTACTGGAGAAATTGTTAAATGCAATCTAAAATTATTGTTATCAATGTGTACTGTTGAGAAATATGTCTTTGTTATTGACTTTGTTGTATTTGTTTCAAAATTTTCTTTTGATGTTGAATGTAAATAAACACCTCAATCGAGGCACCCACAAAAAAAATCTTCCTTTGACTAAAAGGTTATCTTGAGTTCAGGTAATGAAATAAAATAAATTCTCACAAAATCAAACAAAACTTTCACTGGATGTTCAAGACTTGTTACAAAGATATAATGTCAGCCACACGTTATGTTTGAACTGAAAATTAGCTCGATGATGAGACAGGAAATATAATGAAATGGAGTTCGTAGTCCTGACCTACATGCTGCACAACACAAAGTCTCCTTATTCCTCTTTGAAAAAATTCAATTTCAAATACCAGAATTGAAGAACTCAAAATTAGCTTTAAGAATTAAATGTTTCGTAAATGTTTCGTAAATAAAAATACAATAATTGTAGCGAGCTATTTTAGAGAGACATGAACTAACAGACACTCCAACCTAGACCTCACAAACACCTTGTACAGCTGAGCTTTACAATTTGCTTCATTTGACTTGCTTCCAACCACAGTGTGTCTTTTGTATGATAATATCTAGAGGAATTATATTAGAAATGAATGTGTGTATGGTGTCTGACATGCAAATAAGCTCCCCAAGGGAGAGCTCGGGACTGCCAATTTGCTATACTCACAGGTTGTATACTTTGTAATGATCCTGATGATGTGAGTTCAGAAACCTGTAAAATACAACAAAAAGAAGGTTTTCATTTCATTTGGCCATATAATTCTTTCAGCCTTAACACCACCATATGCAAGATGTAACAATATCATCATGAAATACAATTCATACAACATTTGAGTTGAGTTCAATCCTTTTATCTTTCATAACACAACATCAAGAAAATGTTTTTACTTAAATTTAACCCTTAAAATGCTGCAGTCATAGAGATATCAAAAATAATATTTTCATCTTAATTTTTTATCCAAGATGCCAACTGAGAAAAATCAAGCGATGAAGTGATGTACATGTACCTCTTATAACTGAACATGATGGAGACATTCTACATTTGGTATACATGTCACAATTATATTCTCCATAGCAATGAGCTTTTGCTTAATTTAAGAGTTTTAAAAAATGGATTTTCCTTTTCTAATGATTTCTTTTTCAAGTGTCCTGGGTCATTTGGTGGTTATTTGCCCCTTTAGACTGCTCTTCAATTACCAAGATACATGTATATGAGATTTATTTTCCAGACTTTATTTCATTTTTTAAAAAGAATAGTCACGGTCCTATAAAAGAGCCTTGTGGCACACATGTATTGCATACACAGGCCTATATGGCATCAGATTACTTTTTTAATGATAATACAAAAAGTCATACAGGTACCTGAAGCCTTGTACATGGAGGCCTTTGTAGGCCACAAGGGCACTTCACAGGACCTCCACTATTCTTTTAAAAATAATATAAAACTTACTGTAAAATGATATTGTCTGTTTGCAGCCAGAAGGGTGTTAACTCTGTGTTAAAGTATATGACTTAACACCATTCTGGCTCTCAACAGACGAATTATAAATTTATCACTTACTTGACTACATGTTCCATGTCATTCCTGTACATCCTCTCTAAGCTTTCAGCTGGGAATCCCATGGCAATTATATTCGGACAAATATCTACAGCAGGATCAGGTCAAGGAAAGCATTTCTCATTTCTTAAATGGCTATTAGCATAATTAACCAAATGATAATGTACCATCTTATATTTTTATCATCCGAATGTGTTAATGTTAATGTCTTAAATTTACATATCCATGTGCATTTAAATTTACTACTTTGAATCTCTGATGAGATTTTCCAATTCCAATTCGTTAAGTTCTTGATATTTCAAGTTATCAAAAACATCAAAATTTTAAAAATCTGTAAACTTAATGGAAAACAGCATGCAAAAACCTATGAGGATTTCTCTCTTGCATAATATTTGAAGGTTTGCGGTCTTACTTTATTTCTGACATCCAATGAAGTTTGCCGGCTCTAGAAAGGAAGTAAAGCTGTTGGTATTGATAACACTATGGGCAAAGGTCAAAACTAATTGAATCTGACTCCACTGTAAGAACTCAACAACTAAAAAACCTTTTTCAGAAAGGAAATGAAAAAAAAGGCAATTTATAAGAATATCTGAATCTTTTGAAGGTCTCACAACTACATGTTCATGGGGAAATAGTATAAAGGATTTGCAGACAGCTCATTTACAATGTACTTGTACACATTGCACATATATGTTAATGTCAGGTGTGTGCAAAATCGGCAAATAACATGGATTTTAAAGGTAAAGTTAGCTTTGGCACTTCCTCAAAAACCCTTGGTCAGATTTCTTGGATTTTAGTTGATAAATAGCAATACTAAGATGCTGTGAAGACTTCACCTCCAAGAGTGAAATATTTTACAAATGAGAGGTAAAAAATAATTTATATACCGGGCCAGGGATATAAACTCCCAACAACGACAGCTTGCACTATACCCTATAACGCATGCAAAAACCTACATGAGGATTATGTGTATTCCACACACAGTGACACGCATTCTACATGTATCTCCACGCGAAGGCCCGAGAATGTTGCATGGGGAGCCATTAGGGTGGAAAGGTCCTAGCGCAGGGCAGTATTTTACCGTAATCTAGCGTTCCTTACAGATATTTACACTAAAATTCACCAGCAGTCATTGATGGAACACCACATGATCTCATACAAACCTCTTTTGATACAAGGAGAAGAACAAGAGACTATAATAACAAACACGTTTCTTTCCAGTTTCCTTTTTGCTACCAAAACTGTCCATGAGCTTTAACCATAGAAACAGCATACAATGTGTCTTCAATTTGGTCTTAAACCAACTGGTTACACAAAGACAACAGAACACACTGCTATCAAACCCATGACTTTGACCAACACTGTGTATCCCCTAGACAAGTTTGAGTTCTGATATAAGGTGGAAAATAATTTGTGGGCTTTCTCATTTGTTTTATGTCCATTTGTTTCACAACATAATGTCATGGCCAGAACTCAACTTTATCTTTAAGAAGCAGAAGAAAAAGATTGAAAGGCATTTAAGTAGACTAGACCTGTCATCACTGATAGGTATTGACCTTGACCCCATCCTCACAGCAGACACATTTACAGGTCAAAGGTCATACAAAGTGACATAGAGTGGAGATGGGTATTATACTACAGCTATATGAGTAGTATAGTCCTTTTATGCCATGTGAATTTTCTTCATTCAGAGTGCAGTCACTTCAGTTGATCAATTCATTCACAGTATTACCCTAATGTCAAGACACAAACCTACTAGAATTCATGCTTTATGTTACCACGGTGACCATGCATTGTAATGTAATCTGATCAAACATTAAAGGGGAATTAACCTCAAAATATAAATGTGCTCATATTCAAAGATGTAATATATTCCTTCTTGTTGCCCTACGTATAGTTTTGCATTAAAATATACGAGATGGGTATAAATCAGGATTTTCTCAGCAAGATTTATCGTCTGCGAGCGATACCAGGGGGCTGCCATTTTCTTGATGTGTACATAAAGATATTTTTAATCCGAATGCAAAATTGTCTTTCTTCCTGATACAAAATTCCATTTGAGATTTAAATTATTTAACAGATATATACATATATTCTAAAAACGAAAATGTATTTTATATTTCTTTGAAAATTACGATATTACTAAATATCAATCTATTTTCTTGATACTATGACGTACGTGACGGAGCGAATTAATTCAAATTTATGGATGATGACTTTCCCGAGCGTCAATAGTGACAAATTATGAATTCACCTGCTTTGAGATAATGGACTTCAAAAGTCAGAATGCGCGTTGTATAAATTATGTTCTGCTCTGACAGGCAAGACCAAGAAATCGATTTCTAGTTAGCAAAACCGGAGAATTTAAAAAGAAATCTTTAAATTTTAAATTTTGAAATAAATGTATACACCTGTTATGTATTTTCCATCATATATGGGGCTTTTTTGTAATGAAGAGAAGCAATTTAGCTCGTGGATTAAAAATATCTTCCTGACCGGAACGGTCTCCAATGGTTCATGTACAACTCCATGTCATCAAGAAAATGGCAGCCCCCATAAAGTGTTAGCAGATGATACTGTGTGCTAGAATGTCTTGATTTAAACCCTTTTCTGATATTTTATTTCTAAAGTGATACAGGTTAATGATTAAGAATATATTACACCTTTGAACATAAGTAAATTTCTATTCTAGTGTTAATTCTCCTTTAAGACAATGTATTTGTAGGTAATACACATTGACATATGCCATGACTGAATTGCATGTAGGCCTATATGTATATAGGCTTCAAAACTTATGGCAATAAATTGTCCGTTGAGAGCCAGAACGGCGTTAACTCTGTGTAAAAGTGTACGATTATGTCCTTCTGGTTTACAGCAATGGAAATAATGGCTTTTCCTGCGTTTGACTAAGGTACCGGTATATCAAACTTCCTTTAGCCTATAAATGTAGGGTAATATAGGCTTACTTGTCATGGTAATTGTTATAGTATTAATTAGATTCTAATTTCAGTTTGTCAGCTTCCCTTCAGGTATATGTAATGATAAAATGTTTTGTTTTAGTTTTCATACAATGCCTTTGAATTAAAAGGGAAGGTCCATTCTCATATCAAGTTGGTTTTAAAAGAAACAGAAAAATTGAAGAAAAACATCAATGAAAGTTTGAGCAAAGTCCGATTTAAGAAAGTTACGAATTTTCGAAGTGGTAATCAATCAAACACTGATTAGCAACTCCATGACGTACAACTGTAGATATAACCATTGCACATATGTTTTTACACAAAACCTGTATGAAACAAAAGTATTCCTTCAAACAAAATCCGACCTTAATAGCAAGTTGTTCTGAAAGAAAGAATAAATGTTAGAGAGTCAGATTGGTGAAAGTATGAACCAAATTGGAAAAATGATACGAAAGTTATGAATTTTTAAAAGTTGTAATCACTATACATACAATTTCAAATTGACCAATGAGTATGGTCACTGTGATGTGTAGTGTCAGACAACTCTCTCATTTGCTCCAACACACAAAATGACAAAAATGTCAATTTTGCAAATTGTACTCATTATGAGCTTTTTGTTTTTGGGAGGACCTATAACAATATGCTTTCTACATTCTACATTCTACATGTACACTGTACACGTTTAGTGTCTCTAGGGGGAAAAACAGACCTTCCTCCAAAGAAAAATTCAACTGGGGAAACAAAAATGTGGGTTAACTATTAGTGGCTATAGTTATGTAAGTTTTTAAATCCCACTCAAGGTGATTACATGCATATCACATGAAATCCTACCTTTTCATCCAAATTCTTTATATTTTACATTTAGGAGGTTCCTTAATACAGTGAAACCTGTCTATAAAGACTGCTCAAGGGAGACAAGAAAAGCGGTCTTCAGGAGCAGGTGGTCTTTATGTACAGGTTCCTTTAATACATGTTTCAATGAGAAATACTTTCACGGGAAACAAAAATTGTGGTCTTTATAGACAGGTGGTCTTTCTATACAGGTGGTCGCTAAAGCAGGTTTGACCGTTTTTTTTTTTTTTTCTTCAAGACAGCACCTACATTTGAAACGACATACATGAACTGCTCAATCAATATTTAACTTACACAGTGAAACCTGCTTTAGCGACCACCTGTATAGAAAGACCACCTATCTATTCAGCTAATTTTTGTTTCCCTTGAATAGTGTTTCTCACTGAAATGTGTATTAAAGTAACCTGACTGTATAAATTATATAAAGACCACCTGCTTATAAGCACCACTTTTCTTGTCTCCCTTGAGCGATCTTTATATACTGGTTTCACTGTATAAACAAATTCCTATTGTACAATTACAGCGTAGGCCTGCCTTCATACACATTTTAAGAGCAGTCAGTGCATTATGTAACACTGCGACAGTGCCAGTATATATATTTTTAATCCCCTTTAACTAATAGCTATATCGGCACCCCTCCATCAATCTAAAATCTGAATATAAATTCAATGTAAACCTCAAATATTCTTTTAGATCTATAGCTTAATAACGAGATGCAAAGAAACAGAGACAGACAATCAAAAAAACATGCTTCCAGCACCACCTTCACTGCATGGCAAAGGCATGAAAATTCATAAAAATAAACGTGAAGCCTTGTCGTTAAAAAAAAATCTGTGTTAATGCTCACCATACATGTACATGTATGTTCTATGTGTAGACGTACAGTTAACTGCATGGGGAAATTTATCTTGGTTTGAGCTAGTATTTAATAGTGATGTGAAGTAGATTACCAGGGGAGGGGCAAGAGAGGCATGTTAATTAGCATAGTCTTTAATTACCTTCTTGGAGGAAGTGAAAGTAATGGCGATGTGTGGCATATCAGTTCAATCTCATCAACTTCTAATTATACCTTAATTTTGGGCTGGAGGGTTTGAGTGATGAGCATACTTCGGGTTTGACAGCCGTTGACCTATTCGGCCATCTCATTACATAACATCAGGCTGTCCACGAATCCCGTCTGTGTATGGGTACAAGTACTATCAAACCCGGGGAGCATTTCCTCAAGCGTTTTGTCAGTGATTTTTACTGACAAATTTGCTCTTAGCCAATCAGATGCAAGGATTTCAGTAGCTTATAACAGCTTATAATCACTGACAAAACGCTTGATGAAATGCTCCCCTGGTTCTAGGACGTTTAACCACTAGAAAACCCCCAGACAACCATGAAGTTCTTGAACAACCCCTTTAACCCTCTCAGTCCCAAGCCATAAAAACCCCATTGAGGTATTACACATTCTTGCACCTAGGGGACCGAGATGGTTAAATGTACTTTATCCCTTTTGCAGCCCTACATTTTGAAGTTGTGTGAGTAACTGAGTATGCGATAAATTACAAAAAAAAATTACATTTGGCAAACTTGTAGTCTTGTACGAATGTGAAAAGGATTTTCATTTGCTCTTAAAGTAAGTAATAACGGCACTTTGGTAACACTTTAATTTTGTTTTACTAAAAAAAAAAAAAAAAAAAAAAAAAAAAAAAAAATCGCTTAACTTTTAAAATTATTTTTTGACCATTAAAGGCATTGATGTCTGGATAGCTCCTTCTGCAAAGAAAAAAGCAAGATTTTCATTTCTTACAAAAGAGTTATAGAACTTGTGACCTTGAAATTTCATAGGCAGTGTAGATCTACAGGATGTCTACTAAACCTGCGCAAAGTTTCGCAGAAATTTTGTGTAAATCTGCAAAAATGGATGAAGTACCTTTAAAGGGAATTTAACCCTTTGCCTTCGGACAAATACCCCTTTAAAGATAAAGGGGAGTTCTGGGGAGCGTTTCATGAAAGGAAGTTGTCAGATATTTTATCCGACAACTGTTATAAGCTACTGAAACCCTTGCATCTGATTGGCCGAGAGCAAATTTGTCGGATAAAATATCTGACAAGTCCTTTCATGAAACGCTCCCCTGGTCACATGATTACATCATGAAAGGAACTGTCTGGAAGCAATTGGGAAAGGCTTATTATGTCATACATATAAGAGCTGATACTGTGAGTCGATCAAAATTGACATTGACTCGATCTTGCTGAAAGTCAAATCCACTGCACATTGAAACGTATATATGGTACTACACTGTGGCATGGAATTTTGGTAAACACTTTTCAGCCTTTTCTCATCACATGTCGAATATGAGGGCATCTGACGAGCAATCCTTTTCAAGGGACATTTCTTCTATGATATTCTTCCAAAATGACATAAAAAGAGCTAAAAAAATTATTTTTCACCTCTACCAAATTCAACCTTCTCCATATTAAGGGGCAAACACCCTTTGCCTTTGGACACCTGATTTCACACATGTAAATTGTATTTTTTTTTGTATGAGGATATCTTACTATATACATGTATTTGATTTTCTACTGACATGACACAAGGGTATATCTTGAAATACTGACTGGACAAATCATGGTTAATTAATTGTTCTTCCTAATCCTCAATCACAGAATTTCTCAAGATTTGTGGCATATCTAGTTTTCTTGCTATAAAGTGAAATAGAAAATGGCCTGCTTTGAATACTGCACGATGTGTGATAGGCTTCACTCATAATCTGATGCAGAAAAAAAAACAAGGATTTTATATAAGAACAGAGCTACAGTTGAACCTGGCATACATCATATTCCCTGTCCTTGCACTCGTTCATCACTCTCTCAACGTTCTTCCTCTTTCTTCTCCTTAACTCTTCACCTTTTCCCTCTTCTCCTCCCTCAATGCCAACCACTCATGTGAATGCCCACAATAGCACAAAAGACAAGCACACAAGAGCCAATGACGTCACTAAAACCTTTACAGGAGAAGGGTATAGAGAGTGAAAGAGAAGCTAGAGAAGGAGCGAGCAGTGGTACATGTGCATCCTTTCACTGCTGGCTGAATCTAATCACCTTAACCCCTAGCCAAAGGGAACTGGGTGGCTCCTGTATTAAGCCTATATGAGAGTTAAAGAATGCAACAGTCAATGGGTTAATGTCTCTTTGGTGCCCAAAAAAAGTGGGAAAGAAAGAAAATATGTATGAAGGGTACTAGAAACAGAAATCTATGGAGAATTCAGCCCTTTTCATCAAGTCTCCATCATATCCTTTCTGTCTTTTTGAAAATCAAGGAAGACATTATCATTCGGCCTTCTGCATTGTATAAAATGTATGACGACCTTAGTATTACCTTAATGGCATGGCCAAATAGGTATCTCATTTTATATGTATGCATAATTTCATACTCCTGCCTCTGCCAGACTTAATACACATGTACTCTCACTTTTCATCCTTTTCTCAGCACCATTCACCCTGCCTATATCCCAACTATATTTAGCCCAAATTTCAGAACCTGTTCCATGTGTGCAACTTTCTTTTAATCCGTTCCCAATTTCCCATCTCGCTCTCTTTATAAAAATGGGGAAAATCTGAAATGATCTTGAAATTGATACTAATCGGCTATGACCTCTGTTAAGGACATACACATTTCCTGTTCCTTCTCCTGACCAGAACAATGAGAGATAAATTACTCTGAAAATACTTTATAAAATAACACAACACTTCTAATTTACACTTACATCTTATTATAGTAAGTCTGTATTTCATTACATTTCATTGGTACCTCTGAGATAGAAAATGCTTTGATCAATTAATTCTTAATGCCCTCTCATTGTCATCAATGTACAGTAGATTACCAAAGAGAGTGACAAGTGTTGTATTGAGTGTCTAGTTTTCAATCGATACCACAGACTGTTTAAGTTACACTGTTAAAAAGGAAAACTGATATCAAATAACAACAAAAAAGAGAAAAGAGGAAAGTATTAAATTCACAAATGAATGAGGCTATAATACAGGTCTAGAATAAATGACTGGTAGAAGAAAGTGTGAAAATTCCTTCACAAATTTAGAAAAGTCATCTAACCTACATGCACATGTACACATGCCTGTAATAAACATCAACTTCCTCCCTAAATTCAAATCAAACCACTTATTTCTCCACTATCAGCATAAACTGAGTTGAAATCACGCAATCTGAAATAAGCTTTGATTTCGCAACTGTTCTAAAAGTTAGATAAATCCTACATGGATATCAAGAAGGCATATTTTGACACTATTTCCTTGATTCTGAATAATTTTCAAGTTGGATTTTCTGGAATTTAAACTTGCATTTTTAATTTGCATAAAGAGAACCAAGGAAAGTTCTTGTGCAAATAGAATCACATTTCATGCATGCATAATGAGGAACTCCAAATCTATTAAAGCTTATTCACTGCACTGAGATTCAATTGCAAATAAATTTCCAGTTTTAAGAGCTCAAATGAAATAACAGGTCAAGTTTGGTAGCTTGTAATCCCTCACTCTGAACACCATTCAGAGTTCCTTCAAACAATGGACTTTGAGTTACAACCATTTTTTGTTTCCATTTCCTGATACAGTGGAATAGCGAGTGTGTATGTGTGTGAGAGAGAGACAGAGATAGAGACAGAGTGACAGACAGAGATAGAGACAGTAACAGACAGAGAGAGACAGAGAGAGAGAGAGAGACAGAGACAGAGACAGAGACAGAGACAGAGACAGAGACAGACAGAGACAGAGAGACAGAAAGACAGAGACAGAGACAGAGACAGAGACAGAGAGAGACAGACAGAGAGACAGAAAGAGAGAGACAGACAGAGACAGAAAGACAGAGACAGAGACAGAGACAGACAGACAGACAGACAGAAAGAGAGAGACAGACAGAGACAGACAGACAGACAGACAGACAGAGACAGACAGACAGACAGACAGAGAGACAGACAGACAGAGAGACAGACAGACAGACAGACAGACAGACAGACAGACAGACAGACAGACAGAGAGACAGACAGATAGACAGAGAGACAGACAGAGAGACAGACAGATAGACAGAGAGAGACAGAGACAGAGAGACAAGAGAGATGTTACAATAAAGCAAACATCATTTTACAAAATATGTACAAACTCTGTTTGTAATCGTGAAAATCAATAAAACATTTGAATAAAAAAAAAATATGTACAAACTAAGTTGATTTGAGCAATGTTCCATGCATATACATGTATATCCATAGATCTATCAAATGAACACAATACTAAATTGAACTTTCTTTGGGCTGTATGCATTTATAGTATAAGCCCAATGTTCATTTTTTTTTTTTTAATGTGAGGGCCAAGATTTTGGGCACACATACATGTATGTCCCAGTGTCTGTTAGGGTCGAGCCCTGGCTGGATATATGCACATGATTTATATTGAAAATCTGCCCGAAGATTAGTCTCCCAGAAAGCGGTGAAGACGAATATCAGTATTGGACATTTAACTATGATTTTTAATTAATTGATCTATTCATTCAGTATTTCTTATTTCTTCTTATTCTTCTTGTCATTAGAATTATTATAATCATCGTCATCATCAGTCATAATCATTATCATTTTTTTTTACATACAAAAAATAGAGAAATCATAATAACATATGCCAGATCCTTTGATCGAAAATTACAGATTGAGAAACCCGCAATGAATGGTAAAAAAAATAACATAAGTGATGTGCAATTGACAAATCAAATGCCTAGATTATTTCTACGTAATAGATATACACAATGTAGATTGCTGGACAAAAAAAAAAGGGAAGACAGTAATTTGTAGAGTGGGTGGAGCTATGGACAAGTTGAGATTTCTATGTGTGGCTTTCTGACAAGTTTTCCTAATAAGTTTCCTAATATTTCAAGTTGTGAAATCCTTCAAAATTTCCCAATCCCAAACCACATATCTTTGGACCCACCAGCGAGTAAGCATTTAGCCTATTGAAACTAAGCAAGCCACAGAAAATAGTAGATAGTCAGTTGAAGCTTTGTTTCACTTCCTTATTTCCTGGTACACAATTGCCAAACTTTGCGTAGATGTATCATGATTAACTGTCATTGCCCGTGATAGATATCTGTACTTTTGAGGTGAGACATATGGAGTACATGCGCAGTATTACATATCATGGCTGAAGACTGAAGTACTTCTCTCAGAACTGAGTTAGATCAATTCACCGATTCATCAATCAGGCCAGCAATTCAACAATTCAACAATGAGACATATATTCAATGACCAACAAAAAAGAATTTTAAGCAGTATTTCTTCCACCTTTTATTCCCTTGATGGTTGAAATGGGGGTTATATGTCTAGATTGAATAGAGGAATCATTTTCTACCATTGATTTGACCCTTGCGTGCCCTCCTTCATGGAGAATCTGAAAACTGTACAAGAATTGATATATGTGGGACTACACAAAATAATGTACAAAATCTTGATTTTAGCATACTTCGAAAATTGTATAATTGATGAAATACACCAATGAATTATTTAAATACATTATTTCCAGATATTGTATAGGAACAGAAAATCTCATGAGAAATGCGTTACAACCCCATTATTACATCATTTTCCACGATGTGACAGTTGTTTTTCAAGTCAATTTAAATTGAAAGGGTCCGTTGATAAAGTTTTCATACTGAAACAAAATGAAAGAATGAAAGAATTAAAGAATTAAAGAATTACCCCTTGGTTTCATAATAAACATCGAACATGCAAAAGTTTTCTTTCAACAAGGTCAAAAGATGGAAATCTCCCTCATAAATGTAATGCAACTAACCTTGGAATTGCCCAGGCCTATTCTATTTTTAAAGATAGCAGTAACCTGAAACCAAAAATTTGTCTTCTTTATTTAATGTGCAAACATGTTTGAATGTTCTAGAAGGTAGATCTGGAACTTTGAAGCACGAAATATTACTTTTTAGTAGGTACAGGAAGAGTGAGAAAGAGGAAAAAAACTGATTCTCAACAGCCGGTACCCAACACAGTATGTACATGATCTCAACTGAGCTCGATACTGAGCTTGTGTACATAACTACATACATGTACAATCTACACATAAAAGCAATGCGAGCTCAGTGGTATGCTAGTGAAGGCTCTTGGCTATCATAGGAGAGGTCCTGGGGTCAATCCTTGCTTAGTGCTTACTTCCTTTAATAGACAAAGTGTTCTATCCACATTTGTCTCTCTTCTTCGACCTACATGTACAGCTAGGTGTACTGTTACTCCATAGCAGTAGTGTCTCATTTTTAATAATGATGTTTTTGCATTATCTTTTGATCCAGAATGCTACAAATTTTAAAACATTATACATTAACAGAAAGATTTTTAAAATCACCAAAAAATTGTTGAGTCTATTTCCAATTGCAGTATGCTGTGCTGTTGACGAATAAGACCAATTTAATTGTATTTACCGGTAGTGATTTTTAGTCTCTAAATTGGCAATGCAGTGTAAAATATATAATCAAAATTTTCATATACAAATTGGCAATTTTTCTTTTCAATTTTCATCCACATTGGTTCATTTACAGTAATAAACATTTTTATTTTTTTCAAACTATGTACATGTAGGAGTTGAAAAGTAAGAATAACTGTTGCCAATACGAGGAGGGAAAGCTGATTTATTTAGACCCTAAGAAACCTCGGAACTGCTATGGGTTAAATGGGTATCTACTACCTACCAATTCACTTACGCTGCATGTAGGGTAATGAAACTAATAATACGAACAGGACCCTATTAGGAGGAGTACTGTAATTATAATTAATGTCCATTTGCCTACCCTGGGTAAATAAGACTTGCATTATTATAAAGCAATACCGAACATCAAGTACATGTAGCTGAGGCACACAAGTTCAGTGATAGCACTGTTTGAAGTAACAGCAACACTTGCAAAATTAGAGTTGTACTCTCATATCATTCACACACTTAGTAGTAGTCAATATAGCATGCTTGTCTTTGTGTAACAAAATAAATGGTACTGCATAACCACTTCGAACTCTTGAAATCGAAGAGTGAATGGTGTATAAAACTAATATAATTTCTGCAGTATAATGAATATTACCATTAATTAAGATTAAGAAAAAAAAAATTCTCACTAATTAAATATAAAGTGGAGTTCTGGTCATGAGGTTTAATTGTGAAAGAAACTGTCTCAAAGCAATAGACCACTTCGGTATTGTATGCAAATTTTATGCATATTTTATGCATACCTTTCAAACAAAGGTTGTTCTTGACAACCTGAAAGCTTGCCGAGCATAGCAGCAAATAATGTATGCAAACTGGATTCAAAGCATTGAGGCTCATTTATAAAAAGCATGTTCATGGAATAGCTTGTCACTAGGTGCTCAGAGAATATATGTGCATAAATTTGTATACATTACAGAAGCGGTCTATTGGGAAAAGTTGATTACATAGCAATAGACCGGTTTACTAATTTTATGCATACTTTTTGAACAAAAGTATCTCTTGACGACTCAAAAGCTTGCCAGAGGCTTGCCCGACATAGCAACAACTAATGTATGCAAAGTGGATTCCACCCATAGAGATGCCATTATGCATAGCAGGTGCACTAAATAGTTGGTAACTAAGCATTTTGGAAAGAACCATGCATAAATTTTAATACATTAGTAAACAGGTCTATTATTAGAACTGGTGTATGCTGTAAGGTTTTAGAAGCACGAAAATGATAAGAAATTGACCAAATCCTGCTGAGAGTCACATGCACTGCACACAGAAATGTGTATATATGGGACAAGACACAAATGTTTGGCCTGAACATTTAAGTTGTTTCTTGTCATATTTTGAATGTGAGGGCATTTGAAGAGCAATCCTTTTTAGAGGACATTTCTACTATGATGATAATCTTCCAAACTAACATAAAAAGAATGAGAAAGCTTACAAATTATTTGTGACCTTTCCCAAAACTCAACCTTCCCTAGGTTGGAGTAGGCAACTAAACACGGAGTAGGCAACTAAACACGGAGTAGGCAACTAAACACCTAGTTGGCAACTATGTAAGTAGTCACTTAGCTCAGGTAGTTGGGAACTAGCCATTGTTTGCCTTCTGGGACCCGCTTCACAAAACTTAACATCAATAACAACTTACGATAATTGTTATAAGCTCCTGAAATCCTTGAATATGATTGGCTGAGAGCAAATTTGTCATAGAAATTAGGCAGTTGTGATTGATAACAAGTTTTATGAAATGGTGAAGTGGTGGAGTCAGCATGGATGGAATAAATGAATAGAGGGGTTACTTTACATTATAACTCTTTGTGCAGCACTTACAGTCTTTTGGTATGTCTCGTTTCCAACTAAATTGTTATTCATGTCAGTTAGTATCCAACTGGGGAAGAATTTAGTTGCCAACTCTAGAATTGATTGCTGTGCTCTTGGGTAGAATAGACTTGATGAAAAGGGAAGAATTTGTAGATTGTAGACAATACTCTGCCAGGCTAATTTCCATAGAGCACATGGGTTTTACTTGCCAAACTACATGTATTAACAGCCAATGATTGATGCATTTTATCGTAAATGCACAGTTAGGATACGAGGTAGGAATCCCAGCTATATAGCCCTGCTTTCTTCCTTCTCTCTCCTTAGTGTCCTTTTCTTTTAGTTTTTCTCATTATTTTCTTTCTTTTTCTTTCCCTATTTATATACATGTATCAGTTTACCTTTCTTTCACATTCTTTCCCCTCTTCTTCTTTTGTTTTTGGCCAGAAGAGTTCCAGTGGTGACAGGATATTGTTCCTTACACATACATGTACATGTACATGTATCCACCTAAATAACACACTGGGTCTCGTCTTCGGAAGCCATTTGTAAACATTTACATGTAAATCAACAAAAAGAAATTGGGTCCATGTTCTTGAACCACAATTGACATGCACTTCCTAGTAATAGCTGTTATACATGTACATGATTCAGTGGGTCTACCCTTTATAGTCCTATACCACTGGTCCTGTGCCAGTGCCACACTGTTCCATGGTCCTGTCGTAAATCAGGCCAATGAAATTTATAACCCAAACATGAAAGTAATCCTCATACCTAATAATATAAAATCATATAGGATATACACAATACTTTTGTAGGACAATGGAAAATGACCAAATTAGACCAAAGGGTCTTTTAACCAAAAGTACGTCAAACTGGTCCTGTAAGCTTACGTCGTACTACTACAATGCAAAATTAACCCCACTTCTGAAAGAATTTAATGATAATACCTCTCAGTTTACGACTGACATCAAACTGACATATCTGCAAATGTAAAGAGAGTCAAAAGTATACTGGAGTAATTTTTTACATTCTTTCCTCCAGTAGTATTCTTTAAACATTTTGAAGTTTGAAATAAGTTGTTCAGCGTCCACCTTCTGACAAAAAAAATGGACTTGAATGGAAATGCAAAGTTCAATCTCAGCATGGTACTTATGTCCTCTGGCAAGACATTAATTTACATCTGCCACTCCAAACCCAGGAGAGAAATTGGGACCTGTGCCGCATTTCATAAAACTTATTATCAATAACAGCTGAAACAGGGCCCTGGTAGGATGACAAAAGATGTTGATAGTAACTGCCATGTCCTCATGGTGACCATATGGTAGGAATATGCCCAAATGGTAGGAATTTGCCACTCTCTACCCAGGTGTAGTAAATGGGTACCCGGTAGGAATTTATTCCTTGAAATGCTGTGAGCACCAAATTCGGTAGCCTAGCTACAGCCGGGGTAATAATACTTCGGCGCTTAGAAACATTTGTATTAAGCGCATTATAAATGCAATGTATTATTATTATTATTATTATTAAAGAGGAGATGGTGCACATATTGTGCAAATGAATGTATCAATGACGGGGGTAATAATTTGTAAAGTGTGTAAAGACGTTAATTCAGATCAAGCACTACAGAAATGCAGGTTTATCATTATATAATATGCATACTAAATGTAAAGGAATCCCATAATCAAGATGCTTCTAAATCCAAAACAGAAGCTCCTGCGTGAATTTCTAACTATATTGCTTTGGTAATATACATGTATATGGTCTATAGTTGTTTTTTAAAATTTTGACAAAATCAGATTTGTATTTTTTTCACACAAGTTGAAAAATATGTCTTTTTTTAAATAAATAAAAATAAATAGCCATTTTTATAAATTGTATAAATTTGCAAAGTAATCTTCATGATTGTCACAATCTCAATAAAGATAATAGATTTGGCTTCAGATAGTATACACATTTTACAACACTAATTTTTTCAGACTTTTTTTTCCCCCTTCAATTCTCCATTGTAAAATCCCCTAAGTGGGCTCACTTACATTATGTGGTATAGGATACAGAAATATGAGGCACACTACACTTAGATCTATGTGAATTTATTATGATGATGGTGATGATGATGGCTTCGTGGACAGCCCTGGTATCCACCTTTGCTGCTGCTCATGGCACTTGCTCTAAAATGTCTCACAAATCCAACTTTTAGTCAGTATGTCAAATTGAGATTTATTTTTTTTCAATTTTTTTTGTGCGCTTTTCGGAAAAGCTATGGGAATGAGGCTTGATGAAAAGTGCAAATGTTGATATTATATGCTAACTGTACTTTTGTGAAACAAACATTTCTTGAAAAACACTTGAGTTACAACTTGAGACTACATGTACATGTTGTACAGACTACAACAAAAAAAGAAACTATGGGTGTCATGTCCCATGTCCCACATCAGTCCATGCAAAATCAAGATTTGCATTCGCTACATGTGCATAGGCATAGCTCAAGAACCTGTTGAAAAAAACAGTGAAAAAACATTAATGGGCATTGATATTTCTTTTTTTTTACTAAAAAATATTAGATTCAGATCTAATGTTAGATCTACTTGTCCATAATAAGTGATAATAATTTTCTAAACAATTCAACTTCAAAAACACAAATGTAGCAGTAACTTAGAATGAAGATAACCAAAAGAAGATTTCCTAAAAACAAATGCTTATCCAATGAATTAGATGTTGCCTCTGTCGCTCTGAAAACAAAGTGTGTAGATCTAGAGGCTGTCAAATGCCACTCACACATATGAGGTTAAGTGAGGTTATTGTAGATAACCTCGCACTTTGTACCTTCGTACAGCGATGAATTGCCTCTCATAGCAATAGCAAGCGTGTGATATTTTGCACATGTGTGCTGAAAAGGAGCAAGATCGCCGGCCAAAAACAGCCTGAAAATTTCACTTGATCAAGATGATAAAGATCCTATTGAAGAATCTGGCATGAAATTAGATATTCTATCATTCTAAAATGTAGAAGGAAGTATTTCTCAAAATTTGCTGATTATATTATTGGTGTTTATACCTCTTCAACTTAGAGGTCATGACCATCGCCAAAAAATTGACACAGCCCCACATAGTGACTGTTCCGTGGGTGGTCAAATGCTGCCCAAGTCTGTGCAACGAACATAACATTTTTATCTTTATCATAGCGATAGGTTATTAGGTATTCATGCAAAAAATGAGTCAAAATATTGAAAAAAGGTCTTATTTCAGACATTTTATTTACAAGCCTCAAAATGTTATCTTTCACGTCAATTTGTGTGTCAAATGAAAGAGTGTGCAGACATGGGCGCCATTGTTTTTTTCAATGTTGAACTTGAAATGACACGGTCGCCGTTTTTTTTAAATGGCATTGTCAGATTGTTCTCGCTCTAATTTTGATGAGATTCTTGGCAAACTTACTCTTTAGAATATCAGGAATAATATAAAATCAGGCATTACTGGAATATTAAAGAAATTCTTGTTCATTTTCTGGTCAAAATCTTAGGTACGCAGACATAGAGCTCACCATCATACTGTAGTACGACAGTCGACAGTTCCCCACCCCTGTCCCTGTCAAAAAGGATACATGTAAGATCAAGGTCAAAGTTTCCATCTCGTAACCTTATTTTGTTTTTGCTCACTATAGATTTGATCTTATTCCCTGCCATATCGAGGCAGGGTCCTGCTGCAATGCAGCTCGCCGTCTGCTGCTTATCGACGTAGGCCAATACACAGGATTGTAATCCACATTAACGTCCGGTTGTGTTCCTCCACTCCAGTGCAGTGGTGGACATGTAATGTCAGATCCACTCGAAATTCCGATTAAATCCCAGGCAGTTTCTGACAAATATATGGCTTTGTTCGATATACTGACATCCTCACAATGGATTAAAATTTTCTTGCTGGGTTGGGAATGGTGTCGAATACATTGTCATCTCTCACATATCTCGGGATGCTGTAAAAAAGTGATATCTACTGTGAAAATTGGTGTCCTATTCCAGGGCAGTCCCATCTGCTTCTTTCCGTGTATTGTGAATTTTATAATGAAATGACACACAGCATTACTATACTAGCACTTTGTAGCAGTATACACAGCGCTATGCTAAAACTATATACTAGCGCGCGCAGCGCAGGTATACGGACGCACGCACGCGTACGCGCGACAGATCCAGTAGAGCTACCTTGTATGCGAGCTAGCCATTGTATTTTCCGCAGCATTTTGTTCCATGCAAGGAACACGCTCTAGTACGTTTGTGTGTGCTGCGTACATAGAGTTACATACGCAGAACACTATGGCTGCGTAATACAACAGCTACTCTCGATCTATATCTTTTGGCGAAAGAGCGCGCACGCACCTTGCATATGATCATGGTGATTTATTCCCTGATACTTCCTTGTTGTTCAGTGCTCACTGCTCACTTACCTCCTGCTTCTAATCATGGACATTAATCCGAACTCTGCAGTTGATTGCCCACTTGACCTCAGTCATCTCATGTTCAAAGTTTTATAAAGATCTTCTTGGAGGGTTCGAAAAACCCCTTTTGATAAGTTTTTGCACCCCACCATTGCCCACCAAAAATACTGCGAGTTTATAGGAACTCAGTACTGTTTTTTTTTTAATTTAACCTCGCAGCGTCCTTTTCTTTCATATTTACGCTACTCGTGTATATGTTTTATGAGGAGTGAGTAATATTCCATTCCCGATCCAGTGTAAAGAAACAAAATATATAGCACTAAAAATGCCCAGCCCCCCCCCCCCCCCCCTCCCCACACACACACAAAGAATACCCTTCACGTTAGATCTGTCGCTTTGCCTCTTTAGGCTATGTAAAGTATTATAATTCAGTGCGAAATTTAATAACTCTTCCAAAATTAGGTCGCTACGCTCCTTGCATAATTTATAAGCATTCTCTTAGAAGATTTGTGAAAAACATAGTATGGTTTCAGATATTTCATTGTGTGTATAAAAGAAACACATTCGGGCCTATTTTGGCAGAGGGTAGGGACTTAAAGGAGACTGGGGACGCCAATATATCCCTGGAAAATCGATGCACAATCTTTTTTAAACCCCAAGGTTTGTTTGTTTGTTTGTTTGTTTGTTTGTTTTTTGTTTTTTGTTTTTTTGATTGTTTTTGTATCTACATTAATTCCCTAGCATTCGAGTCTCAGGGCGGCTGTCGCCGGCCCTGCTGGTACTCATATAGCCCGGCCGATTGCCCACTTGCTCTTTTTCTATTTTGTATGTACGTTCCCGACCGTCTGCGAATGTCTGGTGAGGCCTTGCAATTAATGCGCTTTTATACGAAAAAGGCTCCCTAGTCATGGGAAGGGAAAACTCCACACATGCACGAGTCCGATGATAACCAACCGGTAGTGATGCCACCATATACCCAAATAACCGATAATCATTGAAATATTATTTTTAAAAGGGCATAAGTACGTCAACATAGGCAAAGATTTGGAAGAGCTAGACAGTGCAAGTTTTCAAAACTTTGGGGTCTGTTCTATGGTTGGCAATTCAAGGGGACGGGGGAGGGTCACGCCCGTCCCTGGCAAAATTTTCAAATTGAGGAGTCGTCTACCTCCCTCCCCTCGGCATAGCCATCGCAGAAACTTGACTGCCTATAACCCCATTAAGAGTACAAAGAAAATGACCTGTATTTGCCTTCATTATCAAAAGTACTGTAATGCAAAGTTCGAAACAAAAGACGAAGTTTTCTTGCTTGGTTGCTGCGCTTCCTTGCAAAAGTCTGGTATATGTATCGAAGGGCGTAGGCTATATTATAAAATGCAAAAGTTTAAAATATATCTTTTTAGGGGGTTACTGGTATATGCCTTCGCAAATCCTTCCGCTCGGCTACGTTTCATCGAATGTCGCGTACTCAAACAGAGAAAACAAGGGAAATGCTCAGGGCGTCTCGCGTGCAATGCGCAATTATCGGGGCAAATTTTCACTTGGTGAAAAATCAAAGACGGTTGGGGCACTTAAGGGGTGCTGCCTATGAACCCCCCCCCCCCCCCCGGTGTATGGACCAGGTACCCCATTTGTATAACTGAATTCCCCTCAACTAAGATTTACTGGACGGTGAAGTTCATTTGAAATCAAGCTATGTGTTTTAAAGAAGCAGAACAATGTCATTGGGGCACATAATTGCTGCCCCTCCATAAGACACCTTGAAGATAATGATCTACTATACTTGAACAACTTGAAGTCTCCTTCCCCTAAGATTCTTACCTAGTTTGGTTACAATCTACATGTAGAAAAATGAGTGACAGAAAAGGGAAATACCGTAATTTATTATGTCAATTTGGTGTCACAGGCTCTTGGGCTTTTTGCCCCCCCCCCCCCCCTCCCCCGCTCTACTGCCTAGGTACCCTCTTTGCATTAATTTAAATCCTTTTTATCTCATTTTCACAATAGAGGCACTTTAGGGGTGCTGTTCCTGAGCCCCCTTGGGGGCAAGGTACCCTGTTCTCTAAGGATGATACCTACCAACTTTGCTTAACATCTTGCAACAGGGCTTTAAAAGGAAGAAGAAGCAAACATTAATATGATTACTGCCATTATTAGTGCTCTTCGGGGTGGTAACACCTTTTTTTTTTAAGGCGGAAAGTTAGTTCGACGCCCTGGCTGCTTTTCAGTTATTAGGACGCAATACTGCACTGTATGTGACAGGGGTTGGTGCAGGGAGGGGGGGGGGGGGGCCCCCTTCCCTGCGAAGCACGAAAGCTCTGACGTTTTTGCACATTTGAGAGAAAGATAACGGCTTGTAGAAAAAAATTTAGGCGGAAAATTATAGTTCGACGCTCGGACTGCTTTTCAACTATTTGGACGCAACATTTCACATGCGAGGGAGCGAAGCCAGTGGCGTATCTAGGGATTATGGCGCCCGGGGCAAACAATGAAGTTAGTTCCCCCCCCCCCCCCCCCGAGTGCCCAAACTGTACAGGCGAGGGAGCTAAGCGACCGAGCGGCAATTTTTTTTTCAATTTTTAACCCTAAAAAACACATTTTCTTGTGCATTTAACTCAGGAAATTTTGCATTTGACCACCGCAGTTGAGCGGTAGAGAAGCTCGAATTTTATACATTGATAAACGGTTTTCTATTCACTCACTTCTATACAATCGGGAGAAGAACTAACGAAAACCCTATAGACTTGAGAAAGAGTCGAGAAATTCAGCAAGGCGACATGAAGTTGAGATTGCTTTCAAAAGTTGAACCTTTGCAAATGCTGTTTTGTACACTTTATCCTATATTGGGAGCGCAATATTTAGCAGGAGTCATATAAAACTTACATGATATCGCGAGCAAAGCAATTACATCTTTATTTTTTCAAACTGTTTGAACCCTTTAAGCTATTTAAGAACGATATACGGGGGGGGGGGGGGGCGAAATTACGAGATCCTGACCTGAATAAAATAATTATGCGAGGGAGCAAAGCGACCAAGCTTTGGAAAATTGTCGCATTTCAAACCTTCAAAAACTAGACTTTCTAGTGCATTTACCCTCCGGATCTGGGGGCGATTATCCGTAAAGATTATGATTTTTCTTCATTTCCCCCTATATTTCTTTCTCTTCTTTGCGTTTTTTTTTTTTGCGCCCCCTCCAAGTGCTGCCCAGTGCACGTGCCCCCTGCCCCCTAGATACACCACTGAGTAAAGAGACCGAGCGGGGAATTTTTCAAAAATCTGTCTTTAAAACTTGCACTTTAGAGCATCCCAAAATGTTTTTAATGAAAAGAAGGAATGGACAGAACCTCTTAATTGAGAATAACAATGCGAGCGAACGAATTTTCTTCGATATTTTCGCATTGAAACTATGGCATTTCTTATTTCCTTACTTCTATTCATTATAGAATGCGATGGTATTTCAAGATCAAACATCATGAGTTTGGATAATTATTAGTTTTAAGTTAATGTATTATAATTCTTATTTATTTTATCCAAAAATATTTTGGGGGGGGGGTGATAATACAGGCCATCCCCCACCTCAATTTGTATATATATATATATATATATATATACCTCCATCCCCCCCCCCCCCCCCCGATCGACACCCATGGTAACAGGGGTGGGTGCAGGGAGAGGAGAGTTATTTTCCCCCTTCCCGCGCGTAGCGCGAAAACTTTGACGTTTTAGCAAATTTTGAGAGCCATGTACAGATAACCCCGCTTTTTCACTCTCGCTTTTTTTTTTTTAGTGGCTGAATAGGGGGGGGGGCATGGCTCCCCGGTGCCCCCTGTCTACGCCAGAGTTTGCACTGCTCGTTTTACTTTCATTTTTGTGTAAGAACCCATGGCATGTCAGAGACCGCGCTAGTCGCTGACGCATAATTATCTATACGTCAGCAAAATGACGCATCGTTTATGCATCTCTGATTTAATGATATGCCATTACCCAGTTTGTTGATTTCTCCATCTTCTCTTTCTCACTTTTCCTGGTCTTTCAGTTTGTAATCATCTTTTTTTCTGGGTCATCGGTATCGAGGAAGCAATTTCCGATTATATACACGGGCGATCCAGGTTTGTACAAGTGACGCATTTTTCAATGACGTCAGCGAGGAGACCTTTGGGTGGACACTACAGAGCGCTATGAGAAAGGGTGACATCGAAATAATAAGATCCTCTCCTTTCCCTTTTTGACATAATGAATGTCTTTAAAATAGAAATAAATATATATAATTAGAATTGTGGCAAAAACGTTTAAGAATTCTAAGAATAGATACTGTTCAAATCGTGATAATCTTTGGTGGACGGATGGGAGGGGAGGGCATGATTATCTTGATTTGAACAGTGTCATTCTTTGGTGAACGGAGGGGAGGGCATGGAGACAGCTAATAACTGAGGCATAGAACAAAAAGAAACGTATCAAACCAGAAACTGAAATTAATGTTAATATCATGTCTATCATATTACATTATTATGTCATCGAATGTACCGGTATTGTTGATACCTCTGTTGTGTTCTATTCCCATTAAGTGTATTTCGCAAACTACATGATCTTTTGTATTATGTATGAGCAAAAAAAATATCCATGTTGAATGAACATTGGCCAAATAAATGAAATGAAATCTTCTTTTGTTAATTCTGTTAGTTCATAATGTTTTCTGTTTCTTGTAGAAGTTTATTAATGTAGGATATATATACTAGCGGCTTGTCTTGTTCAAAAACTCATCTGCCCCCTACAAGGGGAATTAATTAATAAGGTTGAGGATTTGTCAATCTGTGGGTCAATTGAATCTGGTGTCGCCGAAACCACTAACCCGTCTCCGTGGTCTTGTGGTTAAGGCATTGGCGTTCTAAGACCCGGGTTCGATTCCCGGCGGAGACATTTTTTCAGCCTTTGCAAAAATTTCAAAAAGGGAGGATAGCTCTGGGGAACTTTGACTGAGCTACGCAACGTTATTCTCGCAATTTCTTTCACATTTAATTTAATTCGAGACAATTCTTTTACTGCTCTTATTTTTGTTTTGTTTTCCTTGTACATGTATAAATACAGCAATAGAAGCTATATGTAAGTAAGTAGCGTCATGGTAATTCTGTTACTGCTGATATTGTTTTGGTTCCTTGCAAAAGTATAACAAAAGAGGTTATGTAATCTTGTTTTCAGTTCTTTTACCGTTCATATACCATCAAAATGTAAATTCTGCAGCTACATAACTATAATGTGAAGTGAACTTTGTAGCAGTTACTTTCAAGAAATTTTGTCATCAACATTGTCCCATGCATACACACATTTCATGCTCCAATAAATACAAATAAAATACAGGAAGATACAAAATGTACACCTTGAAAATAAATCTGTTTATTTTTAATTATTTCTTTTCCTGTATAGCATCACATATACAATGAGATATATGAACATTAAATGCTTAGTTGGCAAATGCAACATTAAAATACCACGTTATGTTGCACCTGCACTGGCTGCTGTATGACGAAAGGTATCTTGGGGTTGGAGTTTTAATAAAATAACTCACATGGAACTTGCAAGTCAAAAACCGAGTCGTGCATTTTAACATAAACTAACTGGTCTCTGAGTAACCATATCGTCAGTTTGGAACCAGAAGGGCGTTAACTCATATACTTTAACACAGAGTTAACGCCCTTCTGTCTCCAAAAAAAGGGGGAGACAGACGGACAGACACAGATGGACCGAGAATGACATATGTAGTGGTAAATTAATTTAAAATTCAATTTACGCAAGCAAATCTAAACCCATGTGTAGATGTCTAAAGATGTGAAAAAGGGGCCTCGCTCAATATGTTCCGGTAAAAATTATATCAGTCTTATTCTTCCATGTTAAGGGGGAGGGGTGGTCATCAGGTATCTTTATCATCTCAACAATCTCCATTTATTTCAGCCTGAAATATTACTGAAATCGTGTAAGAAGTACCTTTTCTCTGTCGCAGAACATGTGCCAGCACACATTAATTTTGAATAAGGAAATTTATTATTCTGGGGAAATTCCAAAGAACATAAATAAGATAACACATAAGCCAATGTAAAGGGTATTAGCTGGGCTCTGCATAAGGAATCCAATTTAAAGAAATGAATTCCTGTATTGGGAAGGAAGTTCTCATATGGCAAGGTCTTCTATGTAACCTTGCATATTACGGTAATTTCATAATGAAGACCTACAATATGGAAACAGCCTTTTACAAGGGGGAGTGACGCCCACGATATATATATATATATATATGACATTTCGAATTCTAGGATAATCTTTAAGCAGAAATCCATCCTGATGTCAAGTACATCTGTCATAAATGCGGAAGAACGGGACGATATGAGGAAAAATAAGAAAAAACAAGCCATGAATTTTTACTGATAACGTCCAAATACTTGTCAAACAGAGATAAGGTTGTCAACCTTTATGCATACACATATTTGCAAATATATCAAATTATGCATTGTGAATTGCGATTTAAAGTACAAGCTAAAAATGGAATAGTATTATTAAAATGAATCGCATTGCTAGAGAAATAAATTAACACAACACTGGCCTGCAAAACAATCATCATTAATCTTAATGTAATGAACAATATGAGTCAAAGTTTACTGTTAACATATCATGAGATTTAAGTTGATTTTGTTTATGCTCAGAAGGAGAGTTAAATACCATATAGGAAAACTGGATCCCAGCAAGTCATTGGTGATTTTGAGGCAATGGGTCACATTCTTGTTGGTTGGATTTATCAACTAGGTAGACAAAATGGAAAGCTCGAATCAATTTCTTTTGAAGATATTGGTTATTAAGCAGAAACACAGAAACATGCAATATCTTGAATTGGGAAGCATTTAAAAAAGAAACTCTTTCAACCTTTGATAGTTATCCATTACCGGGTAATTACAAAATCAAAGAAATCCATTTTTTAACCCCTGGGACTTGTATACCAGCAGTGTGCATGGACGTTGAAATATTCTGCATTTCCCAATACACATAGAAAAAAACTGTTCTAGAACTACTCCTGAATTTCTAGGAACATTTTCTAATACCATTTTTATCATCAGGGTATTTTTGATAAAACTTGTAATCAACAATTTCCAAATTTTATAGCAAATTTGTTCACAACCGATTGATAACCTGTTTTATGAAACACGTTGATACAAATTTTGAGATCCTCAGCACCATATATCATAACACCGTACACATGCTTCTCCTCTTTAAAAAAAAAAAAATATGAAAATGAGTATGAACGTGACAAGCTTTCATGCATAGAAATTGTTTGCTTGCTGTATAATTGTCTGTACGTCAATACTGCAATAAAACTTCACACAACATGTATCCATATAAAAAATTGAGTCCCATTTAACGAATATTGGAATGGTCATCTTGCACTCCTACTAATTTCACTTTAAACAAAAAAGTTCATCATTGACCAGACAGTGAGACATACTCCATCGTATAAAGGACATAACCTGTTTAAAAGTTATACAAAAATGAGACTTGTTTGGCCGATTAAATATAGAAATGCAATGGGAAACAAAGGTCGTGAGATCCATGTTCATGCCATCACAACAACATGACTAATTGTTTGGACATGCCAGCGTTTTTTGAGGGATACATTCTTCAGAGCGAAAAGTATGGCCACTGACTGGTTTTATATTTGAAGCGAGGAATTTACAGGGTCGAAATCTGGAAGCACAAAATGTGTATAACCTCTGCTTAGGGGGTATTCGTGTAGCCTTGCTTTATTGCAGTGATAACAGGGTAATGACATCACTAACAAACCTGGGGGGTGTTTCACAAAGAGTTAAGCTTGACTTAAAGTCGAACTTAAATTCCTAGTTGCGTGTGGTATATGACACATCACCGCATTGGTCAACTCATGATCAGGGGACGCGCGCTATTGGGTAATCTACCAATGAGATTACGCGTTTAATACCGTATGCGCATTGGCACTTACGCATGACTTTAAGTCAAACTTAACTCTTTGTGAAACACCCCCCAGTGGTTGATTTGATTTCTAACACCGATATGCTTAGCAAGATTCAATTTCAAGATATAGTGGAGAGCAGTGGAATGGGTGTAAAGAGAAGGTCGAGTCATGGTTAAGGTGAATGTACCATAATTTGTGAGCTTTCACATTCTTATCATGTCAGTTTGGAAGAGTAACAGCAGAATTGTCCCCTGAAAAGGAATGCTATCCAACTGCCCTCGTATCCAAAATATGAGGAGAAATAGCTGAAATGTCTGGACCAAACTTTCATGCCAAATGTATGTACAGTCCCATACACTCCTTTCTGTGTGCAGTGCATGTGAATATCAACAAGATTGAGTCAGTTTCTCATTATTTTGAGGATTCCAAAACCTCACGGTACTTATACACCTGTTCCTACATACTATAATCAATCTTTGGTAATCAATTTCCGACAGTTTCTTTCACAATGGAATCACATGACCAGTACTCAACTTCATCTTTCAAAAAATGAACGCAGATTCTCCATAATACACCCTCTGCCTAAACAGAACGGAGAAAGAAGTATTCACAGCCCATACCCAAGCTTAGTATTACAACCTTCACCTTGTTCCACAGTTACAGCAAGTGACTTGGTGGAAAATTATCAGACATACATTTATATTTCACTATTTTCAAACATAGATCAAGAGATTTTTTTTATAAATTTGTACTACATGTACTTTGTTACTGAATCGATTGCAAATGAAAACAAACAAGAGTTTCTGGACAATATTTGAAATGTGAGTTGGAAGCTTTCTTGGTTGTCTTTTAGCTAGAATAGGTCGGTGCTTTGAGTTTTGCACATCTTCTCGTTATATATTTACTTTGAATAGCCATGCAGGCGAATTGCGAATGTGCTATATATAAATGAGATTCTCATAAATACCTATCACATTTTAGTACAGTGCATTCCGATGAGAACTTTTACAACACTTCTGTGTTACAAAATATGAGGGTTTTTTTTTTTCACGATGGTATATCGAATGAAACAGGTAGAATACTCAAAAAGTGACGTATATGGTTAAGTTAATGGACCTATGTATACAATATCACGATAGAAACATGCTACATGGTATTTGTAAAAAATGTTATAAAAAGAAAAGAAAATATGGCAGATGTAATTTTTTTTTTCTTCTTCAAAATTGCACTATTGGATGTCATATCATAATTCTCTTTATCACCAACAACCATCATCACCACCATCATCATCACCATCACCATCATCACCAACATCATCATTATCACCAACATCATCATTATCACCAACATCATCATCATCATACAAAAGACATTAGTATTTCCTACAAACATGCAAAAGTTTCAGCTAAATATTATACAATCTTTTTTCTGCTTTGCCAGACAGTCAATACGTAAGGGAGAATTCCTTAAAGCTCGTGTGTTCGAATGAAAGAAGTTCTTAAGTGGGCTTATCTACATACAAAATATGAAGGGTTCTTAAATTTTTAGAATTTTCTGTAAACAGTTAATGGTTTTGGACAGACTTTATAACAGCTATATCTGCCTAAAAGGATTTTGTAGATACCTATCCTATCCAATGTTCATTTCCAAATTCCAATGGTCATTTAGGATAAATTTTTCTTGCAATTAAGATTATTGAAGGAATTTCAGAGTCCCCACTACATAGATTGCTTGACAGCAAAGCTGAATATATTCTAAAATATGAAAACAGGACTTGGCTTACCCAACAGAGTGTGATTCAAATATTATTATGCATATCTTATAAATTTGTGTAACAGTTTTTTAGGGCATTGAATAGTCAAAGCATTTTGGTAGGGACTTCTGCTAATCCTAGACAATTTCTAATCCGATATGTCAATGTTCCTGCAACTCTCTGAACCAGTTGATTGATTTTGTACAGAAAGGTTTGTCATTATTCAAAACGGGTCCCAGCAGGAAACCTGGTCGCAAATCTACATGTGGACAGAGCTAGTCTCAAAGCTCAAACACAAATGACAAGCCATCACAGCTATATACCAGACACGACTGATCAATAGACACTGCTAGTCTCGTATCCCAAGCACCACTGATCAGAAGAAATTGCTTGTCCCATATCTAAAACACAAGTGAGCAGTAAAGGTAGCTAGTCTCATATCCAGAACACAGCGTATCAGTAGATATAGCTAGTCTCATTTTCCAGACATAAATGACCAGTACACATTGCTAGTCTCACCTCCCAGACACAAGTGGTCAGTAGACATGGCTCGGCTTATACTAGTAGACTGATCATAAAAAATGGATTTAGATTCTTCTAACTATCTCAATTGTATGAACCCAAAATAAGTCATTAATGCCATCATTTTTCTTTTCAACAATCAGTCTAAAAAGTAATTTCGGAAGTAACTTGTAATACTTAGGGCGGCAGAAAATAGTTTAAGACTGGCTTAAACCTACACAATCTATCATGGTCCGTAAACCTCTTTTTAATACCTGTTGCTAATAAATTCTGACATCAAATCAGCTCTACAACATACTGCAAAGCCTTCAGGAAAATAGGCTGGGGTAAATGTATTTAAGGAATTTTTGTTGACAAAATGATTTGGAATAAAACTTTTGAAGTGTGATATCATTATGCGCATAATACTTTAAAATTTAGTTGAATTCTAGCATAGAATGTACAACTGATGTATCCCTCTATTACACAATGGTCAAGAGGAAACTGTGTCTTTGCATAAAACTTAAAGTTGGCTCCTAAAAGAAAAAAAGGCGCCTTCACGGCACTCCTGGCAAGAACTTTAAATCCATACATGTGTGATAAAGCAATGTCACACTGATACCACATACACTTAACCCCTAGCATGCCGTGGGCGGCAAATCCCGCCCAAAATTTTGTTTTGGCTTAGAATGGCTTGAAATTTCTTCCTCATATTGAAACCTGTGCCGTCAGTATAATGTTTATTCTTATGCAATATAAATTTGCCCAGTTTACTCGAGAAAGTACTCTTTGAGAGTTAATATTTAACTCTTGAAAAATCATTTTTGACATTTGCTCAAAAGTCTGGTGGCATGGAAGGGGTTAAAAAGGGGAAGTCCACCCCCGGTAATTAGTTGATTTGAATAAAAGCAGAAATAAGAAAGAAACAGATCAGTGAAAGTTTGAGCAAATCCGAGAAGAAATAAAAGAAAGTTGTGAATTTTGGAAGTTGTAATCAATCCAAAAAGAAATTGGCAACTCCGTCATGTATCTTGCGAGCTCCTCTCCCATTTGGTCTTTACAGAAAAATTTCATAAATTTTCATTCTCTTCATTGTTGATAAAGGAATACATTTTTTTCATATGTGTTATGTGTAAAAACATATGTGCAATGATTATAAAATAGGTTGCATCCTGTAAAACCAAAAATTATTGATTGTATGAACCTTTCACGAATTTCGCGTGCGGTCAAGATTCACGAAAGTTTCATGCCGCGAAATAATCAAATTATGATTGAAACAACATAAAATAATTAGAATTCCGGAAGTTTCTTGCTGCAAAATTGGCTGTCATTAAAAATTCGCAAAAGTTTTATCTTGCAAAAGTTTCTGGTTTTACAGAATATGATTTTTGGGGGTACAGGGCAAATGGGAGGGGAGCTCACAAGATGCCTACCTCACAGGGTTGCCAATTTGAGATTGATTGATTACAAGTTCATAACATTCTTATTTCTCATCAGATTTTGCCCAAACTTTGATTGATTTTTTTTTCTTGAATTTTTCTCCTTCTTTGCAAACCAACTTGACATGAGGGTGGACTTCCCATTTGACATGTAGGTTCCAACTAACCTATCATGTATATGGATGACTAAAGCATTCAAGCCTAACATAATTTCTAAATATACTTTTCTAGTTTCACTGAAAAACTTTGGCAATGTAACTGAGCACTGTTAAACCATGGTGGAAGAGGAATTCATTTTTGATTGGCTTAAAGGAACAGTGTGACCTGGATGCAATGGCCTAGCTTGGTCACTCTCCCAGGGATGGAGATATATATCCGACGACACGACCATGAACTGGCATGGCAAAATGTCAAGATTTGATGGAGAAAGTTTGTGAGGTGATACTATGGCTTCATGGTACGTGTATGGCTTCGTCTCTCTCTCTCTCTCCCAATGAGTTATCAAGCCTTGGGATTAACAAGTGCATACAACTACGGCTCCTCTTCAATACATGCAGTCCTTCATACAATCTAGATTCTTCTTCTTCTTCTTCTTCTCCCGCAACCCGTGTCAGAAAAAAAGAGCAGCACCGATGGCACATGCATTTTCCACTCTCCATATGCATGTGCATCTAGCACTTCTGTCCAATTTTGCTACTCCATGCTTCAACAGAGAAGACGACTTAATAGCAGATATTGTCCAAGCAGACGTTTTCCTGTCATACATGAGTGATCTCTGTCACGTCCCACTCAGATTCAGAGTCCGTCTCTGATATGTCCCCTCCATCACTGTTTTCATGGTCACTACTCGTTCCCGATGAATGGTCATTGCTATCCCCCGACGGTCTTCTTGGTTTCTCGTTCTCGACCCGTTTAAAGTAACAGACAACCTGGGAGAAAAAAAAAAATCAAAGATATATCTAACTTTCTTTTTATTTGTACTAAGAGAGAAGTGGAGAGGAACATAAAAAAGGTTCAATTCATTGACATGCTTGATACATTATAAATATATACTAGTCCTAATTTTTACTTAAAGGAGAATGAAACGCAGAAAACGTTATCTCATAATCCAATACAATAGTGTGAACACATTAAAGAAAACCTGCAGCCAGCCCTATCCGATTCTGGACTAAGGAGTATCATCCCTCCAAAGTTTGACTTCCCTTGGCTCTAAGTCACCAAGTGGAAATCACCATTGTCGATAGCCTCGCTGGAAAATGTGACGTCAAAGTTGTACAGGCTATGAACGCCATAGAGGTACGTGCACTATAAAACAGAGATCGATGGCACTAAAATACAGGGTAGGATTCATCACTCATGACTATGTCTCATCTTATTTTTGTGTGGTGAATAAATGAAGAGTAGATATTTAGTGTGACAAACAATTATTTAAATTATCAGTTTGGATTTTCAGGAACATTTTTAATGCTGATAATTTGTAATATTTGATATCATTTTTAGAATCAACAATTTGGCATCAAACCTAGCTTCTGCTACATGTTGCATGCATGCAGCGCTAGCGCTTGTTTGCTAGCTTGCTAGCTACATGTATATGCACTGTGTGTACCGATATGTGTGTATGGTGTACCCAAAGTCAAAGTAGTTTCACCAACTTTCCTCTTTATTTTGACCTTCATCCGAAAATTTATCGGAAATTATGGAATATGGATCCAAATTGCAGTGTGTGAGGTAATGTTTCACGTTTTGATATTGTTAATGATTTAATAACAATGTTACAATGATTTGACTTCATTTTGGTGGATTTTGAAGAGTCTGAAATCACAGCACAAGCAGCAATCCCCCATTTCTATCGAGACATAGATTAGCCGTACGCCGCCTGCATTGGGGAAGCAAAAGTCCAATTTCCTGTAGTGAGCACTGCGTTTCATGCAGGATTCTGCGTCATGGACAATAAACAAGCATCAACCTCGGATATAAATTTACACTAAAATCCCATTTAAATTAGTTATGAAATTATTTATCCAAGTTCGACGTAACATTGTTACCAAATCAATATCGAATACAATATCCCAAAACATGAAATATCACACACTGCAATTTGGATCCGTATTGCATTATTCAAGACAAATTTTCAGATGAAGGTCAAAATAAAGAGGAAAGTTGGTAAAACTACCTCGACTTTGGGTATACCTTACACAAATACACCATACAAAAAACAGCTCAGTGGCTTGATATCGCGGCAGCTAGCAGCCAGCGATCGAGTTGTACGTGTTTGACGTCACAAATCCCAGAGAGTTAGGGGCAATGGAGGCCTAATGGCAGCTGCCATTAGCTCTAGCGATACGCTAATAATGAAAACTTTGCATCAACAGTTTATGAATTTGGCATGATTTTAGTACCAAATTAATCTGTGAAATATGGATCATATTGTCATGCAAAAATGAGCACTGGGTTTCATTTTCCTTTAACATCATTAACCTATTCGAGACAATTGACCACAATAGACCTGTTTACTAAGTTAGTCAAATTTATGGATGTTTCTCTCCAGAATCCTTAGTTACCAACTATTTGGTGCACCTGCTATGCATAATGGCATCTCTATAGATGGAATCCATTTTGCATACATTAGTGGTTGCAATGTCGGGCAAGCCTCTGGCAAGCTTTTGAGTCGTCAAGAGAAACTTTTGTTCAAAAAGTATGCATAAAATTAGTAAACAGGTCTATTCAGAGCTCTAAAAAATATACCAGATACATGAGCAGAAAGAGCAAAAATTCCTGCACACAATATGTCCATTTTGTTGCATGACCATATTGCGTTTGATGCCAGGAATTATGAACACATAGAATAAGCTTAAAAATCTTTATATTGGCAAAATATGTAACAAAATTGGCAATTTTCTCAAATTTTCTCAACATCCCTAACCATGTACATTTAAATTGTTTTCAAAGACATTAATCCCTATTAGAACTATGCAGCACTAACAGAAAAATATTATTCGTGCCACTTTGAAGAACAAAATGTGATCGATTTAACCCTTAAATAATTCCTGTCCTGAATGGGTGTAAAAAGCAAATGTTCTTGTAAATTGTATTTTTTTTCATCTAACAATCTTAGAATAATAAACTATACCTCAGGTCCTATAAACTAATGATTTTGTTCCATCAAATTTAGAATCTTAATTTGTAACCAAATTCTATCTTTCTTGCTATGTTTCAGAAGTTGAGGAAAGACTCAAGCTGGCTGCAAATTGCAGGATGTGAAGGGGGCTTTAAAACCCAATGCAAGAGTCATAGGGGTCTTACGGCTTGTTCACATATATTTTTTTTTGGTACTATATGAAGAGCAAGTGAGGATGAAGAATGTAGCAGTGCACAACAAAGGTTCTACATGCATACTCACTTATCTGTGTCTTATAACATATATATTTAAGTGCAGTATGCGTAAGTATGCTTAGAAAACCCCCGTGGTAAACAGCTGTGATTTACTGTGACATATGTGAACAAGCCTTTAGCTTTCTCAACTGCACATAGTACACATTCAAAGAAACACTGATACAAATTAAATATGGAGAATAACAAAACAAACTAGAAATGTCCATTGCCGCGCAATGCGAATGTATCCCCCGGCACTGGCAGCGATTTTTTGTTGCGTCATTCTTTGGTTCGAAGGAGGGACAAAGAACCTCCCCCCTCTCCTCCCTAAAACAAAAGGATGGTGTAGAGATTGCCACCAGTGGCGCGGACTATTGTCAACACTAGCAGCAGCATCACCAAAACAATGTGTGTAGATTAGAGTATACTGTAAAAGTGGAAATTTTCGCGCGATTAATTTTTCGCGCTCGGCTGAGTGAAGTGAATTTCACGTTTTTAATTTTCGCCGACACGCTAGGCTCATGGGCAAAAGAATACATAAACAAAAATATTCAATGTTTTTATACTCACACACATTTCATGCTGGGCGAGATATTCCACGTTTACAGTAATGCATCTCTATTGAAAATTCGAAAGGAATCTGTCAAAATATGTGACCTGCAGAGCGCACACAAGATATCCACTAAAATATGACCTTTGATCCTATAAAAGACGAAACACTGGGGGCAGCATCACCAAAAACTGTAGAGGTCTAGGGTAATCTATGATGGACTTCCATACAAAATCTGAAAGAAATCAGTCGACAAATGTGCCCTCCAGAGTGCATGCAAGACAGCAACCAAATTATGACATTTGACTCTATAGAAAGCAGAACACTGGGGGCAGCATCTGCAAACACTAAAGATGTGTAGATTTTACTAAGACACACCTCCATATAAAATTTGAAAGAAATGTAGCATATTGTACCAAGATATATCTCCATACAAAATGTGAAAGGAATCCGTCAAGAAATATGGCCTGCAGAGCGCACACAAGACATCATCGAAAATATGACCTTTGACCTTATAAAAGACGGAACACTGGTGGCAGCATCACCAAAAACTAGAGATGTGTAGATATGACCAAGATACACCTTTATTAAAAATTAGAAAATTGGAACAAAATCCGTTGAGAATTGTGTCTTATAGAGCACACACAAACCATCCACAAAAATATGGCCTTTTAACCTATAAAAGACAAAACACTGGGGGCAGCATCATCAGAAATTATAGGTGTGTAGATTATACCAAGGAACACCTCCGTACAAAATTTGAAAGAAATCCGTAAAGGAATGTGGCAGTTGGAGCGCACACAAGAATATGACGCGGCGACGGAAGCGTAACGCTGCTGAATCCAAAGTATCCTCCGCCATTCTGCAGGGGGATATGGGGGATATGGGATATAGGATACAGTAAACATTACAGTGACTTGGGGGTACACTAATCGACACACCTGTACGCGCTCACACAAAACAAGGCCCACACAGAATCGAAGCTGGAGTTGGGTTCCGCGCGAGGGGGTATGTTTTCCTTTAGTTTCTTCAGATTCCTGAACCGTTAACCCATAGAAGGTCAGGTAAAGTGTTTAAATTTAACTTTATACATTGTAGCTGCACATAAACCTTTTTAGGGGATCGGTACACTTTAACATACTTTCCAATAACACTAAAGACATCATAGTTTTCAGAATACGGCCCAAGATTATTACCTTAAAATTCGGGGAATACCACTTGTTTGTTTTATCTTTGTTTGCCCGGTCGAGCTGGTCTTTCCGTAATCTGAGGACCGTACAGTCTGCGTCTAACGCCTCCATGTCTTCACTGCACTGCGATGAGTTGTCTGAGCCGTTGGCAAGATCCTGCTGGCTGCTTGAGTTGAGGAGGTTGGAGTTGGCCACGAAGAAGGTATTGAACCAGAAGTGAAACATCCGATCCTGATGGATGACCAGAATGATTTCAGATAGAACTGACGGCATCACATGATAAAACTTTACTTTTTCAGCTATTTGGCATATTTAGGAACTCATTCTTTATGTGTCCTTTGACACTTTAAGTATATTTGGCTTTTCGAAGAACTCTATCGTGATAGTGACTTACCTTAGCAAGCTTGTTTGACTTGTTCAAGAACTCTACTATTAAACTCGAACTTTCGTGATATGAAAATTTGTACACAAAAGCGATTTTCACAGTAAAAAAAAACTTTCACAAATCGCAAATACTCAGTTGTGATTCAATTATTTTGCGTCATGTAGTTTTCGAGAATCTTAACAGCTCGTGAAATTCGCAAACATTTCATGTGACAAAAGTTACTGCCTTTACAGTATCTCGATGGTGTAAAGTGACCTACCTTTTTGAGTTTGTTTGGCTTATTAAAGAACTCTATTTTGATGTCCCCACAGATTGGCACGGGTAGCGGGAACTCACATCTCACGCTCCTCTCTTTTTTTGCAACCTAGAAATCAACAAGTAAAAAAAAAATTTATATTGACTTCAGGTAAGCCTTCTTTTTCACTGGACGATATCATTATTGTCAACAGGGCACAATAGTTCTTGGTATCATGATGATATCCCTCACAACGCACATTGAGTATTGATGTTCGCGATCTTTTCTTAAACTTGTCCAGCAGCAGTAAAGTAGTTACAGTATTGCACTATTGCGATTAGCAGTAGTGATGAAGATCGTAAGATTGACTAATTCTCATTTTCCATTCAGGAAACATCGCGAAAATCAAGTTTTGGAAGGTAAGAACAGACTTTTTTTAATATACACTTTCACTTTCTAAATATTCCATCTTGTACTAAAAATTGCTGTAATGCTACAAATGAAACATTTCAATGATGACAAATGTGACATTTAAAGTAGAATTTCATCGATTTTGAATATTTATTTAATTTTTATTATTGCATAGGTGAAGCTTAGATCGAACAAGGTTATCAAAATATCAACGCTTGGAAACATTGAAGTAATGATTATTATCAATTATAAAATGGTATAACACAGCCCCGCTATAGCACCTATAGAGCTCTTTGAACGCTGCTGAGATATGTGACATCACACCGGGGACCAGTCCTGCCTAAGCAAACGATGCCCCATAACATCTGACACATTTTCAGTGCCTGTTTTGTCATATCATCTTCCCTTATTTCTCTTACTTTGCTAGCGTCAGTATATATGTTTATTTGCTGCCTCACTCTAAAGTTCGTGCATGGTATTATTTTGATGAAAAATGCAGCGTTAAAAGAATACAGGAATCGATCGCTTGTAAACAAAATACGATGCCATTGTATTTTCAGCTGTATGCATTGCGGCATGTTGGTGTTTCAAGAGGAAACGAATACCATCCATGCTAAAATTCAGCGGGCTTTACAATTCGAAAGTGTGATTTCTTTGATTAATCATTGACCCTTATCATGAATATTTACCAACAAAAGATTTTAGTTACTAGAAACGGTTTCACTTGCTTTTAGAATGATGTGAAATACGGTCATGGTGAAACACACCCAACTCTTTGTAACTTAAAAAATAATTGCATTGCAGGTATGTTCACTTGATATAGGACGTCGTCTGCTTAGGCAGGATTAGCACCCGATGTGACGTCATGAAAACATCAGTATATTTCTGGCAAAGCGCTTGGATATCCCAGATGCTGAAGTGTGTTTGTGTTATTTTTTAATCATCAAACACGCAGTTAACGTAAAACTGATACGATTACCTTCTGCAAGCTTTCTAGTTTCTAGAGATACATGTACATTATTGAGCATATTTGTGATTTTCTTTGAATATCTACTTTAAAGGACAATTAACCCCACATGATATTCTAGATGCGGTATTGTCTGCTACGTCTTTTCATGGAGGCTGCCATTTTGTGCATGACACGGATCATTAGGTACCATATGCATTGATAATAGCCTACCTTTACAACAGATACGTCGCTTTGTTCTGATTTTATTACGATTGTTATTGGTCATGGGCCTAGATAATTGACGACCCATGAGTTCTAATAGCCATCCTGTAATGCAGATTCCTCGCTTTGTTTTGGTATTGTTACGATTGTCTCCGTCCTTGACGTCAATTCTCCGTCTCCACGTACAGAAAGTATATTTTTATGAACAAATTAAGACCTTTTAAAAAATATATAAAACTAAACTTACATTTCAGAATATGTGACTATATCTAATATATATTTGTCCTCTAAAAATCAATTACAAGTTAACGATGAAGGAAATATTACTTGGGATGAAAAATATTTTCGTGTACACATAAAGTAATGGCAGCCCCCTTATTATTGCTAGCAGACAATAACTTGGCTGGAAAATAGTGATTTATATCTATATCCTGTGTTTTTACATGAAATTGCATGTATCAAATAAGAGGCATATACTACACCATTCATAATAAGCTAGTTCATACGCTGAGGTTAATTTCCCTTTAAGCAGTTTTTTTTCTTTCCAATTGTCTGCCACTATGGCTTGAGTCCTACATGATTAAATGTTGTTGTTATGGTCGGTGACAAGTAGCTGGAACATGAAAACAGGTGTATGGTTGTCACGGTTGTTCTGATATGTTCTGATATAGCAGCACTAATCCATACCTCGTATGGTTGTGATGAGAAGATCTTGACTTTCTGTTGGTAGATGACAAAGGCGGGAGCGCAGGAGCCTCCGTTGAACATGGGCACCGTCTCGAGGTCGATGCGGGTTAGGAGAAGTGTCGTGGGTTTGTACTCCAGCTCCTTGATGATTAGATCACCGTAGTACTCCACGTACCGCCGTTGTGACGGTATCGTCACACCCTGCGATGAAAAAAAAAATGATCGGATCACCGTATTACGTACTGCCTTTTAACAGTATAATCCTATTCAGAACTCTCCTTGCAGCTCAGAGACTGCTAACAACAATCATCTGTTGTCCTGTAGGTGCTTAAAGTGGTCTTTTGTACGTTATTGCACAATATATATAAATAACAACAACAAACAAACAAATTACAGCATCAGGACATTCTCTGGTTCCATTTTTACACTTTACTTGTCTGAATCTATCACCATGCAAGACGGGAACTTCCACAAATTCCATAACTTCATATTTCTTTTTTAAAGGAAGGGAAAAGACATATTTCACCACATCACAAAATATATTGTAATGCTAAATTTTGTACTACAAATCATTCTCAAAAATAGAGACAAATAAATTGGTGACAAGTTGTGAGCCTCTATCATACAGTGTAGGTATAGACTTTACTTGCATACATGTATATCAAGCAAATTCTTTTCTATGCAAAGGCCATGTATTCTTGTTCATATCAAAATTCAAACTGCAGACATGAGGTGTACTGAAGTTCATTTTTAAGAATTCATAACTGCATGTAACAATTGTGTGGATGGTGTTCCCTACTGTTACATTCATGTTAGCCCATATAATTGATTTGACATCTATGTTCAGCATTGCAGGATTGATTGGCCTTGGGCTTCCAACTCACATTCATCAAAGAAGTCTTTCACTTTCTATGCATCATAGAGTTATAATTCCTGCCACTAAAAGGTTAAAGGTGCTATTCAGCTTTTTAAATGAGAAAGTGAAACTGGCTGAATTATGAATTTGTAACACAACTCAAATTGAAATTAAAGGAGGAAAAAAAAAATTCAACCCGACATCCTGAGGGAGGTAATAAAAGCATTTGTTAAGTTCCTATAAATAAATAAAAGCATAATATTTCACTTTAGACTTTGCAGAACATAGGAAGCATGTATTTTCATAGCAAATTGTTATGTGATCGATTCACAAAGTTCACAAAGACACCAGAGTATGTTATTTAGTGGGTGCAGCTTTTAAAAAGTGCTGAATAGCAAGAAAAGGAAGACGTTATCACATTTCCAGGAGGGGAGGGGGAAGTATGTCTGAACTAGATGAATTCTCGACTGCGTGCAGTCAGAATTTATGCCTCCGCCCTTGCCAGATCAGAAATATATCGCACATTCATGTTGATTTGTATTAAATTTTGAATGAACCAGAATAAAAAGCCTCTAATTACATGTTAATTGACCTCTTTGACATTTGACCTTGCACCTTATAACCCAAAAGTCTGATCACTTTTTCTCCTCCTAGTCATGAATACAAAATAGTTGAGATATGGTGACAACAAAGGTAAAAAAACCCCATTAATTTCACATACACCTGTATAATGACCTCTATGACCTGTCACCTTTGACCTACGTGAACAAAAACCTTATCAGTTCGTCTCACTATGGTGATGCATACTAGTGCCAAGTTTGAAGTTAATGGATTAAATGGTTCTTGAGATATCACGTTAACAAGGCTAAAACCTGCAATTTCAGAATTGACCTCTATGACTTTGACCTTTGACCTATGTATCCCAAAATCTAATCAGATCATCTTTCTATGATGATACATACTAGTACCAATTTTGAAGTTCATACAAATGGTTCTTGAGATATCGCATTAACAAGGCTAACACTTGTAATTTCAGAAATTGACCTGTGACCTTTGACCTACATACCCCAAAGTATAATCAGATCATCTTCCTATGGTGATACATACTAGCACCAAGTTTGGAGTTCATACCTCATGTTGTTCTTGAGTTTTCGCTGGACAAAAAAGCGGGACGGACGGACGGACAACCCAAAAACACATTGCCTCCGGCACCACCTTCGGTGGGAGGAGGCATAAAAATCTCCAACATGAAAAAAAAAAAAAATTCTTTGGCCATTACAGGGACTTGGATTCATATGACACCATTTTATTCATCATCATGTCAAGCAGTTTGAAAGATCTTTCCACTGTATCACAACTGGTGGCATGGTACCTTTCTGTTCTTTGTCCGTTTGGATGCATAGAAGTCTAATGCCTCGGTTGCTGACTGGTACAATCTTCTATGTAGCATGTATGCACAGATCATTACACCAGTCCGTCCCTGTCAACAGTAAAACAACATTAAACATTCAACAAACTTCGAGCGAGTCTTTAAAAAAGTCTTGGGCGCCATCACATAAGAGCTGCGATTAATTCCAATCAATCGCAACTTGATATCAATCGCAACTCTGGACAAAAGAAATAGGAGATTGTAAGTTTGTGAGGGTTTGTAGCACTTTCGATCACTCTGGATCAATCGCAAGACGAGGCCTTGATTTCATTGGCTGCGTTTTTTTAACAAATGTAAGCTCCAGGAGACCTGAGATGTTATGACCTATCAGAGGGACTTCACATACATGTAGGATGAATAGCAAAACCCCTAAAAGTCGTTTAACCCATTGGCTACCGGAATCGGGTGGCCCCTGTAATAAGCCTATGTGAATGAGATAATTCAGTATGTAACAGGTTAAAAATATCAAAATTGAATGTCTGGAGAGGAACAGTAGCATTTAAGGGTAATATAAACTAAATTTTCAGGGTACTTGAAAATAATTAATGGTTCCCAAATAAGGAAGGATACTAACAACTTCACAACTAATAAATCAAAACATGCCGACAGCTAGACAGAGTTTAGATAATTGGTACCTTTAGTAATATTTGTGGTTTGGGGCTAGGAAAAAATGTCAATGGCAATCATTGTCTTATCACCTACAAAATGAAGACGCTAAAGAAATTTCTGGTACATTCTGGCCTCCCCTTATCGACAATGGTTAGCACGCTACCCTGTTAATGATATACTACAGGTGTACTTTCTACATTACTGGACATGCATGGTACATGTAATTAATATCCCTCATGATCAAATGACATCTGAGAGCAGCGAAAAACAATTGAAGGACTTGAAACCGATACTTTGCACATTTACAGTCTGACATCCACACCAAACACATTGGCATATTCAAAAGGACAACCAAAAAAATCCTTCACAAGAATTCAATGTGACTATGGTTTTGATAAAAGATCTTGAAACAATGTCAGATGTTGTAATATGGGCAGTGGGCCGGTCCTGTGACATGAAACCTGACTTTCGACCAATTGTAAACAAAAAAATCTATTGTCTCTCCATTCCTGGTCCAATTAATCCTATCTTCCAATGCATTGTATCTTCTTGAAACACACAACTGATTGAAAGTTACTACTGATTGTAAAAAATATGATTGATTGAAGGAGATACAATTAACTTTTCAGAGGTATAATTAATTTTTGGGAGAGGTAGATTCCGTATAAACTCTTTGACGTTACAGGACCCTGTCAACTTGGAACAGACCCAAATCAAATGAGGCTGCAACAGAAATTCTCAGTTTTACTACTCTATCTATTTTCATTCCCACATACTGTTTGCACAAATGCAACATGAGAATAGAAATCTATCCTGCTTCCATTACAAAGAATACAGCTGTATTTTTTAAAACAAAAACCTCATAATGTCTAACCATACAAAGGACCACCTCCTTCACTCTTTCAGAAAATATACGGTCCAAAATACCATACAGCTTCCAAGACTCCAGAATTGAACCACAAGTCTAGTCACACCCAATCGCCTACATGATCCCATAAACTCTAAAAACCTAGTTTAGCTTCCCGCACAAGCATGACTGAAATTTAAAAAAATTCCTCCTGACAAATATTTAAGGAGGTTAAAAAATAATGACAAATAGCAAGGACGATAATAATAAAGATATATGGATGATAGTGGATATGTTAATAAATCACTATTACACCATCAACTAAAATGATGACGTACATGTAACCCCTAATCAAATGATTAGATGAGAGTGGGCATGTGACCGACTGACCGCGCATCCATTTTCCCTAACACGTAACTGGTCATTAGAAAGTGGTAATGACCAGTCATTAGTATTTTCTAATGACCAGATCTATGGAACTTGGAATGAGTGTGGTTAATTGAATGCCGGGGATCCTTGTCATCATTTCACAAAAGAGATAGCACATATCATAAACATGTTGTGGCATTAGAGTAATTATCCGCCCACAGTGACTTTGTAACAGTCCCAAACATTGTTATCAAGGTAACTTGTGTGGATAATTCTTACCAACGCCCTCACTGATGTATATTATGTGTATAATATAAACGTACCTTGCCAGCCTTGCAGTGTATTGCAGCTACATTCTGCCCATCTGCCCCTAGCCAGTTGTCTAGGTCTTCACAGAATGGTTTGATCAATTCTAATCTTGGAGGATTGTGGTCATCAAAAGGGTAATGTGCAACCCGATTGTAGAACTTGGTAGTATCATAGTTCCTCTCACTACACCTATTGGTACAAGACACACAAACATATCTTGGATGTTGCATTGTCCCCGAAGGATACAGCTAGAAAATGCCCACACTGCAAATACAATTCTTAAAATGTCAACAAAAAAAATTTACAAACTGGTTTACAACACTTATTGCTAGAAGACACACAAACTTTACTGTAAAACCTGAAATTTTTGGGACATAAAATTTTTACGAATCATTAATGACAGCCAATTTTGCAGCAAGAAACTTTTGTGAATTGCAATACTTTTCTTGTTTCAATTGTGATTTGATTATTTCGCGAATCCCAACCACTCGCAAAATTCACGAAAGTTTCACGCACACATGAACCATCCACGGTACATGTATATAAGAAGAAAATAGAATTAAATGGCTGCCAGCAAACAATTCTTAAATACCGACCCACCCCCCAAAAGGTACAGTATTTTATATAAAGTGGTTTGCACCAGTTTGTATTTCATCATGTTTATTTTGAGCATATGATCTCAGGAAACGATTTCTCCATTATTCGACTCCCACCAATTGAATTAGGCTACAGTACTTCTTTGAAATTATCTATTTCCGTAACGTGCCTCCGGATTACAAGGAAACCATATATATATATATACTTGAGAACAGCTCCTTCCATCCCCCCTACAAAGATATAAAAAGAAATAAATTCTCCGATACTTACAAGTTATACACCTTGTATCCTTCTCCATGTTTTTCATTGAAAAATCTGCATGGAAAGACAAGTTTGTATTAAAAAAAATGAAGATTGTACATAATTTGATTTGAAAAGTCAGGAAAGAATATTTCATACAGAAATCACGAAAATTGAAATTATCTTAGAACAAAATTGCATTAAACCTTGCTAACTATTACAATTTAAAAAATTCATAACTTTCCCTTTTCGTATCAGATATCTCTCATACTTTCAGGGATTTGTTTCTCTCATTTTCTGCTCTTATTAAAACAAACTGAATATTTGGGTGGACTTCCCCTTTAAATAAGTTAGACTGATATGTAGATCGCTGTATTCTTAATTTTCACAATGCGAAAGAAGACTGTACCACTTTAGTAACCAATCATGTCTCTTTCATGACCATAACAGTTTGTTCTGGGGAGCAATTCATCAAGCGTTTTGACAGTGATTTTTACTGACAAATTTGCTCTCAGCCAATCAGATGCAAGGATTTCAGTAGCTTATAACAGTTGTCGGTAAAAATCCCTGACAAAACGCTTGATGAAACGCTCCCCAGGTGTCCTCTACTGTACAAGCCTCATGCATTTTTAAGGTATCGTCTATGTATTGTTATATATCTCTATCTGGAAAAACTCTTAATTTTTTTTCATGGAAGATCAATGAATTTGAAGCTACATGTAATTGATGGTTGTGTGACTGGCCGAGATTTCAAATATACTGTCTGCATCCTTTAAATACAAGTGTGAATAAACCAGTCAAAGCACTGACTGAGACTGTGATAGAAAGTGAAACGTTAAAATCGAGCTGTGAGTGTAGGGTTTCCTCTACAAGCATGTCTCCAACAACTCTATACAGCAATATGTCATCAACCCCTGATAATAACCAAAAACTGTATGAGCCGTATGAGCCACTTTGACCACATGACATTACTTTTTTAGTTGGTAAAATCCTAGAACTATATTTCAAAATGAAAAATGTGGATAGGACCCCCACACAAGACACAATGGCATGTTAGTTTCTGCCTGTACATGTTGCCTCACAGTATCTTGCAAGGGGGCAAAATACATTGCTTGTAAAGGATTTGTTTTGCCCTGTCAAAAATGTTAAGTTTTTCATAGATCTTTAGTACAGTATCTCCTTTCAGAGACATTTTTGGATTGTCTTTTGATCCAGAAATGCTAGGAATTACACATTATTATGTACATGAGCAGAAAGAGCAAAACTCACAGAAAACTTTGAGAACAATTTCAATGCAGTATCTTGTGCCATTCTAGAATAAGAACGATTAAAATGTAAATAATCAATAAAATCTCTAAATTGACAACACGATGTAAAACTCATAATCACTATTTTCATGCACAAATTGGCAAGTTTTTATGGAAGTTAGTCATTTTCATTCAAATTGGTTCATTTGACATACAGCTTTAGTTTCTTAACCTTATGTAGGAGTAAAAATAAAAAATAATAATTGGTGCCAATTTGAGGCGGAAAAGTTGATTTAAAACAAGCTTTAGATCTACAGATTTGACGTATAACATGTCATATGATGTATAAAATGCCAAAATAATGTGCTTTGTCGTCAATAAATGAGAAAAACAATAGATATACGAGCAATCTCTGTAAAATGAATTTTCCCTCAAATTACCACGTACGTAGTCGCCCGCGGTAGACTGCTGTTCTTGATTTTTATAGTCTAAAAACGATGTCTAATCATGCTTTTGCTTCTTGTCAAAAAGTTACAATAATAAGTTTATCTTTTGAATAAAATCATGCAATCAATTTTCATTCAATAAATATTTGCCTTTTGAATGGTTTAAAAGAAGTTTTAACTGTTTTTGAGAACAGGCGATAAAAGGTGCTCGCTTGATTCGTCAAAAGTGCGAACGTCGACAATGCAATGAATCGCTGGTGGACGAGTTTTCCTGCTGTTTTTCAGCAGGACAATTTCGTACATGAATTCGTTATTATTAATCCTTAAAAAAATCATAGCTGGGTAGTATTTTATTATTTTCACTTTCTAAAAAAAAAAATCACTCTTATTATTTTTCTCGATAGCTTTAAACCCTTTAAGTTTTTTTGGCTAAATCTTTAAAAAAATAAAAATTAATATTGAATTGTACGAGCCTGTGCTATTGCACAATAGTTTGATCAAATGTGAGTGAATAACCAGTGAAAGATACTTAAGTGCAAATAAAAAAAGAAGTATGGATTTGAGCACGGAAGAGCATAGTTATCGATAGGAAATTGATAATTGCATAATTGCTATAATGTATACATCACCACCCATGCGCAATGGCAATGTCGAAAGACATACCGAGATTATGTCGTGATTATTATGTACGTAAATATGTATATAAATTTATCTACTAAAGCGAAAAAAAGCTGAGATATGATGGCAAGATTTCGGTACTACATTGAATGAATAAAAAAAAAAGGAAGGAGGAATGAATAGAAAGGATTCAACGTTCTGAGTATGATCCTGATGGATCAATATTTCAATTTTAACAATATGAGATAAATGAATGGATTAGAAGACTCTCTCACATATAAACTGTCGAGGAAAACATCTGATGCACTGATAAGTACGTCAGATGTCTTCCTCTGCTTGTTTTACATATTCATTTAGAAGATAACATTTTCAGCTTGCGTCTAAAAACATATAATGAAGTACATTTAGTAAGTTCAAATGGAAGTTCATTCCAACACTTGGGACCACTGAAATCTAGGCTATGGATTTTTTACTTTGTAATCAATCACACACAAATTGGCAACTCCGGGACGTATTTTGCAAGCTCCTCTCTCATTTGCCCTGTCAAAAAAAAATCATTAATATCCATTTTCTCTAAAGAAAATATTCAGTCATACATGCACCTTAAGCCACTTTTCACACTGCCCTGCGTAGAGTTGCGTAGTGCAGCGTAAAAAGTATGCCAACATTACGTGCAGGATAGTCCCTGCGTAGGTTATGCATAGGCAGGCGTAGGCTGGTGCACGATGGCGTATGGTTGCATACCCTGTGCATTTGCACCGCGTACCTACGTGTAGGATTGCGTATAACAGGCGTAGGGTTGCATACATATATGGGTCTGTCCATGAAGTTGGGGCTAAAAGTGTGACATGAGGGTCAAAATTTCAAAATTCCACAATGGCTTTTGTTGTAACATTTTTAAGTTGCCCATGTCCCATAGTTTTTGAGAAAAAAAAAAAAAAATGGTTCGTAAGTTCTGGTAACAACAAATTCACATTCACTAATGGAGCATTCAAGTAAAAATACCGCCTCTACATGGACACCACTTCAAGTTAGATACACACCTGTGTGTTTTTATTTGTCATAATTTTTCATGTTTTCTTAGTGTGGAGGTATTCTTGGGATGGTGTCACTGTAGAACAAACTCAGAAGTTTTGTTTTCAAATAATAATATAATTATAACACACCAAATTTGACGTTTTGTTGAACTTTATTTTCAACCCACAACAGAGTGGAATTAAATTGTTGGCAAGTAATTTAGCAATTGAATATTTGAATGCATTTCAAACATTTAAGATAACTAGAACAATGAAAATGCCCAAGGAACAATATATAAACAGTATACTGGCAGATACTTTCATGATTCGTAGCAGCAAAACACTTTGATTGCTTGGTACCGCCTCTACATGGACACTGTGTCCATGTAGAGGCGGTACCCGATTAGTATGTATGTTTACTCTCTTATTGGAACCTTTAAATTTCTGTCTCTACAAGTTGAGTATAATTCATTCCCAGAATATAAATGAACATTGTATGCAATTAATTGTTTATGCAATAAAAATACACACACTATCCCACTGACACATTATATTACTTGGTACCGCCTCTACATGGACACCGTACCCAATTAGTATGTATGTTTACTCTTTTTTTGGAACCTTTAAATTTCTGTCTCAGTGGACTTTCAGAAAAAGATAACTGCCGTTGGCGCGGTCAAAATCGGCCATAGTTCAGAGATATTACGGATTTATTCTCAACGTTCTGCAAAGCGCCCTCACAGGCAAAAAATAACAATTTCTGTTAAAATAATTGTAAAAATAAAAACAAACCATTATTTTTGTGAAATAAAAGATATGAAAATTTCATGGAGATCTGCCAATGAATTACAGAGATTTGATAAAATTTTTTGTGATTTAGGGTGGGGTCAAAATTGTAATTGGGGGGGGGGGGGGGGTCCCCAATAAATCGAAAATACATGATTAAAATATTAATGTTTCAAGAACGCAACAAAATTGAACTTGTGGGGGTTTGATTGTGTACCCCAAACGAAAAAAAGATCATATTATGAAAAAAAGATCATCTTATTTGGACCACAAACAAAGTTTTTGCAAATCTATGTAGGCCTAATAAATTAATACCCCAATTAGCCATAACTCGGCCATGATTATCTCCATATCTTGAGAAAAATTGTGTTGTATAAATTTTTATTTTATTGAGAATGGGAATTTGGTGAGGGGGGGGGGGGGGGTCTTGCCCCTTTTCCCATTGGACATAAATTATCATAAATAATTTTCTAGACAAAATTTCAAAATTCCGAGTAGAGTTCAATGAACCTCATGAAAGTCTTTCAGATGGAAAAAAAAATATCTAAATCGCTCAATAAATGAGGAAGAAGCAGCAATTTTTGTGATTTTTGAATAAATATCGCATAAATTAGCATAATTAATTTTGTAGACCAAATTTCAAAATTCCGTGTAGAAGTTCACTGAACCTCATGAAAGTTTTTCAGATGGAACAAAAAAAATCGAAATCGGTCTATAAATGAGGAAGAAGCAATTTGTGATTTTTGAATAAATATCGCATAAATTAGCATAACTAATTTTGTAGACAAAATTTCAAAATTCCGTGTAGAAGTTCACTGAACCTCATGAAAGTCTTTCAGATGGAACAAAAAAAATCGAAATCGGTCAATAAATGAGGAAGGAAAAGCAATTTTTGTGATTTTTGAGAAATGCGCATAAATTAGCATATTTAATGAGTTTCAAAAATTCTGTGTAGAAGTTTTGAATCCCCCACCTAGTGCTATCATATAAAGCAAACGGAATTAAAATCGGGTAAGAAATGGCGAAGAAGAAGCATTTTGAAATTGTGGACGGACGACAGACGAAGGACGGACGGACGGACGGACGAAGGACGACGGACGACGGACGCCTCGCCACGGCATAAGCTCATCTGGCCCATTCGGGCCGGATGAGCTAATAAATAACAAAATACAAGATAATAAGGTGAGAAGAAAATAAGATAAGAAACAAAGTAGTCCCTTATGTGTCAATAATAAATAAGATGAAATAAGAACATAATAATTGAATGAAAATAAAGTGAAAGAAAATAAATGAGAATATAAAATAAGAAGAAAAACAACAATGGAATGAATAGAAAATAAGAAAATAAAAAAAAATTACAATTATTAAGAAAAAAAAAAACAATTGAATGAATCCATTAATTTGCAAACATGCTCTGAAAAAAAGTTTTTTTATGAGATAATAAATAAATGTAATGCCTAATAAAATAAACATTCAGCAAAGGAGACTTATTTCTCAATTTTCCCATCAAACTGGAGTATTTAGGCCTACTCACAACTTTTCTCAGAGCTTACAAGTTTCCATTCACAAAAGAAATTTGCCAAATAAGGACTGCCGGTATTTGACCAATCAGGAAGCGGCATTTAGATCACGTGATCCAGAAAAAAATGGACTGGCGATATTCAACCAATCAGGAAGCGGTATTTAGATCACGTGTCGAAGAATGACTGAAAACTCCATTTTGATCACGTAAAGTAGAACTTTTACAATCTAAATTAATCGCAAATATGTGATCAGTATTTATCAGAAAAATATGTATTTTGACATCTTGGAATATTTTAAAAGCCATCAAAACACATTCTGGCAAAGAAAAACGATGGAAAATGGGTGAAATCACGGATCACATTTACGGGATATTGGCACCACACACGCAAATTCGTGTCATCACATACGACATGCGAAGAGTATAAGTACAACTTGCGAATATTCGACATGCGATATTGCGAAGAGTATTTAACAATTTGCGAACCCAAATAATTGAATAAAAATTTCACACGATTTTCATTATGAATCACTTGACAACTTAAGCATATTTAAAAAATAAATTTTACTTTTCTTCAGAGTAATAATGATGATTTTGACGACGTAAAAATAAGCCTCAATTCAACTTCCGTAAACACTACCGTTGCTCTTGCCGTCAGGATTTTTTTTTGGTGAACTTTCCTGTGACGTAATTCGAGGTCAAAATACCACCAAAATATCGGAAAAAATAACATTTTTATTACATAAATATTATCAGAATAATTCTTGTTAGTCAAAAGTGGTGTTCTCTGTATCTGCAAGATGAAAATCTCTCAAAAAAAAGGGATTGAACGAGACCCTCTCAACCCGGAAGTGATGTTGTGTTTCTGGCAAATGGTTATCAAACGGTACGATGATTCATAAAAATCATGCAAGAAAAACATGATTTTATGGCACAAATGCGCTTTATTTGCAGACAATCGACATTTCAATGTGGAAAGCAAGTCTTCATTTACGGTAAAATGATTTTTTTTTTATTGAATTACTCATTGAAAACGATTTTTATCAAACATTTCTTAAGACGTGTATGGTCAGAACAGTGTAGCCCCCAGTACCGTTGAACGGGGTGTCCAGTACCGTCGGGCGGGGTGTCCAATACGGTATGTATTCGTGACAATCGGACTACTATTAGTACTAAGCAATTTTTAAATGATTTTTTGAAGCTGCCGATAATGTCAAGCAACATATTATTAAGCAAAAATAATGAACAGCACAATAAAGAACCGTTATAGATCGCCGAATAACCTATAAATAACAGTCAAATTTGCGTACCGATGCGTTATTATTTACCGATTCAACATGAAGACGCCATGTTGAAAATGAGATCTCCACTCGTCGCACCATGGAAACCGGGCGAAACTAGCTTATTCACGTAAACCACGGTGACTCATCAATATTTCGACGGACCGATCCATTCTGATACGGGTGGGATTTTTTCGTTTGCTTGGTTTGATTTTACCGATTATTCATAAAACCGCATGGACACCGCGTGGGCAGCTAATATTACTGAAGGATGATACTCAAAAATGTTTGATCATATTTTGATTTTCTTTATCAAATATTACTGGCAAGATAATTCTCTTGTTATGGAGCCTAAGATATATGATTACCACTTTCTCATAAATGAAACATCAGATGACATTACCGCCACTACCTATTCATTATTAGTGGACACCGCCCGTAGAGTCGGTAGTGCCAACTTTGCCAAGTCTGCTATAAAAAATGTGCAACGAATCCGCCCTGTTTCTACTTTATTTACATACAAATGAAGTTAAAGTGTAGCTTGCTTATCATTAGTGGAATCAGTTTTTTATTTTATTTCTGGAAATAAAGTAGTAAAATTATTTGTTTTCATGTCACATTTTTTCAGCAAAAATTGATGATGGACACCAACATTTATAGTCATTTTTTTCAAACAAGGGATCAGCATGTGTTTTGATTATTCACACACAGAAACATTATAATTATGTGTTCTATTTAAAAACCTCCAACATTGCTAATTGTTTGCTTTACACCGAGTATACATGTTTATATACCCATCAGCTGTGAATTTCTGTGAAGATCCCAACTTCGTGGACAGACCCATATGTAGGTCTGACGTAGGTTTGCTTATATGCTGAACCCACACAGCACAAGTACGCAACACTACGCCATCCTCAAAGGATATTTCGTCGGACTGGCGTAGGGTGGCATACTATTTTGTAGGAATGGCGTACAGTAGCATAGAGTTGCATGACTTGCGTAAAAACTGTGTGCTTTCTGCGTCCAGTGCTCTACGCCGAAAGTACGCACAAATATTAAACATGTTTCATTTCTTTGCGTCCATCTACACAACTCTACGCAGGCCCAGTGTGAAAGGGCTTTAGCTGTAATCATTGCTCATATGTTTTTACACAAAGCCTGTACGAAACAAATCTATTCCTTCATTAAATATTAAGAAAATGAAAGTTTAGGAAATTTTTCTGCACTGAGCAAATGGGAGAGGAGCTCGCAAGATACATCAGGGAGTTGCCAATTTGTGTTTGATTGAGTACACCTTCAAAAATTCATAACTTTCTTATACCTTATCAGATTTTGCTCAAACTTTCACTAATCTGTTTCTCTCAATTTTCTTCTTTTATTGATATCACCTTTACTACCAGGGTGGACTTTCCCTTTAAGTGGGATACTCACTTTACAACGTCTTCCAATTTGTTCCTGTAGACTCCTTCCAGCTTCTCTGCAGGGAAGCCCATGGCTATGATGTTGGGATAGATGTCTGTATAACATTCATAGTTAAGGGCAATCATACTCACAAACAACAGAATATATGTTTTATTTATTTATTTATTTATATATATAACCTCAATCTGCATCTAAAAATAATTTAATTCCTTGAAGCATAATAGAGTATTGATAATAAATGAATAGGGAAATGAACTTAATTTCTTTATTTAGCTTTCTCTGCAACTCATGCACCACTTTCCATTTATTTCGTAGTTGTACTGAGAGAGCTCTGCAAGCACATCAAGCCTCATGCTTACACTGCACCCCTCCTACAGTGTATCTAATATTAATCATGTATTCAGTTTGTAACTGAATATCTTACGTTTCTATGTGTATATTGCATTGAAAGGAAACTGTATTCAACTATTCATGTCACGTTCATGAGCATATAATGTATGTATATGGAGATGATATAGAAACCAATAAATCAAAAATATACATGAACATGTACACGTACATGTGCAGGGTAGAAGACGTCCCTGCAATGTTCGTTCAGGAACACCTGCAACTGAAGTCAAAGACCCGATTTACACCAAAAGGCCGGCCCGAGGCCGGCCTGAGACCCGCAATTTTTTGCGTTTACACCGAATATTGGGCCGGCATTTTAAGGCCTCCTCTCCCAAACTCACCGCACGTGTCGTCCTACATGTAAACAAAACAATTTCTTTCTTTGTTGTCTTTTTATACTCTCCGACTCCGTGTCGTCGGTGGTTGCTGTAAAATAAGAAAACTCTTACCAGCATCAGGAAATTCAAAAAAGGATACTTTAAGAAGGTGTTAGTTCAGGAATATTGTCGTCTGATTTGATATCTTTATCAAATTCATAATACAATGTGTCGGAGGTTAGTTCAGTTGATGCTTGCAGGCCAGGATGTGCTTTGCACGTTTTGTTTGTTGTTACGTAACAGCGTCGCATCTGGCGCAAAATTGGGGGCCCGAGGCCTCCTTTCCATTTACACAAAAAAAAGGCCGGCCTCGGGCCGGCTTTGCATTTACACCAAGCTTTAGGCCGGCCTCAGGCCGGCCTAAAAGCTTGGTGTAAATGGGGTCAAAGTCAAAAAGCTTATGGGAAGCAAGACATAAATGGAAAGAGGTAACGTCTGCGGGCAGCTCTTTGTATTCACCTACAAACTGACCCTGATCGGACTCAGCTTCGAATCTCAGTCACCACTTTCAGATGGTGACGTTAACGGTCGGTCCCAGACGTAAATAATCATATTTGATTGATACACATCTGTCAAAACTCAATTACACACACACACACACAATATCATAGAATTCCAGTGGAATTACTCATACAGCTATAAAATCTTTTTTGCAAGATCAGTGCATGATATCATGGGACACATACATGTATAATTCCTTACAGGCCAGAGCACTTTATGGATCATGAATAAAAAGGGAAGACTATAAAAGGCATATTCTTCAGGAAGTTCAGGTTGAACACCAACAAACCTAAAGATCACCAGGCCCAACTTCACATCTAGTGACCAAAGTCTACTCCAATATTTGATCTGAGTCATGATTAATGATGATACACAGTATAAGAATGTAACATGAGACACATTTCACAGCAAAAACATAACAAAGATGAATGCGAGCTCTCTTTACTTTTGCTACTTTTATATACAATGTATCTTATCTCTTTTCGAGTTTACGACAGGGCGTGTTTTTTCAGTGCAATCATAATTTCTAAAACAGAGATTTCTAAAAACACTTGAGTTATTATAAATGAAAGCAATGTATCATAAATAAACAGTTTTCAAAATCTCTGAACTCTACAGTGTACTGAACACTAATACATGTAGCATTCACAACACAAATGCCCTCAAATGTGTGTTCTGAGTTTCTGACCAACATATAATGAAATACACGTAGAAAAAACATCAGATTAATTCAATAGTCAATATTCTCATAATTACCATCACATATTATAAAAGAAAAAAAAACAGGAGTAATGAAAACAATATTTTACAAGCCCACTTGTTTTAGAAAACTTTCTTACTTTTTTTTGTTGGTGTGTGTTTTATTGTCATGTACAGTAATGCTATGTGCATAATGAACTGTGAGCGCTTTGGGCCACTATGGGAAAAGCGCGTTATAAATGCCAGGTATTATTATTATTGTATCCCCCGGCAGTATGCCGGAGGATACTTTGGATTCAGCAGCGTTTCGCCGCCGCCGCCGCCGCCGCGTCACATTCTTGTGTGCGCTCTAGCGGTCACATTTCTTGACGAATTTTTTTCAAACTTCCTGTGGACGTGTATCTTGGTAAAATCTGGACCCCTATAGTTTCTGGTGATGCTGCCCCCAGTGTTCCGTCTTTTATAGGGTAAAAGGCCATATTTTTGGGGATAGTTTGTGTGCGCTCTAGCGGTCACATTTCTCAACGGATTTTGTTCAAATTTTGTATGGAGGTGTCTCTTGGTAAAATCTGGAACCCTATAGATTTTGGTGATGCTGCCCCCAGTGTTCCGTCTTTTATAGGGTCAAAGGTCATATTTTGATAGATGTCTTGTGTGTACTCTTGTGTGCGCTCTGGCGGTCACATTTCTCAACAGATTTCGTTCAAATTTTGCATGAAGGTGTCTCTTGGTGTAATTTAAAAACCTATAGTGTTTGGTGATGCTGCCACCAGTGTTCCGTCTTTTATAGGGTCAAAGGTCATACTTCAGGGCATGGCGTGAGTGCACTCTGCAGGCCACATTTCTTAACGGATTTTGTTCAAATTTTGTATGGAGATGTATCTTGGTATAATCTACACATATTTAATTTTTGGTGATGCTGCCCTCATTGTTCCGTCCTTTATAGGGTCAAAGGTCATTTTTCCATTTCTTGCACTCTTACTTCTGCATTTCTCGACGGATTTCGTTCAAATTTTGCATGAAGGTGTCCCTTGGTGTAATCTAAAAATCTGTACTTTTTGGTGATGCTGCCACCAGTGTCCCGTCTTTTATAGGGTCAAAGGTCATACTTCAAGGGATGGCGTGAGTTCACTCTGCAGGCCACATTTCTTAATGGATTTCTTTCAAATTTTGTATGGAGATGTATCTTGGTATAATCTACACATCTTTACTGGTTGGTGATGCTGCCCTCATTGTTCCGTCCTTTATAGGGTCAAAGCTCATTTGTCCCTTTTGTGCACTCTTACTTCTGCATTTCTTGACGGATTTCATTCAAATTTTGTATGGAGATGTATCTTGGTATAATCTACACATATTTAATTTTTGGTGATGCTGCCCTCATTGTTCCGTCCTTTATAGGGTCACAGTTCATTTTTCCATTTCTTGCACTCTTCTGCATTTCTTGACGGATTTCGTTCAAATTTCGCATGAAGGTGTTTCTTGGTGTAATCTAAAAACCTATAGTTTTTGGTGATGCTGCCACCAGTGTTCCGTCTTTTATAGGGTCAAAGGTCATACTTCAGGGAATGGCGTGAGTGCACTCTGCAGGCCACATTTCTTGATGGATTTCTTTCAAATTCTGTATGGAGATGTATCTTGGTATAATCTACACATCTTTACTGTTTGGTAATGCTGCCCTCATTGTTCCGTCCTTTATAGGGTCAAAGCTCATTTGTCCCTTTTGTGCACTCGTACTTCTGCATTTCTTGACGGATTTCATTCAAATTTTGTATATAGATGTATCTTGGTATAATCTACACATATTTAATTTTTGGTGATGCTGCCCTCATTGTTCCGTCCTTTATAGGGTCAAAGGTCATTTTTCCATTTCTTGCACTCTTCTGCATTTCTTGACGGATTTCGTTCAAATTTTGCATGGAGATGTATCTTGGTATAATCTACACATATTTAATTTTTGGTGATGCTGCCCTCATTGTTCCGTCTTTTATAGGGTCAAAGGTCATACTTCAGGGCATGGCGTGAGTGCACTCTGCAGGCCACATTTCTTGATGGATTTCTTTCAAATTTTGTATGGAGATGTATCTTGGTATATCTCTCAACACATTTCTTTCAAATTTTATATGAAGATGTGTCTTAGTGAAACCTACACATCTAATTTCTACACCATCCTTTTGTTTGAGGGAGGGGATGGGGGAGGGTCTTTGTCCCTCCTTCAAATCGCTGCCAGTGCCGGGGGATACATCTAGCATTGCGCGGCCCCAGCAATGCACATTTCTAGTTATTATTATTATTATTGGCTAACAACAGCAATTCTGTTAAGTTGCATGTACATTACCTCCATTGCCATTAGAATAGTAGTATGGTTTTCAGGCACCATTCCAAAATTAAAGGTAGATTAAAATATATTTTTAACAGGAACAAAGCATGATTAAGTTGCATTCATACACAATTTTTTGAACCCAGGATCACAGTTTCGAAGGATGCTTTATAGTCTAAAACATGGTTGCATTCATGCATTTCACCTACATGTAGAGTCTTATTTCTGCCCCGAAAAATATGTTTACTGAAAGCGGGACCACAAAATTGTGTTTCAAATCAGTGATTTGATTTGTGTTTCATGTTTTATGAAAGCAGAACCACAAAACTGTATTTCAAATCAGCGATTTGATCGGTGTTTCATGTTTCTGATTCTGGCTCCCCCAAATGTCATGAACGCAGCCACAGTCATCCGTCTATTACCTGGGAAATGAGGCAATATTAGTAAGAGGCTAGCGCTTAGTGAGTCACATGTAAAGTGACCCAGTATAAACCTGATGACATAATACACACGTATGAACGTAAGAAGCAAGGTACTTGGTAGTCTCCTAGCACAGTCCTCACCTGACACCTTGACACCAAGTATGAATATATATTGTATGCAATTTCTCAGACTACGGTAATAGTGCAGGCCTGGATACTCAGTTCACCATGCAAAAATCGACCTCACAAAATTCAAACTACATGTATAGAAGTCCCAAAGAAATTGCAATTCTCCCCTAAATTGTTCTTTACGAGTTGAATTGTACATTTCTGCATAGTCGAAGAATCATGTAATGTATGTTGCATTTCATTAGCTCTTAATTGCAGATTTAACCTAGGGGGGGGGGGGGGGGGGTGAGATGAGAAGCGTAGGGGCCCTTGTTTGTGCTATCCCTGGATACACGGCTGACTGATCTGCATGTAGGGCTTGAATGTCACTGTTTCATATAAGTACAAGCAAAGCATTACATTCATATTCATATAAATGATATGATTGTTTTGATTAAAAAAAACACATTTTTTTTTAAAAGAAGAAAAAAAAAGGGAGGTTTGTGCTACCCAGGCAAGAAAGGCCCCAAGAAGCCTAGTACAGGTCATGACAACAAAATCCAAAATGGGCTAACTGTCTGACTGGGGGAACGAAAAACATTTGTAAGTCAATAGAACTTTCTTCATTAGTCAAGCTTGAAGAATCAGTAGTCTAAAGTTAAGTTCCCTGGCTATATCAATATTAGCCCAAGACAAGTGCCCTAAAGCATTTACCCTCACATGTGGAGTATGCAATATATTAAGGAAGATGTGGTTTTCAAGTGTGCGTGGGTGTCATGGAAAATACTACAGATCTATGTTTCCAAAAAAAGATCTCTTAGGTGTGTTCATTGAAATTTACTTCAGAAAATGGCGAAGTGCACCCATGCTAGAGGAAATCATACATGTAATTGCGAATCAAATAAAGCTTTACAGCAAATTCAATGTACCCCTACTGGCCATATAGCAGGCTACTTCAATATTAACCTAGACTCATGATCATTTGAGGTTGATAACGTGCACTAATTTCTCACGCCCAGCAGTAAAATAGCCTGCTAGTGCTAATTGCATCTTCACTGTGAATTATTGGCGTATCCAGGGGGGGGCGCAACAGGCGCGCGCCCCCCCTATTGACCGTCGTAAAAAAAAAAAAAAAAAAACTAGCAAAAAAAAAAAATCCTCATACCAATTTAAAATATTGTTCATTTATAAAATAGGCTTCAAAATTGGTCACATATAGCACTATTTTGCATCTCAGCCCTTCTACAGAAGCAAAAATTTTCCAAAGACCCCTCCCCCATGACGGCCCATGTCAATAAGTTTCGCCTACTTTGTTGCATCTGCGTACTTGAAGGCCACCTGAATGACAAGCATCGACGCACTATACGAGCACACGCACAGATCTGATTATTGAGTGATCAGTCTACAAACACAAGAGATCTTCTAATTTTCAGGGAATCAAATATCGATAAATAATTTTCTTTCACAATTTTTCAGTTGAATAATAGTTATTAGTAATAGTATATTAAATTTACACATATGTAATATATGTAAGGAGACAAACAAATATCTTTTTCAATTAATTATTCATCATTTGGAAACATTTGCGTAAAATTCAAATTGGCAACAAAAAGTAGTTCTGCTTCTGGGCTTTTCCGCTCATTAGGCATGGTAATTTATTCATGAAATTGGATGGCCAGAATTCCATGCAGCCAATCGAAAGCCAGAATAGAAAGATCAAAACTGGACCTTGTATTCTTTTAAGAAACAATTTAACTGGTTAATTTCCGCCATCAGAAACACTTCGAACCAATCACCAAAGAAACCCTTGTCAACGTGCATGGACGTACTTTCCCATAGAAACGTCTGTAAATATGGTGTTTCGGCTTGTGTTTAACATCAATAAACAGGCCGTTTTGAAACAAAATGGGCCAGAATTCTCAAAACAAGCAGTCATACTCATAGTTTCATGTACAGCAGAACATTTAGGTTTTTTATATATATTTTCCTTTTTAACTGAATTAAACCAGTGTAAACTAAAAAAGATAAAATGTGACCCGACGCCTCAAAACCTACAATAGGTCGCCAAAATTATTTTTGTTTTTGTTTTGTACATTTTCTGAAAGTCGAGATTCTCAGCTTTCCAATGGTATATCACTTGCCTAGTTTACTCTGTGTTCGCTCTCTGTGTGCGCCCAAGTAAAACTGGGTATTCAAAGGCCATAGCAACCAGTATGAAGGGATTATCAGATTAGGCTGAATTTTGGCAAACTGCTACAGGAGGACCTATTCATTACTCACTCCAAAAATCAATTTAATACCTTTAGAGGTAAAGTAGTAATTTGGCATTGAATGAAAGTATTACAAAAGCTCTTTAAACATTCATTAGCTGGACAGGTGAAAAAAGGAGTTATTTTAAAATACCCCAAAACATATTTCTAAGTCGAATTACGACTCACAAACTTGAGACATGATAGAATGATAATGAAACTACCCATTTCTATCAAAAACAGAAAATTGACTGATCGAAGCAAATTTGCTATTTTGGGCTGTTTGCTACGTTGTGGTCCGTGCGACTTATTGTAGGTTTTGAGGCGGCGGGTCACAAATGGTTTTAAAAGTTGAGATTTATGGATTTTCATGATTAATGTACATGGTTCTATGGTGGAAATTTGTGGTGGGTGATGCGCGCGCGGAAAGTTAAACTCGCGCAATGCAACACACTTTTTGGTATGATCAATAATTCCTGGCGCCCCCCCTATTGGGAAATCCTGGATACGCCCCTGCTGTGAATTATCAGCACGCTATTTTTAAATCTTGAGCAAATGGGGACTCACCTACAAGGCTTCTTTTCTTTAGCCTGAGTTTCCAAAATAATTCTGCTCATAAAAAATTAGCTTGACCACAAATACCAAAAGCTAATTCACAGGGAAGACTCACATACATGTAGCTTGCTATTTTACCCTAGCCCTTGAGATAGTAGCTCGAGCTCTTATCCCAAACAAACTAGTGCTTGCTCACGAAATAGTCTACTATTTTGCCAAGCAAAGGGCTAATTCACAGATGAGAAGACACACTCGGACCAAAGATTGCTCAGACTACGATATGCTAGAGGATTTAGAGCGGATTCTTTGAGCGGGCCGGCATTGCTTGACTCGGGCTAATCATTAAAGCCAGCGTATTCAAACTTAGACTACTGTAAACATGGAAATTTTCATCGTTCATTAATTTTTGCGGGTTTCGCGCTATTTTCGGCAAGCGCAAATTTTGGAACGCATGAAAATATTAGCATGGTTTCCTATGCGGTTTGAATTGCGCGCTTCAGCACATTAATACAAGTATGTATGTGTGTGTCCAATTCATTTTCGAGCGCGTGTGTGTAGTTGCGCATGCCGTATGCATTTGAATGGACTGCGTGTAAATTAATAAATGGAGTGGGTGTACACGAGCGAGCAATTGTGCAGCGCGAATTTAAGAACCTGCGAATATGTTTTGGGGGCGCTGAGCGCAGAAATTGAATTGCGCGAAAATAACAGCGTTTCCAGTACTTTCCCCAAGAAGAGCTGATCGGTTTCCTAATACTACTAATAATCTCAAGCTTGGGTTTGTTCGGCTAATGAGGAGGCACCTTGGTCTTCATGTCACTCAACATACATGTCTGGACATGCACGAGGTAATATCATGTGCGCCTTCTGATTGGTCTTTCCTGGTTTCTGAGCATCATTTGGCTCAGGGGCGACTCCAGGGCCCTGTTACACACAGGTTTCCACAATCAACTGCAAAATTGCCATGGCCAATCAAGATCATTATTGCATGCACATATTGTTCGAAAAGCTGACCATTAAAACCAATCAGAATCGTTATTTCAATTTTGCAACTGGTTGCAAACCTTTGTGTTATGTGGCCTAGGATTTTGTAAAATGGAGGAGCATGCTAATTCCCCAAATAATCTCTGACAAGATAAAAAGGAAGGTCATCAAGCAAAAAGTGTAGGTCCAATTCCCCAATCTGGACCCCCTGAGAGTTCCCCCCCCCCCCCCCCGATCAGCCTGTGACTTTTTGCAGAGAGCTAATAGGCTCTGATGTGAAGTCAATATAACCGTTTCCACATTCGTTACAGATTAAAAGTCAGTTTAGTTAGGTTTGATTATAAACAGCAGTTACAACAAATACAAATCACATTTTTACAGAAATGGAGTCAAACTTTTTTAGCCTGGGAGCCAGGCTACTATTTACAGACAAAGACATAAAATCTTTCTTATAGGTACACTAGAAATCATGTTCATATACAGGAATAAGGAACATGTACAATACACATAGTATGTGTGTGGATTCTACAATATTACAGAACCAAACTTTAAACAAAAATAGTGTGAGGCATCCTCACTTTTTTTAAAAAGGAAGCTCTTTCAATCATCTTAAAGTTAATGCTTTTTAAATCATTTTTTTCTTTCGATAAAGACCGAAGAAAGTGGGTGGGTACACGAAGGAGTTTTTCTCCCTTAAGACGTCCACTCTGATCATAAAAAGGAACAATGGATAAAAAACAGCAAATTAAGATTAATGATTAAGGATTATCAGTTAGTCATGCTGGCAGGTAATAGCCTCATTTCCACTCCAATTTCATTTATTCAGGTAATCAGGAATGGCTTCACCAGCGTTTCATGAAACCTGCCTTTGTCCAGAATAACCGCTATTTAGAAGTGTGCCCAGCAAACTTTGAGCTCACCTTGCATAGCTATGTTCACAAGGGATGGCTCAGACTTTTCAAACATGATCTGTATCATACTAGATGTGTTTTGTAGAAATGGTCCTATTCAATCTATACTCATTGAATTCATTTTTCATACATTTGAATAAAATTTGATAATATCCGACAAAAATTTGTAAGTTATAAATTGGATGTATATTGTAAGAGTGGAAAGAAGAGAACAAAGGTATCTAGAGAGGACAAATAGGAGGTAGAAATGAAATTTATCAAGGAGACAAGGGGAGAGTTTCATCAAGGGGAGAGTTTCATCAAGGGGAGCGTTTCATCAAGCGTTTTGTCAGTGATTTTTACTGATAAATTTGCTCTCAGCCAATCAGATGCAAGGATTTCAGTAGCTTATAACAGTTGTCGGTAGAAATCACTAACAAAACGCTTGATGAAACGCTCCCAAGGAGTAGAGGGAAGGAGTAGAGAAGAGAGGAAATGAGAAAGATTCAATGAAGGAAGAGAGAGAGAGAGAGAGAGAGAGAGAGAGAGAGAGAAGTGATAGAGAAAGAGAAGTACATGGGAGTGAAAAACAACAGAGGGTGAAGAAAAGGAGACAGAGAGTGGAGACTAGAGAGAAATGATTGAAGATACAGATGAAAATAGCATGAGGGGGACTACATGTATATTCAATCCAATTCAATTCAATTTTACTTTCATTCTTCCATGAAAAAAACTGTAAGGCGACATATAAATATAAAACGATACAAACTAAAAGACAAAATAATGCATTCTGGGAATGAGGGGTCATCAAAAAAGAGCAAATAGCCTTATGGTGCTTTGACCCCTATATGAAAAAGAGCAGTAGAAATTAGATTTTTTTTAAATAAAATAAATAAAAAGGGAGGTAGTGATAAGTGAAGGAAAATGGGATACAGGAGATAAAACCACAAAAATGTAGAGGAGAATAATATTAAAGGGAAAACTTGTGAGGTATTAAGAGATGGAAATGAGAGACATGGACGGTGGACATGTAGAGAGGTGATAGACAAGAGATAAAGAAAAGACAAGAGAGAAAAAAGAAGAGATAGAGATGGAGGAAAGGGCAGAACATCCTTGCAGAAATGTAGGTTAAGGTGAGATTATGGAAGCTAGAGGAGAGAGATACAGAAGACAAAAAAGCAGGAAGGAGAGAGAGACAGCGAGAGTGGGGAGAGAGAGAGAGAGAGAGAGAAAGAGAAAGAGAAAGATGACTTTTAGCCAGGCAGCCAAAGGACATGTCCTTAAATTTGGTCATTAGCCATCCGCTGCTCGCTGACGCGGAAGCGTTAACGTAAGGACCCACGACACTGATGACGTAGCCACTCATCCCAATGTTCTAAATTTACCCAGATCAATTGTTCAGATTCACAGAGCGAGCGTCAATGGAGAAGATGTCATCTCGTGCCTATGCTATCAGACTAGGAAATTCACTCTCATTAGGGGTCCCCTGAGAGTCTGACCCATAAGGATTGTGGGGGGAGAATTCAAGCCAAATAATACACATCTATGGTAATAATTAATCCACAGAACACAAAAACTGTAACCGTTTTTAGCTAAATCTCTGAAAATATACCCCATTAATTAAAAAATTTAAAAGAAGACAAAATTATATATAGTATTCAATATTTGAAAATACATGTTGAAATAGTTTAGTACAAGGAATAATGTGAAGAAAAAAATATGGGGGTGACAACTGGATGGATTCCCCTTGAAATTACTCCTATACTTAAATTGATATTAATAATTATAAGGTTATTACTACGACTATTAAGCGAATAGAATTATAATCACTCCTACTGATTGTGAACATTAATTATTCCCTAAATGTTGATCATTTTTCTCAAAACTGTCAGGGGTGGTCTTTCATTACATTCTAAGCTCAATTAATTACATGTAACTACCATTGGTAACTTTGTATACCGTAGGCTTGATAAAATCTGAGCTGCCTGGCCTTACATGCTATCAGTGTATGTAATATGGTGTAAAAATGAATCCCAAGGGGGGAAAAAAATCACTTCAAAATCATCATATCCTTTACAAAAGTAAACATGCAAGTGACCGGAACTGCCAGACTCATTTTCCCCCATAGACTCAGTGTTAGACTAAAGCGTATGGCGATACGCTTTCATAAATGGGAGTATTCAGTCATATCTTAATAGCATTACATATTTGAAAACCTTTCTATGCCTGGCTATTTATTTATCCTTCTGAACATCATTATACAAGACAGATATCAAAATTTAACAATTTATTAAATCAAGCCTCCACAAAGTTACCGACTCCCTTTAAAATAGGGTAGACCTGCATAGGCAAAAAAATAGAGTGTGTTTTCAAATTCTTCATTTATTTATCTCTTTATATATTTGTTTCTTGGGCACCAATACTGAGGCAGACCCTTTCCATTTCTTTCATTTACGAAAAATAAATAAATGTTAATTGTCAGCATCAATCCTGGTGGGAAAATGATGGAATTTTGTTTTTCTAATCAAATTTTTGTTTCTATTCACCCCAATCAACTACAAATTAAATCAGCTTAGCTATAGCTTTGGACTTTCTAACGAGCTTTCATGTTAACTTTAAGCTACTTCTGGAGGAAAATGATAAATAAAATATTGGCCAAACTTGTAGCTGAAGTAAGTTGAAGATCTTGCATAGATAGAAATGTACCATAAGCGAAAAGACTGCAAGTGGACAACTCAACCGAAAGGTGGACCCACGGCTCCGTCAGTGTTCGTTAACCAATCAAAAGCAAGCATTTGATAAATACCAGTTGACGCCCTCTAGCAGCTACATATTTTTATTCATTGCTGATCCCTCAAATTATTTTTAGCATTTTTATTGCTTACATGTTAACATGGAGCTACTTCAGGAATTAATAAAGACCTTCTTTTCAACCCTTCAACAACTATAAAATAATGCTGGTCTTGGAAGCAAGTACATGTATAAAGTGAGAGAGCTGGAGATATGGAGAGGTACAACTATTTAGAGCTGTTAGAGGTTTTTACTGCTTAATCACGTTTCCTTATGACAAGAATGCTTTCAATATGAAATCGATGAGTTTCCATTTGGAAAATTCTGCTTGGTGGAGCTGGCTTTAGCACAAAATAAAACTCACTAAGTACTACCAATGCTGTGTACACATTATGAAAGTATTAACCCGTTGACTACTGAATTCTTTAATTCCCTTGGCTTAATACATGGGCCACCCCGGTTCCCCGTAGGCAATGGGTTAAGCTAGCAGAGTGAATTATGGTCACACACTTAAAACGCTTTTCATTGCTGGCAGAAATGTACCAGCAAGAATGTGAAGTGTTTTTAAGAGAATATATACATTTTATACTAGTCTTCATGAACGTCACACAACTGGTGACAGACTGACAGGTAAATCATCTGTTCTTTAACCAGTATTACAATGGTACTGACGAAAACCCTGACACGACACGACATGACATACAGGCCTGTAGTCTATCATTCATGTATATGACCCCTAGTTTTAACCCAGTATTAATTTTT